>OY723320.1:1289405-1381148 GCA_963210315.1 Rhynchopus euleeides | reverse complement strand
GCATATCAGGGGGTAAATCATGGTCCCGAAAGCCATTTTTTGGGTTTCTTCCGGCACCCGAGGATGGCGCGAGCGGGAGAGGAACCACGGAAGGAACCCAGCGCCTCACACCGTGCCCACCTAGCGGTCCACCGACGGGAAAATTAGGCAACAACACGAGCGCGCGCGAAGCGCGCGCGAGAAAAATTGACCCCTAGTGTTTCCCCCTGATCCCCCCCCAAAACAGGAGCGTCAACCCACCAAATCTCCATAATCGAAAAGTTAGCGACAGGCCTGCCCCCAACCGGACCCACTCTCTCACATGAACCCTTTTTTGGAGTAGTGCAGAACACATGCCGAGCGCAAGCAACCCCCCCCCCCTCCCCCTCCCCCTTTCCCCCCGTTCCCCCCTGCTGCTCTTGAGTGTGATCTACACACCCTCACTCACGCACACACGCACACACACACATCGCGTTACGCTCTCGGAGGAACTGCCGATCCTTGCATGCGTTGGTGTTGGAGGGGGGGGGGGGCGTGGGGGTGGGGTGGGGGGATTGTTTTCTCCTGATTTCAAAGCGATGTATTTTCCGCATCCCTCTGCAGCTTATCCCGTTCGCAGTGTTGACCGCCTAATGGGCCTATATTTTTTTCGTCCGAGATGGGGGGGCAAAGATTAAGGCGGATGTGGCAAACTTATTCCTGGCGCTTTCAAAGCGATGCATGTGGGGAGAGCTCACAGGGAGGGGGCTGTGGTGCTGCCGGCACCACGAGCCGGGGGGGGGGGGGGTAGGGGGGGTCAAATGCCACCCTTTTACGTGGACAAACACGATTTTTCAAAAAACCGGCGCAGAGGCCCCAAAGCCCCCGTAAACCCTCCAAACCCCCCCAGATCGGTCCGGAAACCCATCGAACCCCACTTTTCCACCATTCCGGGCACCTCAGGTGCCCGAATTGGGGTACCTAAATTTTGTGCCACCGTTTGGTACCGGACAGTGCCACTGTGTGGGAGGTTGGAAAAGAAAATGCCCCAACACACCACATCTGAGGGTTGCAATGCATGTTGCTTGCCAACCACGTCATCCGGTGGGTGTCAGGCGCTATGTAGGTGGCATTAGCCAGGTCTTCGATGAGTTCTGGCTTGTATATGTACCTCCCTGCCACCATGCACCGGGAGGCTGCCTGTAGGTACGGAACAAGTCCAGATGGTCGTGTGATTCCTGTGCAGCAGTGCTCCACAACCGGGATGTGTTGACAACGACTGTTGCAACACGAGCTGTACATTCCGGGAACACACGAAGTGCGCTGTCGTGGTACCCATTGTGCCAGAATTGGTAGTTGCTGCGGTCTACTTTGCCTGGCCCAAGAGCACTGGTACTGAACGGTGCAATATGCGTGGCGAGGTGAATGCAACGGAAGGGCGCAAAGTCAATACAGCTCTCGGATGGCGGGTGGTGGTGCCACTAGTGTGTGACGTTCACTCGAGGATACAACGCATCACAATGAATCAGCAACCGTGGACCGAGTACAATACGCTCTCTGTGGCTGGTGTGGGGGACAAAGGCAGTGCCTGTGCCGCAGGCAGGGAGGTACATATACAAGCCAGAACACATCGAAGACCTGGCTCATGCCACCTACATAGCGCCTGACACCCACCGGATGACGTGGTTGGCAAGCAACATGCATTGCATCCCTCAGATGTGGTGTGTTGGGGCATTTTCTTTTCCAACCTCCCACACAGTGGCACTGTCCGGTACCAAACGGTGGCACAAAATTTAGGTACCCCAATTCGGGCACCTGAGGTGCCCGGAATGGTGGAAAAGTGGGGTTCGATGGGTTTCCGGACCGATCTGGGGGGGTTTGGAGGGTTTACGGGGGCTTTGGGGCCTCTGCGCCGGTTTTTTGAAAAATCGTGTTTGTCACCCCCATTTGACCCCCCCTAGGCATACAGTGCAAACGATAATAATTATCGCATACGATAATTATTATCGTATTCCCATTATCGTATATTATCGTATACGATAATATACGATAATGGTGCGATAATTTTTTGAGATTTTCGGAAAACCAGAAATCAGCCCAGAACACATTGAAAAAGTGGTAAAAGTGGAGCCGGAAGCTGCCATTTTTGCTTCTTTGAATTATTGGTGACGGGGGGCTTCACTCAGAAGTGTAGAATGTCACTCACAAATGGGTGGCAGAGACACAACACACATAGTGCCATGACATGCACATCACTATGTCTGTCTGAAGAAGTTTCAGGCACAGTGGGGCGGAGAGGACTCTGGGGATTGGGCAGTGGCCGTTCCACATGCCCTTCCCCTCGTGACTTACACCCTGTCGCCACCCCACTTCATGGAAAACATGACTACGCAGCAACAGGGTCATACTTGCGGCGGTATGCAACCACCAGTACAGCCTGTTGCGGGTTCGCAAAGCTGACTGGTACGCTGCCTTGCCGTCGGGACCCAGATACTGAGGACACCCCTGTGAGAACACTGAGGGAAGACGTTGGGCTAGCCTAGTTGAAGCAGGTGTCGGGGTGACCGAGACAGAGCACCCTGCCCAGAACATGAACAAGAAAGACTGTTCGACTGATGGGGAAGAACCTGATAGGCAGGTGTGGTCTTCGGTGCAATGTTTGGAGAGATCAGGAGATTTCTCTTCAAGGCTACCACTTATGTTGGACTTGGCCTTCGCTCCCGTGAGCAGTGAAAAAGTGAGGAACACCGTTCTTCCCCTCTGACTGACGACCAGTGATGACATAGCGAAGGACCTTGAATGGGGTTTGAACCCGAGAGAGGCAATACTCAACCAAAGGTATTCTTCAGGACCTGCCACGGAACGGGCGATACGAACGCTCCCACCGTGCGCACGGACCTGTCTGCAACTCTACAAGGAACCACGGGGTGGCGCGCGCACATCACTTCGGAGGCCTCAAGGAGCCTGCCTGACCTGCACGACTCCGCTGCGCTACAAGGCGGAGCTCGGGCGCCATCCTCACCGACAGCAAGGCAAGGGGTGATGATCATCTGGAGACACCTGAGCCCATGCAGGATCGGAGAGACGCGATCCACCTGAGGGAGACCACCATCCACCTCCTTCGGACAGACCACACAGCCTTGTCGATGACCACAGCAGCCCGGACACAGACCAGTACGCGTACCCTGCCTGCAGCACCGAACCCCACAGGCTCATCTTACCCTTCCTGGGGCTGGGAGAATGGTAGTGATCTCTATTTTGTGGCTGATTGTGGCCCTTGGCGGGGTTTGGTGGCGTTTGGCGGTGGTAAACTGGAGATTTCGGTGATTGGTTTCGGGCAAAATCAGGTGGGTATCGCATACGATAATGGGATTATCGTATGTTATCGCATACGATAATAATTATCGTATCTGGTCGTATACGATAATCCATTATCGCATCATACGATAATGAATTATCGTATGCGATAATGAATTATCGTATGCGACAATTTTCCGAAAATTATCGTATCTGGTATATATGCGATAATAATTATCGTTTGCACTGTATGCCTGGGGGGGGGGCCGAGGTCACGTCAGATGCTGGCGGTTGGGTGTGAGGGGGGGAGGGGTGGTAGGAGGTGGGGGGTGGGTGGGGGAGGGAGAGGGGGGGGGTGGGTGACGCTTCTCGTGAAAAATTTCCGAGTTTTCCGTCTCCCCCCCCCCTCCCCCTTCCCTTCCCTTCCCTTCCCTTCCCTTCCCTTCCCTTCCCTCCCCCCATCCCATTCCCCTCTCCCCTTCAATCCCCCGTGCCCTGGCACTCTGCACCTCGATTGGCTCCTTGCTCAGTCCAACGAGACCTGGCAGCCCCTCTCCCCCCCCCCCCTTTCCCTATTTTTTCCGCGCATCCCTTTTCTCTGCTGTTTCCGGAATAGCCCGTCCATCTCTTTCCCAACTCCTTCAGACAAACCCCATTGCAACGCCGCGCTGTGTGGGTTCTGCCTTGATGCGGTACTCTTATTCATCGATCTCCCCTCCCCCCTGATTTGATGGGGAATGAAAAGAGGAAATGAGCTGCATGTTGGAGGGGGGGGGGTGAGTGCGCGGTGAAGGACATAGGGAGGGGGGAGGAGGTCATTACCTTATGGTTTTTATTCGCGCCCCCATGCAGAGAGCTATTCAGTTGCCTTCTCCATCATGGGGTGGGGGTGGGGTGGGGGGGCAACGCATCAAACGAATTCCAGGGTGGGTGGAGAGAGAGGAGCGAAGGGAGGGAAGAGCTGTGACCCCCTGACCTCCCCTCACCACCACCACCCCCCTCCTCTCCCCCCCCCCCCCCCAAAACAGACCAGAAAACAGCATTTTTTTGAGTACTTCCCCAACCCAGCCAAACCCGTTCATCCCCCCCCCCTTCCCACATTGCAAGAAAGTGCCGGGCGACTTGCTTTTCCATTCGCTCTTGACAATCAAATAATCCCCCCCCTTCCCTGGTTGTTTATTCGGGAGAAGGAGCGGGGGGGGGGAGGAGATTCCCTCTCGACGATCAAACCCCCTCCTCGATCGCCCCACACACCCCCACCCTTCTCTCTGTCTGGCTCTCTCTCTCTCCCCAGTCTGGTGGCAGTCAGGGCGTATGTGCGCATAAATGGCATGGGGCCCGTTAATATGGGGGCCCCGCTCATGCCATCCCCGAGTCAAAGTGTCAGGGAGAGCGTTTTAGGGAGTTATCATTGCAAATTGGCTAGCTCGCAATCCGATGACTTCTGCAGGTGAAAATGGCGTGCCGCTCTGCCCCACGAGCCTTTTCTTTCGGGATGAGTGTGAGATAATCCGTCCCTCCTTTTATTTGTCTTGTATACTTGGTCTTTGCATGTTCTAGAGTTCTTTTTCGCATGGAACTCTGAAAAGCCTTTTCACCAGCGCGGTTCCCCTCGTGAAGAGGGGGGGAGGGGGTGGGTGGCGCTCTGCGTTTTCTAAGAGCATCACCGCCAACTTTTCATCGCCATCCCCTTCTTCTCTTCGAGATCCATCTGGTTGAATAGGTTTTCACAAAAAAATAGCAAAACCCCTCTCCCAAACCCCCGGATGCTCGTGAGAGAGGTCACCAGAAAGAATGCAGCACGCCGACTCTTCTGAAGCGTGGCGGAACCCAAGGGGCATATGTTCCGGCGGGGCTCTGGTGACGAACACAACCTCACGGGTGGAAAAGGGCAGCCCGTCAGAGTTTCGATTGCAACAAGACGGGAGGGGTGGAGGGTGTGTTATTAGAGGCAAAAAAAATCAGGAAAAAATGCGGTTTTTTTTGTCTCTGCCTCCACACATACACAACAACAACAACAAAAAAGGATTGAAGAATTTGTGCCGGGTGTGTGTGTGTGCGTGTGGTGACCACGTTTTGTGTGGGGAGATCCTGCGCGGATCATTGCCCACCCCCGCCCATTTCTACGTCACAGCGGAGGCCCCACTCGGGTTAGAGTGTGGGGCCAACTCAGTGCCACTCCGGGGAGGAGGGCGTGCAGCATAGCCGGCGTGGTGTGCTTGGCAGCAATGTGGTAGTGTTTTGCCATCGCTGTAGCAGTCACCGCATCGGTCCATGCTGTGGCGTTTGCAGAAGCCCATAGTGACCGGGAGCCCGTCCCCCTCCTTGTGGTGGTTGCGGCAGCACACCTCCTCCGGGAGGCGCCGCTTCTGGCATGCCGAGCAACGGGGCTTCCAATGCAACTTGCAGGCAAGCACCTTTGCGTTCCTCCTGGCACCAGGGGGAGCAGTTCGGGGGGCAGCGCCCCTCCGCTCCCATGGGCGCCCTACCCGGCTGTTGGCCTGCCGACCACGCGCCGCCCACTGCTGGGCCGATTGCTGCCAACCCTCAGGGTAGTGCGGCTGCGGAGCGAAGGTAGCGGCCCACGCCATTCCGCGATCATGGAACACTGTATCCGTCCGGCTGGGGGCTGGCACAGCCAGGTGCGCTTGGAGGCTGCGCATCACCGACTCAGTGGCAGGGTTCAGCTGGGCCCTCCTCGACAGGCCCGCCGCCACAGATCCACCGATCGCCGTGAGGACTGTTGAGTTGGCAGCATGGCCGCAATGCCAGGGCCCAGTGCCTACTTTCGTCACCATGCTGCAGAGCCCCTTCAGCGAGGCAGCCTTCCCCAGGATACTGCTCTGGAACACCGTGAGGTCCTGCTGGAGCTGCTGCCGTGAGGCCCCCAGCCTTTCAGCCTCGTCCATCGCGGCGTTACTGAGGGCATCAGCATCTGTGTTGGATTCCCTCTTCACATGCTCGTATGTGAGAGTGAACCTCGGTTGGAGGTCCGCAGCTAGCCGGGACGTGCTGAGGAACAGAGGACGGAGGGCGGCATCCCGGCACAATGAGTCCCCTTGGAGCTGGCGCAGCACCACCTGGGAGTCGCCCCGCACTGTGACTGGGCCCTCAGGGGCATCACCCCTCTCGAGGAGGCGCAGACCTGCACGGAGCGCCTCGTACTCAGCAATGTTGTTGCTACGCACGTTCAGCAGCGGGAGTACTTTCTCTGAAACCTTGCAACCGTCTTGGTATAGCACCGCCCCTGCCCCCGCCACGGCGAAGGGGGTGCCATTGTCGCGCCCACCACCGTCAAAGTACAGGGTGAGCCCTGGGGCTGTGTCTGCAGGGATGCGCGAGCGGGCCTCCCTCGCGCCCTTCCTATTCGGGTCCACGTGGGCGGGGGGGCGGATGCGGCGCGTCACGGTGTCTGGGAGGGTAAGGCCAGTTGATAGCTCGAAGTCCACGGCCAGCTCCATCAGGGTCACAGTATGCTCACTCCCCTGCGGTCCCCACTTTAGGCCCCTTAGCCAGTCGCAGAGGGCCACCCACATGCCTGGGGGCCGCTTGCCCCACGTCTGCTTGACTTCGGAAGGCGCCAGTGCAGGGATGGAGGCACTCTCGGGGTTAGGGGTGCTCCACTCCCAGGGGTAGACGGTAGTACGGTGATGGCGCACAGAGCGGTCGAGCAGCCCGTCCTTCTCCTGTCGCGCCGCCAGGACTGCGATGAAGTAGCGGTGGAGCTGTGCCACGGTGGTGATCCTGTCCGCAAAGGACATGGGCAGCGGCTGCTCGTTCTCCGGGACGCTGTATCTGTAAATGGTCGCCACCCCGCACTGGGCCAGGCATGCCGGCCAGGCCGTCCGGTCCCTCGCTGCTATGGGGTGCTTCTGGCGGACTGGCTCCCATGCCGCGCAGTCCCACCACAGGTGTGATACCGTCTCCGGGGTCCCAGATGTGCAGTATCGGCACACCTCCCCCAGACCTGTGCGCCCACGAGCAGGCACCGCCCCTGCAACAACGGAGCGGAGGAGGCCTCGCTGGTACCCCGTGATTGCAGCGCCCTCTCCCTCCAGGACGCAACGTGTCACCCTCCCGTCAATGCCGTGCTCTGCTCCTTGGAAGTCGTCTCTGCGTTCGGCCAGCTTCTTCGCCGTTGCGTTACGCAGGGATTGGCGGAGGTCGTGTGCAAAGATAGCCCAGGCGCTCGGTGTTGCAGCAACAGGGTCGAAGGTGACATCGCGACCAGCTTCGTCAGTGTAAGCCAGGGTGGTCGCAGCACTCCAGCGCCATTCAATCCCCTGCAGGGCGGCCCAGAAAAGCGCGAAGGGGCCTGTCCCCTCAAGCCTCTCTCTACTCCCCCAGGCTGCCTCGGACAGCACCCTGCTGTGACTCCACTTTTTGATCTGCTTGGCCCATGTGGTGATCTGCCGGTAGGGGGGGGCGACAGCGGGGTCCACCCGGTGCGCCTGATGGAGGACACACAGCACAATCTCCTGTGCTCTGCGAGGTGGGCCAGACCAGAGCGCGGCGACGAAGAGGCCCCTCCATCGCCTGATGTCCTTGCTGTCCCAACGAGTTACGAGGGCATCGTAATATAGTCGAGCCCCTGCCGTCATCGCCGCCGCCTGCCCTTTCCATTGCACCGGCAGGGGCAGCGCTGAGGTTCTGCGGAGGTTCTGCTGCGCACCTTCCTTCCGGCGGGCGATGCGCTCGGACTGGGGCGCTGTGCGCCCTTCCCTGATCAGGCGCGCGTGTAGCATGGCCCCGAGACAGTCGAAGCTGTTGCGCTGCCGGAGGGGAGTGGCCTCGCCATCCCTTGCCCGGTACATAATCCGGAGCGGCCCGGGGGATGTCGAGAAAACGTGAGACTTGATTTCTGCACAAATAGCCATCCCGGTGTCGTGGGAGAAACCCGCAGAGTCGTCTACAACGTCTTGCAGGATCTCCGGGCTGGGGGCTGTGGCGTATACGTCGTCAACGAAAGACAGCGCCCTTGTGTCCTGCCGGTGCTCGACCATCCTCATCCACACACCCACCAGCACGTTAATCAGCACGACACTGATGGGGCAACCCTGCATGATGCCGTTAGTTGGCAGGAAGCCTTCCCCGATGGTGCCGCTCGCCCGGAAGTGCCGCTGCATCGTCCTGTACGCTGCTCGCAGGGTGCGCAGGACACGGGCGTCGAAACCGAGCTCCGCAGCCAGGCGGAAGGTGAGGTCGATTGGCACCGTGTCGAAGCACTTCTTGAAGTCGAGGGCGACTCCGTGCAGCGGTCGCCCTGTGAGGTGGGCTTCTTCAATACGTGCCGCCAGGTGCCAGATGAGGTCCTCCGCACCGTGGCCAGGCCGGCAGCCGTGCAGGTCTTCGGGCGCGATGATCTCCAACCACTTCAGTGCCGGTTTCACCCGGATAGCTGCCCACACTCTGTACAGCACGGGGGTGATACTGATGGGGCGCTGCGACAGTGGCTCTCCTGAGCTGCCAGGCTTGGGGATGAGGCAGATCATGGCGTGCATCAGCTGCTCCGGCCACTCGCCCGACCGTTCAACTTCGTTGAACACCTCCGCGAAGAGCCTGAGGAGTTCGTGCGGGAGTTGTCTCAGTTCGTGGACCCGCCAACCGTGCAGGCCCGGCGAGGTGGACGTGGACATCTTGGCCAAGGCCTTCCCAACGTCTTCTGCCGTGATGGTCTTGCACTCCATGTCAGCCACCTCGGGGAGAAAGCGGAGGTACTTTTGGCGGAAGGTGTCCCACCCGGGCTCTGGCGTCGTTGCGTACTTACGGAAGTACCCTCCCCACGCCGTGTCGCTCCTCAGCAGCTCGTCCGCCTCCTTGGGGCAGGCCGTGAAAGCCGTCTTCGCGCCGCATGAAGGTGGCTGGAGCGCAGAAGCGATCTGCGAGGTACGCGAACACCTGCCCTGCCTCGTATGTCCAAGCTTTCTGCATCCTCGCCTTCCACGTGCGGATCCTCGCGTCGCGGAGCCTGTCGAACATGCCCCTCTGCGACCCCTCCAAGGCAATGAGGGCCTGCTCCAGGATCTCCAGGTCCGGCAACTGCGAGGTTGTGTTCGTCAGCGCTGCTTGCAGCCCCTGGGGGAGGCCCCCCTCCCTCAGGCGTTTCTTTGCGGCGTTCCAGGCGTGCTTCTCCCCATTCGTGAGGCCGTACGGTGCATCGGCTTGCAGTCGCTTGAGACCCTCTTGGACGAGGCATCGGAGGTTCCCCAACAGTCCGTCCTTCGCCCGGGTGTTCGTGTCACCGGCCCCCCGTGCAGAGGCGGGGTGGTGCTTGGTGGCCGCCCGCGACCACTGCATGTGGTAGCCCTCCGCTCTGCCTGTGTAGGCCGCTTCCTGCCTCTCCAGGTGGCCTACATGGACACGCTTTAGGAAACGCTCGCCGCAGGTGGAGGCTCGGTGGAGGAGCTGCGCGGCCGTTGCTCCGTGGCGCAGTTCCCCCTCTGCAAGCACGTCCTGCATTATCCCTCTCGCCGCAGCGTCTCCCAGCTTGGGCTTACCCGCAGGGAAAGGGGTGGGAAGAATGCAGATCTTTTTGGGGCGGCGGAAGGCAGTGAGGTCTAGGTCTACAAAAAGCGGGCAGTGCGTGGGTATGTCGTAGTCCCCCCGCTTCGCCACCTCAACGCGACGCAGGGCCGGCGCTGCGCAGGAGTTCATCAGGCAGATGTCCAGCCGAGTGCCGTTCTCCGACGCCCAGCACGTGTTCTGCACGCTCTGTTGTGCGAGCTCCGCATGCGTCGTCGCCACGTCGACCCAGCCGCCCACCCGGCACGCCTGGGACAGCGTGGCGCTGGTTTCCGGGTTGGTGTTGAGGTCCCCCATCAGTAGCACGGGCACCTGCCCCAACCCAGCTGCGAGGTCGAGCGTCTCTTGCAGGAGGGCTTCCCGCTGCTCACCCACTTCGGTCCCCGAGTGGCCGTACACGCTCAGGATATGAAGCGCCGTTTTCCCGTCTCCAATCGCTAGCACTACGTGCACCATGCGGGTACTGTCGTACAACTTCTGCTCCTGCGCGGTCTTCGGCTGCACCACTTGCGCGACAAGGCCCTCCTTCGCCATGACAGCCACACCTCCGGGCCTTGTTTGTTCGCGGCCGTTCGCGCCTGCGACCCTGGGCATGCCCTTGCCCCAGTGCATAGCCCAGCCGTGGGCTGCGAAGTAGCCGTTGTGCGTGCCCTTGCTCGGGTCCGGGACTCGGGTTTCCTGCAGGGCCACAACATCCGCCTTCAGGCCCGCCACGTCGCCTAGGTGCGTCTGCAGTGACGTTACGTTCGCTGTCGCCAGCCTGATCACTCCCGGTGTTGTTAGTTGATATGCAGGATGCCGCAATCGCCGCGGGGGCGGTGACGCTGTGGACCCCTGGACGGGCGTAGGCACTCGCGTCCCGTCCGCTGTGGCCGGGGTGGGCATAGGAAGGGCTGCAGGGATGTCCCACTGGTTCGTCGGCGTCACAGCTAGCTCCCGGGCCAGGCTAAGGGGGAAACGGAGCACATCGTAGTGGAAGGGCCTCCACGTAAGGCCCAGCACCTTGGCTCCCTCCCCACACCGGGTCATGCATTGCTTGCTGTTGGAGGCGAGCAGCCACACCTGGGCATCCAGAACTTCTGCCGCAACCCGGAGGGTAGCCGCGTCTCCGTATGTCCCCGGGCGCGTCTGCTTCTCGACGTAGTCGTCGTAGGATGTAGGGGCCTGCGGGTCATCGTGGTCGGGCACGTACGAGGCCCTGCGCTCTGCGTTTTGCCGCATGGACGACGCCACCGCTGCACGCAACCCGCCTGCTGTCCACTCCGCGCACTGCTCTGCAAGGCCGGCGTACTGGCAGTTGCCGTCCTTCGGCACTGGTACCCGGAGCGCCATCAGTCTCCTTGCAGCATGCGTCAACCACTGCTCGTCTTGCTCTATGGTGGAGGGGGAGTACTCCTGTCCCCCCCCACGGAGGCGCCGGGGTTCTCCTGCCCCTGTCGCCAAATCTACGGGGTCCCAGCACGGGGCCGTTGCCCGGGTATCTCCTGCCCGTACAGCGGCTCGGCTGGGTCTAGGTGGGGTTGGGGGTGATGTTGGGGTTGGGGTTCTACTTGGGGTGTGTGGAGGTGTTTGTATACGCCCCGAGACCTCCTGTTTCTCGGGGTGGGGTGCGGCTGGGGGCCCGACGGCGAACGTGATTTGTCCCCAGACGTGGTCGGCACCCCGGCCAGGGGGAACGTTAATCTCCTGCGCGGGTCCCCCCCGCTGGCCGGAGCGCCCGCCCCCCTATTCCTCATCCGGCTTCTGCGGGTAGGGGGTAAGGCGGTTGGAACGAGGCTTCAGGTACGCCGTGATGGAGGCCTGCCTGGTCCTCCCGTTCCTGCTGGCTCCCGGCACCCTACAGGGTGGGGCCTCATCCCCGCCAACTGCCGTGGGCGTCAGGGCTTCGAGGAGGGGTGGGGCCGGCGGGGCAGGCTGGGCAGGCGGCGCCGGTGCTGCCGGCGGCACTGCTGCTGGCTGCGCTGGGGTCGGGGCGGCGCTCGACGTTGTTGGTGCCCCGGGTGCCATAGGTGTCACGGGTTTACTGCTCGAATCACTGGGCGGGGCAGGGGCGGAGGAGTCAGAGGCGGCGGAGGTGGCAGAGGTGGTGGTGGTGGTGGTGCTGGGGGAGGAGCGGGCGGGTTTTGTGGGTGCTGGCAGGGCATCCGCAGCCGGCCCGGCCGTGGGCCCCGCCGGCGGTTTGCCCTTCGCCCCCTTGGACGCACCCAGCCCCTTTGTGGCAGCGCTCAGCTCCCGCCTCACGGAGATGAGCATCTCCTGGTGTTGCAGCTTGCGCTGCTCCTCCGCGTCGCGCACCCCCTCTAGCAGGCCCTGCCAGCTCTGCCCGAGCTCGCTGGCCTGCTGCGTCAGCTGGCGCTGCACCCTCTCGCCCTCCTCCTTCCCTGCCTGTTGGAGGTCAGCTCGAAGGGTAGTGTCGAGCTGGGTTGCCTTCTCGGCAAGGGCCTTGAGCTGCTGGGCCCCGTGCCGCGCCATCTGCGCCTCGCAGGTCCCCCGCAGCTCCCCACACACCTCATCCAGGCGGCTCTGGAGGCGGGCCACCTGCTCCCCGGTCGCCCGCTCCGACTGCTGCTGGGCGGCCGTGGCGTCCTTGCGGTCAGCCTCGCAGGAGGCCCGCAGGTCGCGCACCGTGACCCCCAGGCGCTCCGTCTGCCGCCGCAGCTCGCCCACCGCGGCTTCCCCCTGCTGCGCCTCCCACGCCCTGCGGAGCTCCGCCACCGCCGCGTCCAGGCGCTGCTGCTCCTGCCCGCGCTGCGCCTCCAGGTCGGCCCTGACCGCGTCCACCTCCGCCTGGAGCTGCTGCGCCTGGTGGTGGGAGAGGGGCGTCTGCTCGCTCGCCTCCGCGGCTTGCAGGCTCAGCATGGCCTTGCAAGCGCCGCTGAGGCGCTCCTCAAGCGCCCGGTGCTTGAGGTCCCGCTGCGCAAGCTGGCCCTGCATGTCGGCCTCGAGGGCCTTGTGGCTGGCCTCCCAGCCCTTGCGCGACGCAGTCAGATCCGTCGCATGCGCGCGGCCTTGCCCCTCCAAGGCGGTGAGCCCAGCAGCCAGCTTCTGCAGATCCGTGCTCGCTGCTGCCTCACCCACCGCCTTGCCCAGCCCTCCGACATGCTCGCGGAGGCGGGAGACCGTCACGCCCATCGACTGCTGGTGCTTCGCGACCTCCAGGAGCTGGGCCTTGTGCTCCTTTAGTTCACGCTCCGTTTTCAGTGTGGACGTAGTGGCTGTAGTGGTGGGGGGTGTGGTGGTGGGGCGCTCCTGGAGGCTCTTCAGCAGGGCCCCTTGCGCCTGCAGCTGCTCCTCCTGGCGGCCGAGGCGGTCCCCCATGCGCTGCATCTGCAGCTCGTGCTGCTGGGCGTGGCTGTCCAGCCGGGCCTCGAGCAGCGCCACCTGCTCGGCGTGCTGCTCCCCCTGGCGGCGCAGGCGGTCTTCGAGCCACTGCTCTGACAGGCCCGGGTGCCCCTGCATCGCCTCCATCCGCTGCCCCAGCTCGCCCTGCCGTGCCTGCTGGGTCAGCAGCTGGGCCTCCAGCCGCTTGCGGTGGCCGTCCTGGTCCTGCAGGAGGCGGCGCAGGCCCTGCAGCTCGGCTTGACAAGCCGCGCCGTCGCCCTGCGTGGCGGAGTCGGCGGCGGCAGGTGCGGGGTCATGCCCGAGCTCCCGCAGGCGCCCGGCGAGCTTCTCCAGATCCTTCTGGAGCTGGGCAGCTCTCTGCTGTGCCTGCTGCGCCTGCTGCTTCGCCGCCGCTGCTGCTCCGCCACCACGCCCGGTCCGCCCAACCGTGCCGCTGGCCTGCGACTTCGCAGACCTTCCCGCCTTCGCGGCCGTGGCGCGCTCCTCCTGGAGCCTGTCGCGGACGCTCTCATAGCGCCGCTTCAGGCGGAGCACCTCCTCGGCCTGCTTCTTCGCGGCCGCCTCCCTCTGCTTCTGCTCCTCGAGGAGCAGCGTGTCCGTCAGGACCACCTCCTTCCCGTTGACTACTAGAGTCCATGTGGGGGGGGTGCCGTGGGTGGGGGGTTGCTCGGCAGCGAGGACGGCGACGCCGCCCTCCAGGCTGTCCAGCGCCGCCTCCCACCGGAGGTGGTCGAGAATGGTGCGCACGTGGGCGGCACCATAGAGGGGGGGAAGGGGTTGGAGCTCGTATCTGCGAGGTTCCGTGAATTCGAGGGGGGGCAGGGGGGCGGCCTGTTGGCCACCGGCCTGGGAGCCGGTGTTCCCGGAGGAGACCCCGTGGAGGTCGGCCTGTGACATCCTGCCCGTGTATCCCTCTCTCCTCCTTTGTAAGTGTGTGTGGAAGCGTCAACGCATCAAACGAAGTATCAACAGTAGAGAAAGAGCGGCAGAGTTGAAGTGACACTTTTCGCGCGCTTCGCGCGCGAAACGTGCGCGCTCAGCTAGCAGCTCCATGGTGGCCCGTGTTTTCTTCGCGCCCATTGCATCTGCAACTTCCTTGGGGTGCAGGACCTCCCCATGATTGACGGGGTGGGCAGCATGACAGACGATGACGTGTGTGCGATGACGTGTGTGACGATGACATAACATCGACCCACAAGGCTTTTTGGGACTCCTCCTGAAACAGCTGCGTGATGAACTCATGAACATGACGCACAGTGTGCGTCATGTTCAAAAGATGGCATGACACGCAGGATCCAATAGGCTACCTTTCAAACGGGGGGTACCTGTCCCTGCTGGACAAACACAGGGCACACGGGGGGTCTGGGGGGCTCTGCCCCCCAGCCGCCGGAGGCCACGGTCGTGAACATCTGTTCACAGGTTGACAGGATCCATGTCATGTCAAGCCAGAGTCGGTGGGTCGATGGGGTGGTGGGTTGAGGGGATTGACCCACCAACCCACCAACCCATCGACCCACCAACCCACCGACCCACCGACCCGGTGGGTCGATGGGTCGATGGAAAAAGTGGGGGGGGGAAACCGGTATTTGGTGGGTCGATGGGTCGATAGTTAGGAATTGCCCTGCTACCTTCCTGGGGGGGAGGGGGGGGGGGGGCTGAATAGAAGCGCTGAAGCTCCTGTCGCCAGTAGAAGCCCCTCCCCCTTGTACGGCGTCTCAACGCAACGTCTCTCTCAGGTCACGGTAAAATAGACCGTTGGCAGCACACGAATGGACACACATACACGCACAGGTGCACATAAACAAACGGGGGGGTTCCACAACCCAAATTTTAGAACATGTATCCGCACAGCCGCCATTGGGAGCGCCAGTCGAGTCACGAAAATAGCAACTCTCGAGGGATGTGGCGCCGTGGTTTGGGCACAGGGTTAGAGGCAGTGCCTTCAGAACTGGCATGGCATTGTGTTGGGCAGAGTATCGAAGCCCGGCTGGGTTAGGATTTGCCTGGGTGGATGGGTTCAGGAGGTTCCGAGTCAGCAGCGTCTCTTGTCGTGATGATGCAGATCATGGGAAGGCGGCAGCAAGAACGTCACTGTCCCGGCGCAGCGGGGCAGACGCGTAGATGAAGGCGTCTGGGTCGGCACGCACAGCCGCCAGCACCACCTCCTTGTCGCAGCACAGCGCTGTGGGGGCGTACTTCAGGGCCCATCCCTCCTGGCGCACAGCCGCCAGCGCCACCTCGCGCTTGTTGCACAGTGTGTTGTGGGCGAAGCGCAGCGCACTGCCAGAACTTGACACGGCTGCGAGCACCACCTCCTCGTCACTGCAGAACACAGGATCGGCGAACCGCAGCGCACCGCCGTGTGCACGAGCCGCTTGAAGCACAACCGACCTGTCGCTTCGCAGTGAAGGGTCGGCGTACTGCAGCGCCCTCCCGTCCTGCAAGACGGCCGCCAGTTGAAGCTCCTTGTCACGGCACAGTGAAGCACTGGCGTACCCAATAGCACACCCGCACTTGCGGATGGCTGCAAGCATGAAATCTCTGTTGCTGAGGAATGAAGGGTCGGCGTACTGAAGACCAAACCCGTCAAGGTTTGTGGCTGCGAGCACCACCTCCTCGTCCTCGTGGAATGCCACATCAGCATACATGAGCGCACTCTCCCACGACCTCACAGCGGCAAGGACGACCTCACGATCCTTGCGCAGGTCGTCTGAAGCATGCTCCAAAGCATAGCCCCCCTTCCGCACGGCTGTGAGGACTACATCTCTGTTGCTGCGGATCGACTCATCACAGAACCGCAAGGCATCTGGTTCCTGTGCCACTGCAGCAAGCTGCACCTCCCTGTCGCTGGACACATTAGTTGGGTTTGAACCGAACGAGGTCCGACCCCGGCCCGTCGGCCACAGGTCCGAGCTAGCCTGTCGAGCAGGCTATCCAGCGTCCGTCCGGCATGCGTGTGTGGGGGTGGGGAAGGGAAAAGACACACGGGACACACACCGGTGTTAGATTTAAAAATGGAAGCTAGAAGGGCACACACCACAGGACGGCAGGGGGCTGATGGCAGCCCCCTACCCGCCCCCTCAGACGGAGTGAAGAAGTGTAGCTAAGCTACTAGCAAACGAATGCCCGAAGGCCTCTCAAGCAGTGTGACTAGCAATTGCCTCGTAACCTGCGAGCCGACGAGCGCCAGCTGTTGCGTGCACCACGGTAAAAGGGAAATCACAAACACCACAACATCAATAACGCTCAAAGCTGCGAAAAAGGGCCCCCCGCTGTATTGAAATAGGGCACGCAGCGGAAAAATGAACGGATCTTCGCCGGTCTCTACCCTCACCGTTACCGGGGTTCGCCACGTGGAGGCGCCCGTTCAAAAGGTTCATCCCTGTCGCTGGACACAGACGGGTCGGCGTACCCCAGGGCACATCCCTGCAGCTTGACACACTGCAGCAAGAAGTCTCTGTTGATGAGAAGCGATGGGTCTGCTTCTTGGAGCACATTTGGGTCACGCCGCACACCTGCCAGCACCACCTCCTCGTCCTTCTTCAGGTGTGAGGGTGCACAGCACAGTGCGACTTCCTGCCCCCACGTTCTGCTGTGCATCGCAGCGAGCACCACCTCCCTGTCGCCCTGCAGGGAAGGGTCGGCATGGTTGAGTGCAGCGGGGCTGGTCTCGACTGCTGAAAGGACAATGTCTCTGTCTTGGTGGAGTGGCACATCCAAGCCCGGCACCATCGGTTTGGGGACAAGCGCCAATGTAGCCCCCTGCCACAGCACAGCCTCGCGTTGGAACTCCCTGTCACAACGCAGTGCGGAAGATGCACACCTGAAGGACGACTTCCACAGGCGCACGGCAGTCAGCATCACCTCCCTGTCCTCACAATTCGGCTGAACACCAGGTTCCCGGGAAACACGGACATCACGGAGAGCTAAATCTTTGTCGTCGAGCAGTGCTGCATTACTGGGTCTGCCACCTTCAGCCGCCATGACCACCTGCCTGTCGTTGCGGAAGGACTCGCAGGCGAACTGGAGCGCGTCTCCGTTGTCTTGGACTGCCGCCACGACCACCTCCCGATCGGCCTGAAGCGCTGCATCGACGTACTGGAGGGCATATCCCTGGCGCTGCACAAGAGTGAGGACGAAGGGTTTGTTGCTGAGCAGTGCATGCGGCAGATTTTTGTGAAATGGGAAATTGGATGCAGACAGGAGAGCCGCGAGGACCAGGTCCTCATCGGCACGGAGGTCTTCGGAAGCGTGTTGAAGTGCGTCGCCGTGACGGCGCACCGCGACCGCAACGATGTATTTGTCACCGCGGAATGACTCACCGAGGTGCTGCAACGCAGTGCCGTCACACCGCACCACCGCAAGTGCCACATCACGCAGGTGCCGTGCCCACGCAGGTATGGTGTTGATGGCGTTGATGCCAATGTGGTACCCCGACGGGTGATGACGCCTTCGCTTCTCCAACACCTCGACGAAGCGAGCACCCGACAGCGCCACGTCGATGCAGCACCCCTGCGATATGCCTGGGGCACCGCACAGAGGGGTGCTGTCGTCGAGCACCTCCCCATCCACCGACAGCTCCACGTCTTCTGGGAGGGCATCTGCAGGCGACCCGAGAGCGACGTCGAGTGCCTTTGACCTGAGCTGCACCGGGGTGTCGCCCTCCCCGATGTGCACCGCATGCTGCTCCCCACACAGCCTGTCCTTCAGGAACACCTCCATCGATTCAACAGACATGATTGGTCTTTGCTTGTGTGTCTGGGCGGTGGTGCGGTGTGCGGCGAAGTCACGAGGCGGTGCAACCACTGCAACCCCAAGAGCATATCATGGGGCGGGCGTGGGGACGGGTGGCGGGCCAGGCACCGCTTTGCAACCTTTTTTAGATCTGAATCTGAACGCTTTCCGTGCAGCACGGTGCGTTTTGTCACGAAAAAACAAAGATATGGGGGTCCCTCGCTACCAGCCACAGCTCCTGTTTCTCACTCAGTCACACCTGGTAGCGAGGGCCCCAAAGATCAGGCGCTGGTTTGCGCCCAACCCGAGAGGGTCGTTCTGCAGAAAATATGCAGAAAATACATAAGTGTTGTCGCGAAGCAACCGACAAGAGAATCTCAACAAATAATGTGTTGGTACTCGACTGCCTGCAGCAGGCAGCACCGATACGGCGAGAGGATGAGCGCCGAAACGTCATGAGAGCCACAAAACGCCACAAGCCCAGCCATGCAAGCTCCAGAAGCCTGCCCCCCTCGCCGTGCACCGTTTTTGCCACATCACGGGCCCCCACGGCGCGGAAAAGCAATGAAATCGAACAGAATCAAACATGGGACTGAGGAATGCAAATAAACTGTAGGATGTGTGATGGGCCTTTAAGTATGAGTGTCACGATTTGACACACACGCTAATGTGTACAAGAGCCTGGGATGGTTTTTCAGCGGTTGGGTTGAACAGTGCCCACCCCGCACCCAGAACAGGCAGACCTCTTTCATTCTTCTTTTTCGGGTTGCTGTGCGTCGTTCCGTGTCTTCATTTTCCTTTTTACCCCCCTGCATGGCTCCGCTCAGGATTTGATCACTCTGAGTTCCAAGGAAGCTGCTGATCACGCTGCAGAGTTCGGCCAGTGGAGGGAGTACGTGAGTACGAACGAAACTGGGCCACGTAGGGGGAATCCTCACGAAGTGTCGGACGTGAGGGGAGGTGCTTCTGACGAGAACGTTCGCTAGACAGACACCGCCTTAAAACTGGTTTCAACACATGTACACACACACATGTGACACACGCACAGTGGCACGGAGCGAATATCACCTATCACAAATAGCATACGAGTCAGGCGTGCACAAGCTGTGCTGCTCACAAGACGCTGCAGGTGTGGCAGCCGCAGTTAGGGGCCGCCCCAGGCCTGCCTTGGCATTTCGCTGCCCCAGCTCTGGGGCAGCTGGCAACACCTGCCCGCGTTGCGCTCAGCCTTTCAACGCACGCGCCATGCCCGTGCTCCGTGGCTAGGTCCAGAGGTGTACACCCGTTGCCGTCCCGCTGGCCGGCGTCCGCCCCGCCCTCCAGCAGCTCCGCGACGCAGCCGGCATGCCCAGCCTCACAGGCGAGGTGCAGCGGGGTGCTGCCGTCAGGCCCCGATGCAATATGCGCACCCGCCTCGCGCAGCACCCTCACGGCACCTGCGTGCCCCTTCACTGCAGCAATACACAGAGGCGTGCGGCCTGAGTTGTTTGCAGTGTTGGGATCGGCACCTGCTGCGATCAGGCGTGCAGCACATGACTCATGGCCGAACTGCGCAGCGCGGAACAGAGGGGTGCTGCCGTTGCCATCTTTCCCTTCGACGTCTGCGCCTGCCTGGAGGAGCTCGGAGATGCAGTCGCGATGCCCTCCCTGGCATGCGATGTGGAGGACTGGGCAGTTGGAGGGGCCTGCCGCCACACGTGCCCCCGCATCGAGCAGCGCCCTCACAGAGCCTGCCTGGCCCTTCGACGCAGCGACGCAGAGAGCGGTCCACGCCGAGGCGTCTGTAGCATTGATGTCAGCGCCTGCCTCAGCCAGGACCTTGATGCATGCATCATGCCCGAAAACAGCGGCGACGAACATCGCGGGATACCCCTCGTTGCACCGTTTGTTGACGTCTGCCCCTCCTTGGAGTAGCTCGAGGGCGCAGTCGGCGTGGCCCTTGAGGCAGGCGACATGGAGGAGGACGTCATCTGCTGTGCCGTCGGGATGCGCGCCGGCATCGATCAGAGCCCTGACGGTGCGGGCGTGGCCCTCGCATGTCGCATAGTAGAGAGGGGTCCGGCCGGACGCGTCTGTCGCGTCGATGTCAGCCCCTGCGGCCAGCAGGTGCCCCAGGGAATCGCAAGCCCCCCGCTCGGCAGACCAGTGGAGGGCGGTGCGGGACTCGTACAGTTTGATGTGCCGGGATACATCGGCACCCCCTCGCAGCAGCTCCACGACGCATCCCGCATTGCCGACCCAGCAGGCAATCTGGAGCGGGGTGGCGAAGGCGGTTTCGCCCAACGCCTGGTCCACCTGCGCGCCCGAGTCGAGCAGTGCCCTCACCTTTGGCGCATCGCCCTCGGCGCACGCCAGGTGCAGTGGAAAGCCGGCCAGCGGGAAGGAGTAGTCCGGGTTGCACCACCAAAAAGCCATGGCGACGTGTGTGGGGTGGCCGGACAGATGGGGCAGGTGGAGGTGTGCACACACAACGGGGGTAGTGGTGGTGGTGGTGTCGGTATTTCGAAGGGTGGTGCAAAAAAAACAAACCTGCCGGGTGGACGTAGCGTGTGGGTGGTCGGGTTCACTGTGCGGGGGGCAAGAAGGTATTGCGCGCCAAAAGGCCCGCATTGGGGAGCTTCACCAATTTCGGCGGTGTCGCTTCGGAGGGGAGTGGAAGGGTGTGTGGAGCCCCGTCTGCAGTGCACTTGTGTCAATCAGATATGTTCTCTTTTCTCACGTCAGATGCACCGCACACAGCTTGCCTCCAACAGAGGCAGGCCAGGAAAGTCATGGGGTGTTGTCCAAGGCTGGCTAGAAAGCAAGGCGTTGCCCAAAGATAACACTGTTTGTTGGTGCAGAGCACGCAAGGGAGGGGCCTAACTGTTTTTATTCAAGGCGACACGGAAGGCACGTCACTCACCGAGAGATCACTCATGTTCTTTGGTGTGAAGGCCCATCTCCCGCAGGGGCTGAGTGCAACACCGTGGTCCTTTGTGCCCACAGCTGCCAGACACTCATGGGTGCTGAGGCGGTAAAACCCGGTTCCCAGGATAGCCACCACGGCAACAACATCACCTGGCTGCGACACAGCGAGTGAGTAGATAAGGCTGCCCTGCACCAGAGTACGCAGGCAGCTGAGGGAGGCTGTGCACCACACCTTGAGAGACTTGTCGTGAGAGCATGACACCAGCTGCTGCTCGTCGTGGGTCAGGGCGAGTCCGGAGACACGGTGGCTGTGCTCGTCCAGGGTGCGTATGTGTGAGAGGGTGCTGATGTCCCACACACAGATGGTATTGTCTTCTGACCCGCTGAAGATCCTTATCCTCGACACAGCAACGGCCATAGCAGCCTTGCTGTGAACCTCCAGCACTGTGGCGCTCGGGGTGCCGTTCAAGTCCCACACGTGCACTCTCCCCGTCTTGTCTCCGGACACCAGACGTCCGCAGTGTGTCCATGCTGCACTCCACACGGTAGGGTCGTTGTTGTGGCGCAGCATGCACACCTGCTCCCACGTTGCTGTCAGCCACACGCAGATGGTGCCGTCAAAAGAGCATGTTGCCAGCCGCGTCCCACAGACTGAGAAGGGTGTCTCAAGTATATACTTGTCGGCATGCGTGAAGTCCGCCACCGCAGCAGCGGTGCTGGTGTCAAACACAGTGATGTGTCCCTTGAAGCAACCCACAGCACACAGCCTCCCACACCTCGACAGTGTGATGCACTGTATGACATTGCCGTGCCCACTTGAGTAGACTGCGGGAGCCGTGACGATGGGCCAGCGTGGGACGAGCTGGACAGCACCCCCGTCCTCCAGACCCGTGTCGGCAACGCGCTCTGCATCGTCCAGCTCCTCCTCACACCCTTCGATGCGTGCCGCCACGTTCGCAGCCTCGCGGGCTGCGTCGACGGAACCCGCGAACATCTCCTCCAGCGCATCCGCCTTCAGCCCGGACACGGTCCCACCTTCCGGAACACCGACGACACAGCTGTGCCCGCTGTCGACATGCCGCACCGAAACATCCATTTTTTTTTGGCACCGCTTCTTTTTTATTCCTTTGCACTACCACAAACAAAACCCCTCCGCTGTACGTGGCGGTGTGTGCAGTGCGGTATGCTGAGGCTGGGGAGCCACATGACAGGCACAAGCCACTGCAGGTGCCTGGGACAGCCCAGGGTTGCCACAACAACAGGCAATGGGTGCAGAGAGACGCTAGCGAGGAGGAGGAGGAGGGGAGCTCAGACAGCGGCAGGCACCTCAATGAGGCTGTCAGGCGAACAACAAACTTTGCAGTACGGGCCTCCACACACACACGCGGGGCGGGGTTGGGGGGGGAACGCGGAAACGCTCGCCACACCCCAACCACCCACCACACACCCCCATTTAATCGAATTCGATTTGCAGGGTTCAGAGGTGTTCCCCCTCCCCCCCCCCCCCCCCCACCCCATCGCCTCCACACCCACAGACTCCCCCCCCCCCCTCATCCTCTCTCGGCGGACTCCTCCACTCATCTCTCCACATGTCTATGTGGGAGGGTGGCGGAGCGCAGCGGCGTGGAAGTGCACCGGAAGCTCCGGTGTAAGAGTAAGGGAAGGAGGAGGCAACTCCCGGCCTGGGTGGGGGTTGTCCGCCCGACTCCCGGGTTCCGCCCCACACACACAGTGTCACACGATGGGAAATATTACGGGATCCTTCTGGCCTCTGTACTGTGAGAGTTGCATTGGACGCTTCCACCAGAAAAACGGGTCATTGATTATCCTTATGTTGTTCGATTGCAGGGGGGGGGAGAGGGGAGAGGGGGGGGGGGGGGAGAAACACCACTTCCCTGCCACTGCCCAGTGCCTTTTAAGGAGGCGGTGCCCCAATCCGCGGAGGAGTGGTGTGGGAGGGGGGGGGGGGGGTAGGGAAAACCTTAACCCTTTAGACACCAAGGGGGTCCGACTTTATTTTCCGTTTCTGCAACATTTTGTCATTGATCTCGAAGGCGCAACCTCGCATTTTTTTTCTTTCGAAAAGTAGGTAATGGGGGTCTTCGCTACAGGGTGATCGTCAGTGCATTTTGGGGCATTTCCTGTTGAATTGGCTGAAAACTGACGAAGTTTGTCGAAGTTTGTCGACCAGCGAAGACCCCCAATCGGATGTATTTTGACTCGCGGAATCCACCATCGCAAGAAATTTTGGAAAATAGTGCGAATAAAAATCCTGAAATGGGGCTCCTTTACGCACCCCCCCAAAAAGGCCTATTTCACCCCAAAATTGGGGGTTGGTGAGTTTCTCCTGAAAAAACTCCGAGGTGATGCATGAAATGGCGGAACCAGGGGCAATCTGTGACAGAATCAGCCCAGCGGAATCCGAGAAAAAAAGAATCGGTCAATTTAGTGGAGTGGAACACCCCCGAGTGCCAACACGCAATTGCAGGTATATACGGGCAAGTGGTGGGGGTCGACCCAATTTCCGTTTTTGCGACCTTTCTCTTTGGTATGCAAGGCACACAACACGTTTGTTTTTGTTTGGAAAAGTACGTAGTCTGGGGTATTTTGACTCGTGGAACCCACCATCGCAAGAAATTTTGAAAAATAATGGGCAGAAGATTCTTGAAATATACTTCCTTTGTGGACCCCTCAAAAGCCACCGATTTCACCCGAAAATCGGGGTGGCGAAGATTTTTACTGAAAAAAATCTGCGCGGTGGCAACACTTGGCCCAAACACATGCAATCTGTGACAGAATCAGCACAGTAGAATCCGAGATCTAAAAAAATTCTCAATTTGATGGAGTGGAACACCCCTGGGTGCCAGCCCGCAATGGCAGGTCCCGTTGTGCCGACCTGCTCAACCACCCTCAGGGGGGTATGTGACGTGTGGAGTGGGTTGAAGGACCGGTCATCCGTTTTTTCCAGATCAGCCTCAGTACCCTGGGGGAATTTTGAACAGCGGAATCCACGATCGCAAGAGATTCTGAAAAATGTTGAACAGAAAATTCCTGAACTGGGGCTCTTTTGCGCGCCCCTCAAAAATGCCCAAATTCCCCTGGAAATCGGGTAGCCGTCTGATATCTCCTGAAAAATATGGGATGGTATCGACCTTGGCGTAACCGCAGGCAATATGTGACAAAATCAGCACGGCAGGTTCCGAGACAGCAAAAAATCGATCAAAATAGTGAAGTGGGGCCCTGGGGTGCCCGTTCCCAATTGCAGGTCACATGAGCACCTTCCTGCGGAAATGCAAGAAGGGTCGGGGTGTGAGGGGTGAGCGGTCTTGTGACCATCCCTCGAATTCCTCCACATCAGTCTCAAGTACCCATAATTTGTGCAGGGCTCAGTTGCGCACTACTGTTTCTGGGCGCTGGCTGGGCGCCGTCGACACTCTCCTACGGAGGTGGTGTTGCCTGTCTTCGAGCGGTCCTCCTCAGGGTACATCGTCCTTGGCAAGGCGCCGAGGGAGATACGCATTACAAACGGCACCAAAAGGCAGTTGAACACGTGCCACTGACAATTGTATTCAAGCGAGGGAGCGGTCGAGGCCGGTTGTACCTCAGTTCGATGAATACTGACGAACTGATGGCGGTGCCAAAATCTGGAAAAATAGTGGAAAAAGTGGCCAAAAACCGATTTTTTACCGAATTCTCCTACAAAGGGGGTCTTCGCTAGCCGGTGCAAAAAAGTGCAGGCTGGTGCAGGGCAAAATGGGCCGAAAATGGGCAAAATCGGAGGCAAAAAAAAGGGCGGGGAGTTGGGTGGCCCCTAGCTGGGAGCACGCATTTGGACCCAAAAAATAATGTCGAGCGGTCCCTGTGCATTGTTCAGCCCTCACAGGACGAGAAGGCACGGCGGGGCCCGTGTCACGGGTAAACATTGAGATCAACCTGTCATCCTGGGCCAAGAGGGGAGCTGGCCGCCTGGGGCAATGCAGGAGCAACGGCGAGTGCTCGTGCTGGCACGAAGCGGAGCCAGGCAGTGTTGTCCCGAGACTGGGCCGAGCCAGGCAGTGCTGTCCCGAGAATGGGCCGAGCCAGGCAGTGCAATCCCAAGGGTGGGCCGAGCCAGACAGTGCTGTCCCGAGAATGGGCCGAGCCAGGCAGTGCTGTCCCAAGGGTGGGCCGAGCCAGACAGTGCTGTCCCGAGAGTGGGCCGAGCCAGGCAGTGCTGTCCCAAGGGTGCGCCGAGCCAGTCAGTGCTGTCCCGAGAGTGGGCCGAGCCAGGCAGTGCTGTCCCGAGACTGGGCCGAGCCAGACAGTGCTGTCCCGAGGGTGGGCCGAGCCAGTCAGTGCTGTCCCGAGAGTGGGCCGAGCCAGGCAGTGCTGTCCCGAGACTGGGCCGAGCCAGGCAGTGCTGTCCCGAGGGTGGGCCGAGCCAGGCAGTGCTGTCCCGAGAATGGGCCGAGCCAGGCAGTGCTGTCCCAAGGGTGGGCCGAGCCAGACAGTGCTGTCCCAAGGGTGGGCCGAGCCAGTCAGTGCTGTCCCGAGAGTGGGCCGAGCCAGGCAGTGCTGTCCCGAGACTGGGCCGAGCCAGACAGTGCTGTCCCGAGGGTGGGCCGAGCCAGTCAGTGCTGTCCCGAGAATGGGCCGAGCCAGGCAGTCCTGTCCAGAGGGTGGGCCGAGCTAGGCAGTGATGTCCCGAGGGTGGGCCGACATCACATCCGGTCTCGGCCCGCTGTCTGGACCGCAGCAACAAGAAATCTGCGCTGCATGCACAGGAGCAGGGGGACTTGGCCCGTCCGCACTCCGACGTTGCACCGCGCTGCCCCAGCGGTCCAGATCACAAGGCCCCCTGCGCCGCAGGAGGTGGAGACGTCGCACACCAGCAGGATGAGGATGACGTCGCAGACCAGTTCACCACCCCCAACAGTAGGTCACACTCCGCCTCGCCTGTAGGCCGTCTACTGTATGCAGGAGTCTGCGTGTGTTGACACACACGCCCGGCACACCTGATTCTATGGGCAGCGCTCGTAACTCTCTCGGCGCCAAGTCGAAGCTGAGCAAGATTTGATTGGACGGTGCAAATATAGCTAGCCTTGCGGGATCACTAAGATACTCTCCGAGTTAGCTACATGAACACAATATTGCACATCGCACGGTTCCGAAGGATGGGTACGCGATGCAGCTTTAGGTCTTGTGCTAATGTTACACACAGCAAGATCCCTGACGGAGGGGATCGATGCAGGCACTGAGGAGATGTCTGGGAAGGGGTCCTGCATCGAACCCCCGCCGAGTGGAGCAAACACTCGGTACTCCGGGCGCCACGTTCTGCTCGGCTGGACATCGGCCCGAGGTCGTGGCCACGGCCCCCGACCACTCACTGCGGGGAGCTTCCCCTCCAGACAGTGTCTGGACATCACTCCTGGGCTCGGCCCAGGGTCTGGACAGCACTCCTGAGCCGTCCCAGAGTCTGGACATCACTCCTGGGCTCGGCCCAGGGTCTGGACACCACTCCTGGGCTCGGCCCAGTGGTGTCCAGACCCTGGGCCGAGCCCAGGAGTGGTGTCGAGACCCTGGGCCGAGCCCAGGAGTGGTGTCCAGACCCTGGGCCGAGCCAGGCAGTGATGTCCAGACCCTGGGCCGAGCCCGGGAGTGATGTCCAGACCCTGGGCCGAGCCCAGGAGTGATGTCCAGACCCTGGGCCGAGCCCGGGAGTGATGTCCAGACCCTGGGCCGAGCCCAGGAGTGGTGTCCAGACCCTGGGCCGAGCCAGGCAGTGATGTCCAGACCCTGGGCCGAGCCAGGGAGTGGTGTCCAGACCCTGGGCCGAGCCCAGGAGTGATGTCCAGACCCTGGGCCGAGCCCGGGAGTGGTGTCCAGACCCTGGGCCGAGCCCAGGAGTGATGTCCAGACCCTGGGCCGAGCCAGGGAGTGGTGTCCAGACCCTGGGCCGAGCCCAGGAGTGATGTCCAGACCCTGGGCCGAGCCAGGGAGTGGTGTCCAGACCCTGGGCCGAGCCCAGGAGTGATGTCCAGACCCTGGGCCGAGCCCGGGAGTGGTGTCCAGACCCTGGGCCGAGCCCAGGAGTGATGTCCAGACCCTGGGCCGAGCCCAGGAGTGATGTCCAGACCCTGGGCCGAGCCCAGGAGTGGTGTCCAGACCCTGGGCCGAGCCAGGGAGTGGTGTCCAGACACTGGGCCGAGCCCAGGAGTGATGTCCAGACCCTGGGCCGAGCCCAGGAGTGGTGTCCAGACCCTGGGCCGAGCCAGGGAGTGGTGTCCAGACCCTGGGCCGAGCCAGGGAGTGGTGTCCAGACACTGGGCCGAGCCCAGGAGTGATGTCCAGACCCTGGGCCGAGCCCAGGAGTGATGTCCAGACCCTGGGCCGAGCCCGGGAGTGGTGTCCAGACCCTGGGCCGAGCCCAGGAGTGGTGTCCAGACCCTGGGCCGAGCCAGGCAGTGATGTCCAGACCCTGGGCCGAGCCAGGGAGTGGTGTCCAGACCCTGGGCCGAGCCAGGGAGTGGTGTCCAGACACTGGGCCGAGCCCAGGAGTGATGTCCAGACCCTGGGCCGAGCCCTGGAGTGGTGTCCAGACCCTGGGCCGAGCCAGGCAGTGATGTCCAGACCCTGGGCCGAGCCAGGGAGTGGTGTCCAGACCCTGGGCCGAGCCCAGGAGTGATGTCCAGACCCTGGGCCGAGCCCGGGAGTGGTGTCCAGACCCTGGGCCGAGCCCAGGAGTGATGTCCAGACCCTGGGCCGAGCCAGGGAGTGGTGTCCAGACCCTGGGCCGAGCCCAGGAGTGATGTCCAGACCCTGGGCCGAGCCAGGGAGTGGTGTCCAGACCCTGGGCCGAGCCCAGGAGTGATGTCCAGACCCTGGGCCGAGCCCGGGAGTGGTGTCCAGACCCTGGGCCGAGCCCAGGAGTGATGTCCAGACCCTGGGCCGAGCCCAGGAGTGATGTCCAGACCCTGGGCCGAGCCCAGGAGTGGTGTCCAGACCCTGGGCCGAGCCAGGGAGTGGTGTCCAGACACTGGGCCGAGCCCAGGAGTGATGTCCAGACCCTGGGCCGAGCCCAGGAGTGGTGTCCAGACCCTGGGCCGAGCCAGGGAGTGGTGTCCAGACACTGGGCCGAGCCCAGGAGTGATGTCCAGACCCTGGGCCGAGCCCAGGAGTGATGTCCAGACCCTGGGCCGAGCCCGGGAGTGGTGTCCAGACCCTGGGCCGAGCCAGGGAGTGGTGTCCAGACCCTGGGCCGAGCCAGGGAGTGGTGTCCAGACACTGGGCCGAGCCCAGGAGTGATGTCCAGACCCTGGGCCGAGCCCAGGAGTGGTGTCCAGACCCTGGGCCGAGCCAGGGAGTGGTGTCCAGACCCTGGGCCGAGCCAGGGAGTGGTGTCCAGACACTGGGCCGAGCCCAGGAGTGATGTCCAGACCCTGGGCCGAGCCCAGGAGTGATGTCCAGACCCTGGGCCGAGCCCGGGAGTGGTGTCCAGACCCTGGGCCGAGCCCAGGAGTGGTGTCCAGACCCTGGGCCGAGCCAGGCAGTGATGTCCAGACCCTGGGCCGAGCCAGGGAGTGGTGTCCAGACCCTGGGCCGAGCCAGGGAGTGGTGTCCAGACACTGGGCCGAGCCCAGGAGTGATGTCCAGACCCTGGGCCGAGCCCTGGAGTGGTGTCCAGACCCTGGGCCGAGCCAGGCAGTGATGTCCAGACCCTGGGCCGAGCCAGGGAGTGGTGTCCAGACCCTGGGCCGAGCCCAGGAGTGATGTCCAGACCCTGGGCCGAGCCCGGGAGTGGTGTCCAGACCCTGGGCCGAGCCCAGGAGTGATGTCCAGACCCTGGGCCGAGCCAGGGAGTGGTGTCCAGACCCTGGGCCGAGCCCAGGAGTGATGTCCAGACCCTGGGCCGAGCCAGGGAGTGGTGTCCAGACCCTGGGCCGAGCCCAGGAGTGATGTCCAGACCCTGGGCCGAGCCCAGGAGTGATGTCCAGACCCTGGGCCGAGCCAGGGAGTGGTGTCCAGACCCTGGGCCGAGCCCAGGAGTGATGTCCAGACCCTGGGCCGAGCCAGGGAGTGGTGTCCAGACCCTGGGCCGAGCCCAGGAGTGGTGTCCAGACCCTGGGCCGAGCCAGGCAGTGATGTCCAGACCCTGGGCCGAGCCAGGGAGTGGTGTCCAGACCCTGGGCCGAGCCAGGGAGTGGTGTCCAGACACTGGGCCGAGCCCAGGAGTGATGTCCAGACCCTGGGCCGAGCCCAGGAGTGGTGTCCAGACCCTGGGCCGAGCCAGGCAGTGATGTCCAGACCCTGGGCCGAGCCAGGGAGTGGTGTCCAGACCCTGGGCCGAGCCCAGGAGTGATGTCCAGACCCTGGGCCGAGCCCGGGAGTGGTGTCCAGACCCTGGGCCGAGCCCAGGAGTGATGTCCAGACCCTGGGCCGAGCCAGGGAGTGGTGTCCAGACCCTGGGCCGAGCCCAGGAGTGATGTCCAGACCCTGGGCCGAGCCAGGGAGTGGTGTCCAGACCCTGGGCCGAGCCAGGCAGTGATGTCCAGACCCTGGGCCGAGCCAGGGAGTGGTGTCCAGACCCTGGGCCGAGCCAGGGAGTGGTGTCCAGACCCTGGGCCGAGCCAGGGAGTGGTGTCCAGACCCTGGGCCGAGCCCTGGAGTGGTGTCCAGACCCTGGGCCGAGCCAGGCAGTGATGTCCAGACCCTGGGCCGAGCCAGGGAGTGGTGTCCAGACCCTGGGCCGAGCCCAGGAGTGATGTCCAGACCCTGGGCCGAGCCAGGGAGTGGTGTCCAGACACTGGGCCGAGCCCAGGAGTGATGTCCAGACCCTGGGCCGAGCCCAGGAGTGGTGTCCAGACCCTGGGCCGAGCCAGGGAGTGGTGTCCAGACCCTGGGCCGAGCCAGGGAGTGGTGTCCAGACACTGGGCCGAGCCCAGGAGTGATGTCCAGACCCTGGGCCGAGCCCAGGAGTGATGTCCAGACCCTGGGCCGAGCCCGGGAGTGGTGTCCAGACCCTGGGCCGAGCCCAGGAGTGATGTCCAGACCCTGGGCCGAGCCCAGGAGTGGTGTCCAGACCCTGGGCCGAGCCAGGGAGTGGTGTCCAGACCCTGGGCCGAGCCCAGGAGTGATGTCCAGACCCTGGGCCGAGCCCGGGAGTGGTGTCCAGACCCTGGGCCGAGCCCAGGAGTGATGTCCAGACCCTGGGCCGAGCCCAGGAGTGATGTCCAGACCCTGGGCCGAGCCCGGGAGTGGTGTCCAGACCCTGGGCCGAGCCCAGGAGTGATGTCCAGACCCTGGGCCGAGCCCAGGAGTGATGTCCAGACCCTGGGCCGAGCCAGGGAGTGGTGTCCAGACCCTGGGCCGAGCCCAGGAGTGATGTCCAGACCCTGGGCCGAGCCAGGGAGTGGTGTCCAGACCCTGGGCCGAGCCCAGGAGTGGTGTCCAGACCCTGGGCCGAGCCAGGCAGTGATGTCCAGACCCTGGGCCGAGCCAGGGAGTGGTGTCCAGACCCTGGGCCGAGCCAGGGAGTGGTGTCCAGACACTGGGCCGAGCCCAGGAGTGATGTCCAGACCCTGGGCCGAGCCCAGGAGTGGTGTCCAGACCCTGGGCCGAGCCAGGCAGTGATGTCCAGACCCTGGGCCGAGCCAGGGAGTGGTGTCCAGACCCTGGGCCGAGCCCAGGAGTGATGTCCAGACCCTGGGCCGAGCCCGGGAGTGGTGTCCAGACCCTGGGCCGAGCCCAGGAGTGATGTCCAGACCCTGGGCCGAGCCAGGGAGTGGTGTCCAGACCCTGGGCCGAGCCCAGGAGTGATGTCCAGACCCTGGGCCGAGCCAGGGAGTGGTGTCCAGACCCTGGGCCGAGCCAGGCAGTGATGTCCAGACCCTGGGCCGAGCCAGGGAGTGGTGTCCAGACCCTGGGCCGAGCCAGGGAGTGGTGTCCAGACCCTGGGCCGAGCCAGGGAGTGGTGTCCAGACCCTGGGCCGAGCCCTGGAGTGGTGTCCAGACCCTGGGCCGAGCCAGGCAGTGATGTCCAGACCCTGGGCCGAGCCAGGGAGTGGTGTCCAGACCCTGGGCCGAGCCCAGGAGTGATGTCCAGACCCTGGGCCGAGCCCGGGAGTGGTGTCCAGACCCTGGGCCGAGCCCAGGAGTGATGTCCAGACCCTGGGCCGAGCCAGGGAGTGGTGTCCAGACCCTGGGCCGAGCCCAGGAGTGATGTCCAGACCCTGGGCCGAGCCAGGGAGTGGTGTCCAGACCCTGGGCCGAGCCCAGGAGTGATGTCCAGACCCTGGGCCGAGCCCGGGAGTGGTGTCCAGACCCTGGGCCGAGCCCAGGAGTGATGTCCAGACCCTGGGCCGAGCCCAGGAGTGATGTCCAGACCCTGGGCCGAGCCCAGGAGTGGTGTCCAGACCCTGGGCCGAGCCAGGGAGTGGTGTCCAGACACTGGGCCGAGCCCAGGAGTGATGTCCAGACCCTGGGCCGAGCCCAGGAGTGGTGTCCAGACCCTGGGCCGAGCCAGGGAGTGGTGTCCAGACCCTGGGCCGAGCCAGGGAGTGGTGTCCAGACACTGGGCCGAGCCCAGGAGTGATGTCCAGACCCTGGGCCGAGCCCAGGAGTGATGTCCAGACCCTGGGCCGAGCCCGGGAGTGGTGTCCAGACCCTGGGCCGAGCCCAGGAGTGGTGTCCAGACCCTGGGCCGAGCCAGGCAGTGATGTCCAGACCCTGGGCCGAGCCAGGGAGTGGTGTCCAGACCCTGGGCCGAGCCAGGGAGTGGTGTCCAGACACTGGGCCGAGCCCAGGAGTGATGTCCAGACCCTGGGCCGAGCCAGGGAGTGGTGTCCAGACACTGGGCCGAGCCCAGGAGTGATGTCCAGACCCTGGGCCGAGCCCAGGAGTGGTGTCCAGACCCTGGGCCGAGCCAGGGAGTGGTGTCCAGACACTGGGCCGAGCCCAGGAGTGATGTCCAGACCCTGGGCCGAGCCCAGGAGTGATGTCCAGACCCTGGGCCGAGCCCGGGAGTGGTGTCCAGACCCTGGGCCGAGCCAGGGAGTGGTGTCCAGACCCTGGGCCGAGCCAGGGAGTGGTGTCCAGACACTGGGCCGAGCCCAGGAGTGATGTCCAGACCCTGGGCCGAGCCCAGGAGTGGTGTCCAGACCCTGGGCCGAGCCAGGGAGTGGTGTCCAGACCCTGGGCCGAGCCAGGGAGTGGTGTCCAGACACTGGGCCGAGCCCAGGAGTGATGTCCAGACCCTGGGCCGAGCCCAGGAGTGATGTCCAGACCCTGGGCCGAGCCCGGGAGTGGTGTCCAGACCCTGGGCCGAGCCCAGGAGTGGTGTCCAGACCCTGGGCCGAGCCAGGCAGTGATGTCCAGACCCTGGGCCGAGCCAGGGAGTGGTGTCCAGACCCTGGGCCGAGCCAGGGAGTGGTGTCCAGACACTGGGCCGAGCCCAGGAGTGATGTCCAGACCCTGGGCCGAGCCCTGGAGTGGTGTCCAGACCCTGGGCCGAGCCAGGCAGTGATGTCCAGACCCTGGGCCGAGCCAGGGAGTGGTGTCCAGACCCTGGGCCGAGCCCAGGAGTGATGTCCAGACCCTGGGCCGAGCCCGGGAGTGGTGTCCAGACCCTGGGCCGAGCCCAGGAGTGATGTCCAGACCCTGGGCCGAGCCAGGGAGTGGTGTCCAGACCCTGGGCCGAGCCCAGGAGTGATGTCCAGACCCTGGGCCGAGCCAGGGAGTGGTGTCCAGACCCTGGGCCGAGCCCAGGAGTGATGTCCAGACCCTGGGCCGAGCCCGGGAGTGGTGTCCAGACCCTGGGCCGAGCCCAGGAGTGATGTCCAGACCCTGGGCCGAGCCCAGGAGTGATGTCCAGACCCTGGGCCGAGCCCAGGAGTGGTGTCCAGACCCTGGGCCGAGCCAGGGAGTGGTGTCCAGACACTGGGCCGAGCCCAGGAGTGATGTCCAGACCCTGGGCCGAGCCCAGGAGTGGTGTCCAGACCCTGGGCCGAGCCAGGGAGTGGTGTCCAGACCCTGGGCCGAGCCAGGGAGTGGTGTCCAGACACTGGGCCGAGCCCAGGAGTGATGTCCAGACCCTGGGCCGAGCCCAGGAGTGATGTCCAGACCCTGGGCCGAGCCCGGGAGTGGTGTCCAGACCCTGGGCCGAGCCCAGGAGTGATGTCCAGACCCTGGGCCGAGCCCAGGAGTGGTGTCCAGACCCTGGGCCGAGCCAGGGAGTGGTGTCCAGACCCTGGGCCGAGCCCAGGAGTGATGTCCAGACCCTGGGCCGAGCCCGGGAGTGGTGTCCAGACCCTGGGCCGAGCCCAGGAGTGATGTCCAGACCCTGGGCCGAGCCCAGGAGTGATGTCCAGACCCTGGGCCGAGCCCGGGAGTGGTGTCCAGACCCTGGGCCGAGCCCAGGAGTGATGTCCAGACCCTGGGCCGAGCCCAGGAGTGATGTCCAGACCCTGGGCCGAGCCAGGGAGTGGTGTCCAGACCCTGGGCCGAGCCCAGGAGTGATGTCCAGACCCTGGGCCGAGCCAGGGAGTGGTGTCCAGACCCTGGGCCGAGCCCAGGAGTGGTGTCCAGACCCTGGGCCGAGCCAGGCAGTGATGTCCAGACCCTGGGCCGAGCCAGGGAGTGGTGTCCAGACCCTGGGCCGAGCCAGGGAGTGGTGTCCAGACACTGGGCCGAGCCCAGGAGTGATGTCCAGACCCTGGGCCGAGCCCAGGAGTGGTGTCCAGACCCTGGGCCGAGCCAGGCAGTGATGTCCAGACCCTGGGCCGAGCCAGGGAGTGGTGTCCAGACCCTGGGCCGAGCCCAGGAGTGATGTCCAGACCCTGGGCCGAGCCCGGGAGTGGTGTCCAGACCCTGGGCCGAGCCCAGGAGTGATGTCCAGACCCTGGGCCGAGCCAGGGAGTGGTGTCCAGACCCTGGGCCGAGCCCAGGAGTGATGTCCAGACCCTGGGCCGAGCCAGGGAGTGGTGTCCAGACCCTGGGCCGAGCCAGGCAGTGATGTCCAGACCCTGGGCCGAGCCAGGGAGTGGTGTCCAGACCCTGGGCCGAGCCAGGGAGTGGTGTCCAGACCCTGGGCCGAGCCAGGGAGTGGTGTCCAGACCCTGGGCCGAGCCCTGGAGTGGTGTCCAGACCCTGGGCCGAGCCAGGCAGTGATGTCCAGACCCTGGGCCGAGCCAGGGAGTGGTGTCCAGACCCTGGGCCGAGCCCAGGAGTGATGTCCAGACCCTGGGCCGAGCCCGGGAGTGGTGTCCAGACCCTGGGCCGAGCCCAGGAGTGATGTCCAGACCCTGGGCCGAGCCAGGGAGTGGTGTCCAGACCCTGGGCCGAGCCCAGGAGTGATGTCCAGACCCTGGGCCGAGCCAGGGAGTGGTGTCCAGACCCTGGGCCGAGCCCAGGAGTGATGTCCAGACCCTGGGCCGAGCCCGGGAGTGGTGTCCAGACCCTGGGCCGAGCCCAGGAGTGATGTCCAGACCCTGGGCCGAGCCCAGGAGTGATGTCCAGACCCTGGGCCGAGCCCAGGAGTGGTGTCCAGACCCTGGGCCGAGCCAGGGAGTGGTGTCCAGACACTGGGCCGAGCCCAGGAGTGATGTCCAGACCCTGGGCCGAGCCCAGGAGTGGTGTCCAGACCCTGGGCCGAGCCAGGGAGTGGTGTCCAGACCCTGGGCCGAGCCAGGGAGTGGTGTCCAGACACTGGGCCGAGCCCAGGAGTGATGTCCAGACCCTGGGCCGAGCCCAGGAGTGATGTCCAGACCCTGGGCCGAGCCCGGGAGTGGTGTCCAGACCCTGGGCCGAGCCCAGGAGTGATGTCCAGACCCTGGGCCGAGCCCAGGAGTGGTGTCCAGACCCTGGGCCGAGCCAGGGAGTGGTGTCCAGACCCTGGGCCGAGCCCAGGAGTGATGTCCAGACCCTGGGCCGAGCCAGGGAGTGGTGTCCAGACCCTGGGCCGAGCCAGGCAGTGATGTCCAGACCCTGGGCCGAGCCAGGGAGTGGTGTCCAGACCCTGGGCCGAGCCAGGGAGTGGTGTCCAGACCCTGGGCCGAGCCAGGGAGTGGTGTCCAGACCCTGGGCCGAGCCCTGGAGTGGTGTCCAGACCCTGGGCCGAGCCAGGCAGTGATGTCCAGACCCTGGGCCGAGCCAGGGAGTGGTGTCCAGACCCTGGGCCGAGCCCAGGAGTGATGTCCAGACCCTGGGCCGAGCCAGGGAGTGGTGTCCAGACACTGGGCCGAGCCCAGGAGTGATGTCCAGACCCTGGGCCGAGCCCAGGAGTGGTGTCCAGACCCTGGGCCGAGCCAGGGAGTGGTGTCCAGACCCTGGGCCGAGCCAGGGAGTGGTGTCCAGACACTGGGCCGAGCCCAGGAGTGATGTCCAGACCCTGGGCCGAGCCCAGGAGTGATGTCCAGACCCTGGGCCGAGCCCGGGAGTGGTGTCCAGACCCTGGGCCGAGCCCAGGAGTGATGTCCAGACCCTGGGCCGAGCCCAGGAGTGGTGTCCAGACCCTGGGCCGAGCCAGGGAGTGGTGTCCAGACCCTGGGCCGAGCCCAGGAGTGATGTCCAGACCCTGGGCCGAGCCCGGGAGTGGTGTCCAGACCCTGGGCCGAGCCCAGGAGTGATGTCCAGACCCTGGGCCGAGCCCAGGAGTGATGTCCAGACCCTGGGCCGAGCCCGGGAGTGGTGTCCAGACCCTGGGCCGAGCCCAGGAGTGATGTCCAGACCCTGGGCCGAGCCCAGGAGTGATGTCCAGACCCTGGGCCGAGCCAGGGAGTGGTGTCCAGACCCTGGGCCGAGCCCAGGAGTGATGTCCAGACCCTGGGCCGAGCCAGGGAGTGGTGTCCAGACCCTGGGCCGAGCCCAGGAGTGGTGTCCAGACCCTGGGCCGAGCCAGGCAGTGATGTCCAGACCCTGGGCCGAGCCAGGGAGTGGTGTCCAGACCCTGGGCCGAGCCAGGGAGTGGTGTCCAGACACTGGGCCGAGCCCAGGAGTGATGTCCAGACCCTGGGCCGAGCCCAGGAGTGGTGTCCAGACCCTGGGCCGAGCCAGGCAGTGATGTCCAGACCCTGGGCCGAGCCAGGGAGTGGTGTCCAGACCCTGGGCCGAGCCCAGGAGTGATGTCCAGACCCTGGGCCGAGCCCGGGAGTGGTGTCCAGACCCTGGGCCGAGCCCAGGAGTGATGTCCAGACCCTGGGCCGAGCCAGGGAGTGGTGTCCAGACCCTGGGCCGAGCCCAGGAGTGATGTCCAGACCCTGGGCCGAGCCAGGGAGTGGTGTCCAGACCCTGGGCCGAGCCAGGCAGTGATGTCCAGACCCTGGGCCGAGCCAGGGAGTGGTGTCCAGACCCTGGGCCGAGCCAGGGAGTGGTGTCCAGACCCTGGGCCGAGCCAGGGAGTGGTGTCCAGACCCTGGGCCGAGCCCTGGAGTGGTGTCCAGACCCTGGGCCGAGCCAGGCAGTGATGTCCAGACCCTGGGCCGAGCCAGGGAGTGGTGTCCAGACCCTGGGCCGAGCCCAGGAGTGATGTCCAGACCCTGGGCCGAGCCCGGGAGTGGTGTCCAGACCCTGGGCCGAGCCCAGGAGTGATGTCCAGACCCTGGGCCGAGCCAGGGAGTGGTGTCCAGACCCTGGGCCGAGCCCAGGAGTGATGTCCAGACCCTGGGCCGAGCCAGGGAGTGGTGTCCAGACCCTGGGCCGAGCCCAGGAGTGATGTCCAGACCCTGGGCCGAGCCCGGGAGTGGTGTCCAGACCCTGGGCCGAGCCCAGGAGTGATGTCCAGACCCTGGGCCGAGCCCAGGAGTGATGTCCAGACCCTGGGCCGAGCCCAGGAGTGGTGTCCAGACCCTGGGCCGAGCCAGGGAGTGGTGTCCAGACACTGGGCCGAGCCCAGGAGTGATGTCCAGACCCTGGGCCGAGCCCAGGAGTGGTGTCCAGACCCTGGGCCGAGCCAGGGAGTGGTGTCCAGACCCTGGGCCGAGCCAGGGAGTGGTGTCCAGACACTGGGCCGAGCCCAGGAGTGATGTCCAGACCCTGGGCCGAGCCCAGGAGTGATGTCCAGACCCTGGGCCGAGCCCGGGAGTGGTGTCCAGACCCTGGGCCGAGCCCAGGAGTGGTGTCCAGACCCTGGGCCGAGCCAGGCAGTGATGTCCAGACCCTGGGCCGAGCCAGGGAGTGGTGTCCAGACCCTGGGCCGAGCCAGGGAGTGGTGTCCAGACACTGGGCCGAGCCCAGGAGTGATGTCCAGACCCTGGGCCGAGCCCTGGAGTGGTGTCCAGACCCTGGGCCGAGCCAGGCAGTGATGTCCAGACCCTGGGCCGAGCCAGGGAGTGGTGTCCAGACCCTGGGCCGAGCCCAGGAGTGATGTCCAGACCCTGGGCCGAGCCCGGGAGTGGTGTCCAGACCCTGGGCCGAGCCCAGGAGTGATGTCCAGACCCTGGGCCGAGCCAGGGAGTGGTGTCCAGACCCTGGGCCGAGCCCAGGAGTGATGTCCAGACCCTGGGCCGAGCCAGGGAGTGGTGTCCAGACCCTGGGCCGAGCCCAGGAGTGATGTCCAGACCCTGGGCCGAGCCCGGGAGTGGTGTCCAGACCCTGGGCCGAGCCCAGGAGTGATGTCCAGACCCTGGGCCGAGCCCAGGAGTGATGTCCAGACCCTGGGCCGAGCCCAGGAGTGGTGTCCAGACCCTGGGCCGAGCCAGGGAGTGGTGTCCAGACACTGGGCCGAGCCCAGGAGTGATGTCCAGACCCTGGGCCGAGCCCAGGAGTGGTGTCCAGACCCTGGGCCGAGCCAGGGAGTGGTGTCCAGACACTGGGCCGAGCCCAGGAGTGATGTCCAGACCCTGGGCCGAGCCCAGGAGTGATGTCCAGACCCTGGGCCGAGCCCGGGAGTGGTGTCCAGACCCTGGGCCGAGCCAGGGAGTGGTGTCCAGACCCTGGGCCGAGCCAGGGAGTGGTGTCCAGACACTGGGCCGAGCCCAGGAGTGATGTCCAGACCCTGGGCCGAGCCCAGGAGTGGTGTCCAGACCCTGGGCCGAGCCAGGGAGTGGTGTCCAGACCCTGGGCCGAGCCAGGGAGTGGTGTCCAGACACTGGGCCGAGCCCAGGAGTGATGTCCAGACCCTGGGCCGAGCCCAGGAGTGATGTCCAGACCCTGGGCCGAGCCCGGGAGTGGTGTCCAGACCCTGGGCCGAGCCCAGGAGTGGTGTCCAGACCCTGGGCCGAGCCAGGCAGTGATGTCCAGACCCTGGGCCGAGCCAGGGAGTGGTGTCCAGACCCTGGGCCGAGCCAGGGAGTGGTGTCCAGACACTGGGCCGAGCCCAGGAGTGATGTCCAGACCCTGGGCCGAGCCCTGGAGTGGTGTCCAGACCCTGGGCCGAGCCAGGCAGTGATGTCCAGACCCTGGGCCGAGCCAGGGAGTGGTGTCCAGACCCTGGGCCGAGCCCAGGAGTGATGTCCAGACCCTGGGCCGAGCCCGGGAGTGGTGTCCAGACCCTGGGCCGAGCCCAGGAGTGATGTCCAGACCCTGGGCCGAGCCAGGGAGTGGTGTCCAGACCCTGGGCCGAGCCCAGGAGTGATGTCCAGACCCTGGGCCGAGCCAGGGAGTGGTGTCCAGACCCTGGGCCGAGCCCAGGAGTGATGTCCAGACCCTGGGCCGAGCCCGGGAGTGGTGTCCAGACCCTGGGCCGAGCCCAGGAGTGATGTCCAGACCCTGGGCCGAGCCCAGGAGTGATGTCCAGACCCTGGGCCGAGCCCAGGAGTGGTGTCCAGACCCTGGGCCGAGCCAGGGAGTGGTGTCCAGACACTGGGCCGAGCCCAGGAGTGATGTCCAGACCCTGGGCCGAGCCCAGGAGTGGTGTCCAGACCCTGGGCCGAGCCAGGGAGTGGTGTCCAGACCCTGGGCCGAGCCAGGGAGTGGTGTCCAGACACTGGGCCGAGCCCAGGAGTGATGTCCAGACCCTGGGCCGAGCCCAGGAGTGATGTCCAGACCCTGGGCCGAGCCCGGGAGTGGTGTCCAGACCCTGGGCCGAGCCCAGGAGTGATGTCCAGACCCTGGGCCGAGCCCAGGAGTGGTGTCCAGACCCTGGGCCGAGCCAGGGAGTGGTGTCCAGACCCTGGGCCGAGCCCAGGAGTGATGTCCAGACCCTGGGCCGAGCCCGGGAGTGGTGTCCAGACCCTGGGCCGAGCCCAGGAGTGATGTCCAGACCCTGGGCCGAGCCCAGGAGTGATGTCCAGACCCTGGGCCGAGCCCGGGAGTGGTGTCCAGACCCTGGGCCGAGCCCAGGAGTGATGTCCAGACCCTGGGCCGAGCCCAGGAGTGATGTCCAGACCCTGGGCCGAGCCAGGGAGTGGTGTCCAGACCCTGGGCCGAGCCCAGGAGTGATGTCCAGACCCTGGGCCGAGCCAGGGAGTGGTGTCCAGACCCTGGGCCGAGCCCAGGAGTGGTGTCCAGACCCTGGGCCGAGCCAGGCAGTGATGTCCAGACCCTGGGCCGAGCCAGGGAGTGGTGTCCAGACCCTGGGCCGAGCCAGGGAGTGGTGTCCAGACACTGGGCCGAGCCCAGGAGTGATGTCCAGACCCTGGGCCGAGCCCAGGAGTGGTGTCCAGACCCTGGGCCGAGCCAGGCAGTGATGTCCAGACCCTGGGCCGAGCCAGGGAGTGGTGTCCAGACCCTGGGCCGAGCCCAGGAGTGATGTCCAGACCCTGGGCCGAGCCCGGGAGTGGTGTCCAGACCCTGGGCCGAGCCCAGGAGTGATGTCCAGACCCTGGGCCGAGCCAGGGAGTGGTGTCCAGACCCTGGGCCGAGCCCAGGAGTGATGTCCAGACCCTGGGCCGAGCCAGGGAGTGGTGTCCAGACCCTGGGCCGAGCCAGGCAGTGATGTCCAGACCCTGGGCCGAGCCAGGGAGTGGTGTCCAGACCCTGGGCCGAGCCAGGGAGTGGTGTCCAGACCCTGGGCCGAGCCAGGGAGTGGTGTCCAGACCCTGGGCCGAGCCCTGGAGTGGTGTCCAGACCCTGGGCCGAGCCAGGCAGTGATGTCCAGACCCTGGGCCGAGCCAGGGAGTGGTGTCCAGACCCTGGGCCGAGCCCAGGAGTGATGTCCAGACCCTGGGCCGAGCCCGGGAGTGGTGTCCAGACCCTGGGCCGAGCCCAGGAGTGATGTCCAGACCCTGGGCCGAGCCAGGGAGTGGTGTCCAGACCCTGGGCCGAGCCCAGGAGTGATGTCCAGACCCTGGGCCGAGCCAGGGAGTGGTGTCCAGACCCTGGGCCGAGCCCAGGAGTGATGTCCAGACCCTGGGCCGAGCCCGGGAGTGGTGTCCAGACCCTGGGCCGAGCCCAGGAGTGATGTCCAGACCCTGGGCCGAGCCCAGGAGTGATGTCCAGACCCTGGGCCGAGCCCAGGAGTGGTGTCCAGACCCTGGGCCGAGCCAGGGAGTGGTGTCCAGACACTGGGCCGAGCCCAGGAGTGATGTCCAGACCCTGGGCCGAGCCCAGGAGTGGTGTCCAGACCCTGGGCCGAGCCAGGGAGTGGTGTCCAGACCCTGGGCCGAGCCAGGGAGTGGTGTCCAGACACTGGGCCGAGCCCAGGAGTGATGTCCAGACCCTGGGCCGAGCCCAGGAGTGATGTCCAGACCCTGGGCCGAGCCCGGGAGTGGTGTCCAGACCCTGGGCCGAGCCCAGGAGTGATGTCCAGACCCTGGGCCGAGCCCAGGAGTGGTGTCCAGACCCTGGGCCGAGCCAGGGAGTGGTGTCCAGACCCTGGGCCGAGCCCAGGAGTGATGTCCAGACCCTGGGCCGAGCCCGGGAGTGGTGTCCAGACCCTGGGCCGAGCCCAGGAGTGATGTCCAGACCCTGGGCCGAGCCCAGGAGTGATGTCCAGACCCTGGGCCGAGCCCGGGAGTGGTGTCCAGACCCTGGGCCGAGCCCAGGAGTGATGTCCAGACCCTGGGCCGAGCCCAGGAGTGGTGTCCAGACCCTGGGCCGAGCCCAGGAGTGATGTCCAGACCCTGGGCCGAGCCAGGGAGTGGTGTCCAGACCCTGGGCCGAGCCCAGGAGTGATGTCCAGACCCTGGGCCGAGCCAGGGAGTGGTGTCCAGACCCTGGGCCGAGCCCAGGAGTGGTGTCCAGACCCTGGGCCGAGCCAGGCAGTGATGTCCAGACCCTGGGCCGAGCCAGGGAGTGGTGTCCAGACCCTGGGCCGAGCCAGGGAGTGGTGTCCAGACACTGGGCCGAGCCCAGGAGTGATGTCCAGACCCTGGGCCGAGCCCAGGAGTGGTGTCCAGACCCTGGGCCGAGCCAGGCAGTGATGTCCAGACCCTGGGCCGAGCCAGGGAGTGGTGTCCAGACCCTGGGCCGAGCCCAGGAGTGATGTCCAGACCCTGGGCCGAGCCCGGGAGTGGTGTCCAGACCCTGGGCCGAGCCCAGGAGTGATGTCCAGACCCTGGGCCGAGCCAGGGAGTGGTGTCCAGACCCTGGGCCGAGCCCAGGAGTGATGTCCAGACCCTGGGCCGAGCCAGGGAGTGGTGTCCAGACCCTGGGCCGAGCCCAGGAGTGATGTCCAGACCCTGGGCCGAGCCCGGGAGTGGTGTCCAGACCCTGGGCCGAGCCCAGGAGTGATGTCCAGACCCTGGGCCGAGCCCAGGAGTGATGTCCAGACCCTGGGCCGAGCCCAGGAGTGGTGTCCAGACCCTGGGCCGAGCCAGGGAGTGGTGTCCAGACACTGGGCCGAGCCCAGGAGTGATGTCCAGACCCTGGGCCGAGCCCAGGAGTGGTGTCCAGACCCTGGGCCGAGCCAGGGAGTGGTGTCCAGACCCTGGGCCGAGCCAGGGAGTGGTGTCCAGACACTGGGCCGAGCCCAGGAGTGATGTCCAGACCCTGGGCCGAGCCCAGGAGTGATGTCCAGACCCTGGGCCGAGCCCGGGAGTGGTGTCCAGACCCTGGGCCGAGCCAGGGAGTGGTGTCCAGACCCTGGGCCGAGCCCAGGAGTGACGTCCAGACCCTGGGCCGAGCCCGGGAGTGGTGTCCAGACCCTGGGCCGAGCCCAGGAGTGATGTCCAGACCCTGGGCCGAGCCCAGGAGTGATGTCCAGACCCTGGGCCGAGCCCGGGAGTGGTGTCCAGACCCTGGGCCGAGCCCAGGAGTGATGTCCAGACCCTGGGCCGAGCCCAGGAGTGGTGTCCAGACCCTGGGCCGAGCCCAGGAGTGATGTCCAGACCCTGGGCCGAGCCAGGGAGTGGTGTCCAGACCCTGGGCCGAGCCCAGGAGTGATGTCCAGACCCTGGGCCGAGCCCGGGAGTGGTGTCCAGACCCTGGGCCGAGCCCAGGAGTGGTGTCGAGACCCTGGGCCGAGCCAGGCAGTGATGTCCAGACCCTGGGCCGAGCCCAGGAGTGATGTCCAGACCCTGGGCCGAGCCCGGGAGTGATGTCCAGACCCTGGGCCGAGCCTAGGAGTGATGTCCAGACCCTGGGCCGAGCCCGGGAGTGGTGTCCAGACCCTGGGCCGAGCCCAGGAGTGGTGTCCAGACCCTGGGCCGAGCCCAGGAGTGATGTCCAGACCCTGGGCCGACCCAGGCAGTGATGTCCAGACCCTGGGCCGAGCCCAGGAGTGATGTCCAGACCCTGGGCCGAGCCCGGGAGTGGTGTCCAGACCCTGGGCCGAGCCCAGGAGTGATGTCCAGACCCTGGGCCGAGCCAGGGAGTGGTGTCCAGACCCTGGGCCGAGCCCAGGAGTGATGTCCAGACCCTGGGCCGAGCCCGGGAGTGGTGTCCAGACCCTGGGCCGAGCCCAGGAGTGGTGTCGAGACCCTGGGCCGAGCCAGGCAGTGATGTCCAGACCCTGGGCCGAGCCCAGGAGTGATGTCCAGACCCTGGGCCGAGCCCGGGAGTGGTGTCCAGACCCTGGGCCGAGCCCAGGAGTGATGTCCAGACCCTGGGCCGAGCCAGGGAGTGGTGTCCAGACCCTGGGCCGAGCCAGGCAGTGATGTCCAGACCCTGGGCCGAGCCAGGGAGTGGTGTCCAGACCCTGGGCCGAGCCAGGGAGTGGTGTCCAGACACTGGGCCGAGCCCAGGAGTGATGTCCAGACCCTGGGCCGAGCCCAGGAGTGGTGTCCAGACCCTGGGCCGAGCCAGGCAGTGATGTCCAGACCCTGGGCCGAGCCAGGGAGTGGTGTCCAGACCCTGGGCCGAGCCCAGGAGTGATGTCCAGACCCTGGGCCGAGCCCGGGAGTGGTGTCCAGACCCTGGGCCGAGCCCAGGAGTGATGTCCAGACCCTGGGCCGAGCCAGGGAGTGGTGTCCAGACCCTGGGCCGAGCCCAGGAGTGATGTCCAGACCCTGGGCCGAGCCAGGGAGTGGTGTCCAGACCCTGGGCCGAGCCCAGGAGTGATGTCCAGACCCTGGGCCGAGCCCGGGAGTGGTGTCCAGACCCTGGGCCGAGCCCAGGAGTGATGTCCAGACCCTGGGCCGAGCCCAGGAGTGATGTCCAGACCCTGGGCCGAGCCCAGGAGTGGTGTCCAGACCCTGGGCCGAGCCAGGGAGTGGTGTCCAGACACTGGGCCGAGCCCAGGAGTGATGTCCAGACCCTGGGCCGAGCCCAGGAGTGGTGTCCAGACCCTGGGCCGAGCCAGGGAGTGGTGTCCAGACCCTGGGCCGAGCCAGGGAGTGGTGTCCAGACACTGGGCCGAGCCCAGGAGTGATGTCCAGACCCTGGGCCGAGCCCAGGAGTGATGTCCAGACCCTGGGCCGAGCCCGGGAGTGGTGTCCAGACCCTGGGCCGAGCCAGGGAGTGGTGTCCAGACCCTGGGCCGAGCCCAGGAGTGACGTCCAGACCCTGGGCCGAGCCCGGGAGTGGTGTCCAGACCCTGGGCCGAGCCCAGGAGTGATGTCCAGACCCTGGGCCGAGCCCAGGAGTGATGTCCAGACCCTGGGCCGAGCCCGGGAGTGGTGTCCAGACCCTGGGCCGAGCCCAGGAGTGATGTCCAGACCCTGGGCCGAGCCCAGGAGTGGTGTCCAGACCCTGGGCCGAGCCCAGGAGTGATGTCCAGACCCTGGGCCGAGCCAGGGAGTGGTGTCCAGACCCTGGGCCGAGCCCAGGAGTGATGTCCAGACCCTGGGCCGAGCCAGGGAGTGGTGTCCAGACCCTGGGCCGAGCCCAGGAGTGATGTCCAGACCCTGGGCCGAGCCCGGGAGTGGTGTCCAGACCCTGGGCCGAGCCCAGGAGTGGTGTCGAGACCCTGGGCCGAGCCAGGCAGTGATGTCCAGACCCTGGGCCGAGCCCAGGAGTGATGTCCAGACCCTGGGCCGAGCCCGGGAGTGATGTCCAGACCCTGGGCCGAGCCTAGGAGTGATGTCCAGACCCTGGGCCGAGCCCGGGAGTGGTGTCCAGACCCTGGGCCGAGCCCAGGAGTGGTGTCCAGACCCTGGGCCGAGCCCAGGAGTGATGTCCAGACCCTGGGCCGACCCAGGCAGTGATGTCCAGACCCTGGGCCGAGCCCAGGAGTGATGTCCAGACCCTGGGCCGAGCCCGGGAGTGGTGTCCAGACCCTGGGCCGAGCCCAGGAGTGATGTCCAGACCCTGGGCCGAGCCAGGGAGTGGTGTCCAGACCCTGGGCCGAGCCCAGGAGTGATGTCCAGACCCTGGGCCGAGCCCGGGAGTGGTGTCCAGACCCTGGGCCGAGCCCAGGAGTGGTGTCGAGACCCTGGGCCGAGCCAGGCAGTGATGTCCAGACCCTGGGCCGAGCCCAGGAGTGATGTCCAGACCCTGGGCCGAGCCCGGGAGTGGTGTCCAGACCCTGGGCCGAGCCCAGGAGTGATGTCCAGACCCTGGGCCGAGCCAGGGAGTGGTGTCCAGACCCTGGGCCGAGCCCAGGAGTGATGTCCAGACCCTGGGCCGAGCCCGGGAGTGGTGTCCAGACCCTGGGCCGAGCCCAGGAGTGGTGTCGAGACCCTGGGCCGAGCCAGGCAGTGATGTCCAGACCCTGGGCCGAGCCCAGGAGTGATGTCCAGACCCTGGGCCGAGCCCAGGAGTGGTGTCCAGACCCTGGGCCGAGCCCAGGAGTGATGTCCAGACCCTGGGCCGACCCAGGCAGTGATGTCCAGACCCTGGGCCGAGCCCAGGAGTGATGTCCAGACCCTGGGCCGAGCCCGGGAGTGGTGTCCAGACCCTGGGCCGAGCCAGGGAGTGGTGTCCAGACCCTGGGCCGAGCCCAGGAGTGATGTCCAGACCCTGGGCCGACCCAGGCAGTGATGTCCAGACCCTGGGCCGAGCCCGGGAGTGGTGTCCAGACCCTGGGCCGAGCCCAGGAGTGATGTCCAGACCCTGGGCCGAGCCCGGGAGTGGTGTCCAGACCCTGGGCCGAGCCCAGGAGTGGTGTCGAGACCCTGGGCCGAGCCAGGCAGTGATGTCCAGACCCTGGGCCGAGCCCAGGAGTGATGTCCAGACCCTGGGCCGAGCCAGGGAGTGGTGTCCAGACCCTGGGCCGAGCCCAGGAGTGATGTCCAGACCCTGGGCCGAGCCCGGGAGTGGTGTCCAGACCCTGGGCCGAGCCCAGGAGTGGTGTCGAGACCCTGGGCCGAGCCAGGCAGTGATGTCCAGACCCTGGGCCGAGCCCAGGAGTGATGTCCAGACCCTGGGCCGAGCCCAGGAGTGGTGTCCAGACCCTGGGCCGAGCCCAGGAGTGATGTCCAGACCCTGGGCCGACCCAGGCAGTGATGTCCAGACCCTGGGCCGAGCCCAGGAGTGATGTCCAGACCCTGGGCCGAGCCCGGGAGTGGTGTCCAGACCCTGGGCCGAGCCAGGGAGTGGTGTCCAGACCCTGGGCCGAGCCCAGGAGTGATGTCCAGACCCTGGGCCGAGCCCAGGAGTGATGTCCAGACCCTGGGCCGAGCCCAGGAGTGGTGTCCAGACCCTGGGCCGAGCCCAGGAGTGATGTCCAGACCCTGGGCCGAGCCCAGGAGTGATGTCCAGACCCTGGGCCGACCCAGGCAGTGATGTCCAGACCCTGGGCCGAGCCCAGGAGTGATGTCCAGACCCTGGGCCGAGCCCGGGAGTGGTGTCCAGACCCTGGGCCGAGCCCAGGAGTGATGTCCAGACCCTGGGCCGAGCCAGGGAGTGGTGTCCAGACCCTGGGCCGAGCCCAGGAGTGATGTCCAGACCCTGGGCCGAGCCCGGGAGTGGTGTCCAGACCCTGGGCCGAGCCCAGGAGTGGTGTCGAGACCCTGGGCCGAGCCAGGCAGTGATGTCCAGACCCTGGGCCGAGCCCAGGAGTGATGTCCAGACCCTGGGCCGAGCCCAGGAGTGGTGTCCAGACCCTGGGCCGAGCCCAGGAGTGATGTCCAGACCCTGGGCCGAGCCCGGGAGTGATGTCCAGACCCTGGGCCGAGCCCAGGAGTGATGTCCAGACCCTGGGCCGAGCCCGGGAGTGATGTCCAGACCCTGGGCCGAGCCCAGGAGTGGTGTCGAGACCCTGGGCCGAGCCCAGGAGTGATGTCCAGACCCTGGGCCGAGCCCGGGAGTGATGTCCAGACCCTGGGCCGAGCCCAGGAGTGGTGTCGAGACCCTGGGCCGAGCCCAGGAGTGATGTCCAGACCCTGGGCCGAGCCCAGGAGTGATGTCCAGACCCTGGGCCGAGCCCGGGAGTGGTGTCCAGACCCTGGGCCGAGCCCAGGAGTGATGTCCAGACCCTGGGCCGAGCCAGGGAGTGGTGTCCAGACCCTGGGCCGAGCCCAGGAGTGATGTCCAGACCCTGGGCCGAGCCCGGGAGTGGTGTCCAGACCCTGGGCCGAGCCCAGGAGTGGTGTCGAGACCCTGGGCCGAGCCAGGCAGTGATGTCCAGACCCTGGGCCGAGCCCAGGAGTGATGTCCAGACCCTGGGCCGAGCCCAGGAGTGGTGTCCAGACCCTGGGCCGAGCCCAGGAGTGATGTCCAGACCCTGGGCCGACCCAGGCAGTGATGTCCAGACCCTGGGCCGAGCCCAGGAGTGATGTCCAGACCCTGGGCCGAGCCCGGGAGTGGTGTCCAGACCCTGGGCCGAGCCAGGGAGTGGTGTCCAGACCCTGGGCCGAGCCCAGGAGTGATGTCCAGACCCTGGGCCGAGCCAGGGAGTGGTGTCCAGACCCTGGGCCGAGCCCAGGAGTGATGTCCAGACCCTGGGCCGAGCCCAGGAGTGGTGTCGAGACCCTGGGCCGAGCCCAGGAGTGATGTCCAGACCCTGGGCCGAGCCCGGGAGTGATGTCCAGACCCTGGGCCGAGCCCAGGAGTGGTGTCGAGACCCTGGGCCGAGCCCAGGAGTGATGTCCAGACCCTGGGCCGAGCCTAGGAGTGATGTCCAGACCCTGGGCCGAGCCCGGGAGTGGTGTCCAGACCCTGGGCCGAGCCCAGGAGTGATGTCCAGACCCTGGGCCGAGCCCAGGAGTGGTGTCCAGACCCTGGGCCGACCCAGGCAGTCATGTCCAGACCCTGGGCCGAGCCCAGGAGTGGTGTCCAGACCCTGGGCCGAGCCCAGGAGTGATGTCCAGACCCTGGGCCGAACCCAGGAGTGGTGTCCAGACCCTGGGCCGACCCAGGCAGTCATGTCCAGACCCTGGGCCGAGCCCAGGAGTGATGTCCAGACCCTGGGCCGAGCCCAGGAGTGGTGTCCAGACCCTGGGCCGACCCAGGCAGTCATGTCCAGACCCTGGGCCGAGCCCAGGAGTGATGTCCAGACCCTGGGCCGAGCCCAGGAGTGGTGTCCAGACCCTGGGCCGACCCAGGCAGTGATGTCCAGACCCTGGGCCGAGCCCAGGAGTGATGTCCAGACCCTGGGCCGAGCCCGGGAGTGGTGTCCAGACCCTGGGCCGACCCAGGCTGTGGGTGGTGCATTTTGGTGCATTTTCCGTCGGTTTAGGTGAAAATTGTCGAAAGTTGTCGAAATTTGTCGACAGGTGACGAACGACGAGAATCCCCGAAAAACCGGTTTTTAATTCATTTTTGGGGGGGGGTCTTCGCTGACGAAGTTTTTGTCGAAGACCCCTGTCGTCGTCGTCAGAACACTGACGTCTTCGGTGAAAACCCCCCTGAAACACCCGTTTTCCTAATTATGTGACGAACGACGAAGTTTGTCGAAGTTTGTCGACCAGCGAAGACCCCCAAACCTAAAACTAGTTCTGCTCCATCTTTCTCGCCGAAACTGGTCGCATTTGATTCCGCTGCTCTGAAAGATTTCGCCATAAAAAAAATCGGTGAAAAATTCCACAATCCGACCCCATAGGTGCCCAAGGAATATTATCCCACCCCGTACGGGGTGGTTGGTGTCTAAAGGGTTAAGGGGGGAAAATTACGGGATTTTTCACATAGGCGAGGAACACGCACAAAATGGCTGTAAACTTGAAACCCCGGCCCCTGGGAGTATTTGGGGGCGGTCTGGGTGGTTTTTGGGGGTATTTGGCCACTTCTGAGCCAATCCGTGACCATGCTCAAAAAAGTGTCATGGTTTGGTTCCGGCCCCCTCATCCGAACCACCCTTCCGAGCCCGTCCCGCCCAACTTGCCCGCAACATGCCGCCTTTTCTTGTCTTGGGTGGGCACTGATGTCTCCGGTTCAATTTGGGAGCAAATGAGTGTGACAAGCTTGGGAAGGAGCGTCTTCTCGCCAGCATTTCCTGATAACACTTGCTGCAGCGTCCACCGACCACTGCGCCTGCCGGTTTGTACACCGAATAAGGCTTTGTAACCCACACCGGCATATTTTCCAAAGACGCCAGTCCCAAACTCCACTCGCGCACCGTCTCCGGCCTCTCCTTTCCATCTGCGGCTGAGTTCCCCAGCATTCTGGCCGTCGTCCGGCATCTCTTTTAGCTCTTTCAGTGCTGCAATGAAGCGCGTAAGTGGGGGTGATGGTGCAGAGGACGGGGATCATCGCCACTGAGAAGTGCCACTGCAGTGCCGTAGAGCCGGGGTGACACAGTTGATAAACCACACCCACTTCGCTGTTGCCGTTTCCCCTGATGAAGTTCCCGATGCATCCGACACCTCGGGGAGGGCACATAATAACGCCTCCCGAGCGACGCCCTTGCATTCGCAGACACACCCCGGTCTTGTTGAGGATATCGGCAGAAACCTGACAGAACACTCGCTGAAATGCCATTTTTTTGGCCCGGTAGTGCCCAGATGCCTCATCAGAGGCGGCAGAACGTGGTACATGACGGGGGATGGTGATGACGCAGGTGACAGGGTGCTCGGGAGACTCAGCCGGGGAGGGGTTCGGTACCAAACCATGACATTTTTTTCAACACAGCGTTTCAGCCGCGTTCCGGGGCACCAAAGTGGGTGTCCCACACCCAGGGGCGATTTCTGGGGTGGTCTGGCCACTTTTTCAGCATTTTTGGAGGGTTTATGGTGGAAAATTGCCTATGTCGAAAAATGTCGTAATTTTGACGGATTTCGGTACCTTAAGACGGTCCCTAGGGGGGGGGGGGGGGGTTCACACAGCAAGCCCTGGCCTGCACCCCGCCTGCCCCAGCAGCACCCGGAGCGAAGGCGTCGGCGGAGGAGGCGGCGGCGGCGACACACCGACACCACCGCCACCCCCCACCACACCAAAGGGGTCGCCACAGGATCCTCCGGAGGAAGCCCCTGCCGCACACCCCCTATCTGCCAACGCCTGTGCGATCCACCCCGCTGACATGCGCAGGCAGTAGTGCCCGGGGGCGAGCAGCGCACGCCTCGCCTCCGGGGTCAGCGCCTTACCGCCGCCCGGCACCCCCTCGTCCCCCTCCGCCTCGCCATCCGCCGCAGGGGCGGCGTATCCCAGCCGCGTCGCGGTCCCCCTGTGGTCGTAGGTGTAGAACTCCAACGCACGGGAGGCCTTAAGGAGGGGAGCCAGAACGGAGGGTGCGGCACAGCCTCCCACGCCCCCGTCTGTTATCGCGAGGCAGTCGGGGTTGCTGTTCCGCCACACCCTGGGGAGGGCCATCGTGATGTTCGCACCCTGGAGTGGGGGCGCGATGGCGTCCGACGCGGCGCAACTCGCGGAGGCTTCGGACAGCCGCATCTCATCGCAACCCCCGGAGGTGTAGAGGCTGCTGGGTGTTGCAGACTGGACACCCCCTCCGTCGCCTCGCAGCGCGGCGGACCCCCCCGTCCCCCGGGCCCCCTGCGGCAGGGGGGGTTGTGAGGAGGAGCCGTGCGGCTGCCGCTGCAAGCGGAGCGCCCCGAGTGGCCCCGAGGCTGCCTGGTGGGGTTGGAGAAGCAGCAGCCTGCGGCTCGCACCGGTGGAGGGGGACAGCTTGGTGGCGCAGTGGACGAGGCTTTTGACGCAGGCGCAGCACACCGGGATCTGGGTTTCATGCCAGCACGGGTCCCCCTGCAGCTCGTGGTATTCCGCAGGGGTCAGCGTCGGGAAGATGAGGTGGACTGGCGGGGGTATCGCCGCGTCCCCGTCGTCGTACCCACTGAGCGCCGCCAGCACCGCCTTGAGGGGGACCCTGCAGAGATCTGCCCCGGAGTGGAAGCGGGTGCACAGCGGGCATCGCTGTGTCTCGTTGTGTCTCTGTATATCGCTGCAGGCCTGCCTCTTGTGGCGCGCCTTGATGGCGCTCTGCGTCTGCCAGGTCTCCTCCTTAGACTGGTCGCGCTTGTGGTGTGCCGGGGGGCAGGTTGTGGCGGTGAGGGCCATGCCTGGGGTCTCCTCGCTGACGATCCGTATGCTGCTGCACCAGAGGAGCCAGATCTTGTCGTGGCGGTCGATCTTAAAGTTGAGGACGAGGGAGGCGAGCTTGAAGCGGAACACGGTCCGGATGTGCTCTGCAATCAGCTGGCACACCCTCTGGAACTGCCCCGCGACGGAGTCGCTCACCAGGGGGACCGTTTCGGTGTTCTGGTAGTCATCAAATGTCGCGGCCCTCACGTCGATCGGAACCTTATGTTGATCGATTCGGTGTTTGTTGACACGCTTCTCGATGAAGAAGCAACCGGGTGACCACGTCGTCTGCACCAGCGAGTTTCGCGTCGCAGTACCCTCCCTCGCCACCTCCGGCTTGGGATCGAAGAAGAGCTGCAGCACGCCGTTCGGCTTGTCCTCCTGGAGGAACTTCCGCAGCTCATGCCCGAAGGTATACTTCACCTGGGTGTTCGGTGCGCCGCCTGCAGATTCCGAAGGGACTGACATGAGGTAGCTCGCCTTGATCCCGCTCACGCTGTTGCCGTTCTTCAGAAACTGTTCCTCGATGTGTTTGCTGTTGAGCCGCGAGCGCGACTTCTTCCTGATCTCCCCGCTCTTCGAGGAGAAGTACCAATGCAGCGGCTTGGAGTAGAGATACAACACCGTGTCGGGTATGTTCACCCCTGTCAGCTGGTGCACCCGCTTCCCCGCCCCTTTGTACCACAGGATGGAGAAGAAGGTGCTGAGGATCCCGTCGCTGTGCATCAGCTCCTCCATCAGGTTGCCCCCCTCGAGAGAGAGCGACATGGCTGCCGTGGGCCTGCCGGGGGGGAGGGGGTTTTCTTTTCTTTTGTTCTGTTTGTGCAACACCACCTCCCCCGGGGGGCCACCTGCACGTTGGGGGGTTTTTTTTTGATCGTCGAGAGTGAATGAAGCACGTTGGGGGGGGGGGGTAGTGAAATCGAATTTGAAGGGAGCACAAGAATGATCACCCTTCACTCGTTATGCAGCACGTTGGGGGGGGGGGGTAGGGGTGGGTATACCCCCCCCTATACGCGTGAGAAAATAACTTTTTTCGGGAACACCAAAAAGTACCTCAGAAAGCCATGTAAAGGGTGCCAATGTGCCCAGATCGTCCCAAAAGTGTTTTGTGGTGGAGATTTCACCACCAGATCAACCTCAGTGCTGATATTTTGGCATTCTAAAAAATTTGCCCATCGGTGGTTCCTACGGTGCCCCCCGGATAGGCACTGCACACTCACTCACACCCCTTCACATGGCTAGTGCCACCCCACAAGCCTGTTACCAAGAAAATATCACCCTCGGGAACCAGCTCACGCAGACTGTAGAACGAGGCTACTCCCGCATGCCAGATTCTATAGCAATCGACACTCATCTCCATGACGACATGCTGCCTGTGTTGAGCGCCGCACTGTGCCACAGTTGAACTCAGTCACTTCTGAAACTCATCTTCGCGAAGAACTGGGCGCTCCTGGTGAGATATTAGCAGCTGAGGCGCAATCATATCGATAGGCTCAAGGCACGCCTCCAAACCCTCACGAAATTTAAAGTCCAAACACCTGCCTGCCAGCATGGGAACCAATGCCTGGCTGCGCACACTGCAGCACTGTCAACAGCAGGAATGCACAGACACGCAGCAGGTGAACTGAGTTACTATGCACAAATTTGCTGAATTCGAAGCAAATGACGAGGAGGCTTTTGCAAACCACTCGAATCGATGGAAGTCATTTGTGACACCTGGCTCTGTTGAGGGGCGTGATGGACGAATTGCCCATCAGGCGAGGCACAGGCGCGCCCTGAAGCGCAATCGTATTGACGAGCTTCGGGTGCTCTGTGAATGAAATATACTGGCTGTGAATACCGACAGCCATCTGATTTTTCAGCAGGGCTCCACGCAGGATAACAAGACCATACAGGCCCATACCTGTCGGGATATGCACATCGAGATCAATCCAGACAGGCAATCTGTGCCTATCCAGGCCTGTACAGGCCAAGGCACGCCTATACGTGCATGTAATTCGCGCAAAAATCAGTGGGACAGGGGCACAATCGTCGAAACTCGTGTCCGGGCAATTTCCGACACCCCCTTCACCACGCCTACCCCGTATTGTGCCAGCAAAAGGGCGTGTCCAGCAAACAGAGGTGGGCCTACGGTACCACCAGGAACCACCGGTGGGCAAATTTTCCGGAACCCCAAAAAACACCCCATAAGGCCCCACAAATGGTGTTGGTGGCCTCAGGATATCATTCTGGCACCCTTTGGGGTCGGTGCGTGTGTCAGGTAGGGGCTGAGAGGTGTTTAGAGCGTGTCCTGAAAATACCCATTTTCTCACAGGGGTATACCCACCCCTAGGGGGGGGGGGGCGTGGGGTGTGTAGTCTATAGTGGTTGAAACAAAAGCCCAAGTGCAACGGCTCCTCTGAGACATCACGGACAGGTGCGAGGTCCCACATCCCACAGCTTGGGTTGAAGGATAACCCCGAACAATTTTCCTTGCAGCACGGTGCGTTACTTGCCACAAAAAATACGATAAGACACAGGCAGTGGTCGCGCTAACTTCACTCCCTACTCCCGGCATTTTCGGCGATTTTTTGAGGTACGTTTTTTATTTGCAAACAGGGATTTGTCCACAACTCGAAAAGTTTTGGTACCCCAATCAGGGGATAAGATAGGTCTGGTTTTCCGGTTTTCAAAACCAGGGTTTCCCGGTTCCCGGTTTTCTGGAAAAAAAAAAAAGGTCGATCTCATTTTCGGCGTTTTTTTTGTGACTTTGGGACAGTAAAACAGTCAGAAAAAACGCCATAAAAAAATAGAAAGTGACCCCATCGTGATCCGCACAGAGCTCAAATAGTCCAAAGAAGGCAGAGAAGCGGAGAAGAAAAAATGGACCTAGCGGGTGGCCCGGTGGGTGGTGATGCCCTCGTCATGCAGGTCTCTTCTGTTTTGAAGGTGCACACATGGTGGACTCCAGCCACCATGTCTAAGAGGGAGTCTAAGACTGCAGTCTGTACTGGATACGGGAGTCTATTTTCCAGCTAATTTACGCTAAGACTCCCGCTAGTTGAGACTCATGGGAGACACACGGTGTACTCCAGCGGAGGTAGGGTAACCTCCGCTGGAGTTCACCGTGTCGTCTGCCTCTGTGCAGCGTCACTCGGTGCCATCGAATACATGGCGACAGCCCACCAACTCGAGACAGATCTGCTTGTCTGGAGGGCTGAGACGAGAACACGAACGACTTTCAAGCAGTCTTGAAGGTCGCCAAGCCTATTGGGGGCAACTAACAGATGAGATTTGTTTGTTGCCTGTCGTCACAGCTAGGTGCCCATCTCCTCGACAACGGAATGTGTGCAGAGATCTCGTGGACCCTTTGGCCATTCTGTCGTGCACCCACTCCACCCACAACGCACACCTATCACGAGTGGTCGCTCCCCCGTCCTCCTCCACCCTGAAGGTTGAACCCTCAAGGACCAGTGATCTCCTGCTGGCCGGGCTGCGATACAGCGAAGCCTTCCTACTTACAAGCGAATCCAGACTGTAGGGAACAGATGTTCACTACCGTGGCCTCCGGCGGCTGGGGGGCTCCGCCCCCCAGACCCCCCCTGCGTAAAAACATTGCACCAGACCTTTTTTGGCCGAGAGTCCAAACTTTCAAAGCAGCTGCTGCGCCTGCCCCACCAAGCAGCCTCAGTACGACAGGACGCGCGCAGGCACCGGGCCCTCTCAGATTCTGGGAGGGTTTGCGCGGGTCGCGCGCGCCGAAGGCGCGCGCGAAAAATTTTCAAAACCAGAAAAACCGGAAAACGGCGCCAGAAAAAAAGTCTATCTTATACCCTGACCCCAATTCAGTATGAAAAAATTGCACCAAAAAAATGAAAGTGACCCTATGGCGTTTCGCACGGATCTCAAATATTCAAAAGAAGGCAGAGACGGGGAAAATGGAACACTATCGACACATGTCACTGAACACGGGGGAATGGGGAAGGGGAGAGGTTGTGGTGAAACGCACACACCTCGACCTGTGATGAGGTGAGATGTGGCTCTGCAATTACGGCACTACGCGTGCCGTAAACTCAAATCGGACCTGCTTTCTCCGTGTTCCATTTCCTCCTTCATTGCATGAGGCTACAGAGAAAAAAATGGGCCCCGCGGGGCGGGGGTGGGTGGGTGGGTGGCCTTGACGGCTGCTGCTCTTCACGCCCTGAGGTTCGCCGTTCCCCAAACTTCCACAAGCATCGCTTTGCATGAAACTCTCAGCACCCCTTTTGCCTTCCCTACCGAGTGACTGCTTCCCGCGCAGCACTGGGCTCCGACCTGATGTCGGAGTGATCCACACCGAGTTCAGCTCGGAACAGATGTTCACTACCGTGGCCTCCGGCGGCTGGGGGGCTCCGCCCCCCAGACCCCCCTGTACCACTAGGCTGCAGCGTGTGCCTGTCTTGTAGCCAAGTCCTTTGGGTTCACATCAGCGAATGGGACCCAGACCACTCTCAGTAGCCTCAGGAGGACGCATCCAACTCACACAGAATCTGTACGCCCGCAACTCCCACGCGTTCCTACTACGGCGCAAGGAACAGATACTCACTACCGTGGCCTCCGGCGGCTGGGGGGCTCCGCCCCCCAGACCCCCCCTGTATAGCGTGTGCAGCACTACAGCGTGTGCACGAGGTTTCACATACAACATGCTTCGTGGGGTCCCCACGTCCAGTGCTGGCATTAGTGTCTTGAACAGGCTACACCCTCGCCGTATTAAGGGTGGCACTCAAGCTGGCACATGTTTGCCTACTTGGTGGCGTCGTTGGCAGTTGAGCTGAGTGGGGAACTCCCGTCCCTGCTTTCCGAGCAGGTGCCTGACCCCTAGCCCGGGTTGTTACTGATCACATGCTGCAGAGACAACCAGGACGGAAAATTTGAGTGTCTTCAAACAAGCCCATTTTTTCAAAATGACCCCACTACGATCCGGGCGAGGCCCGGAAATGCAACGAAACGCGGTTTCCCCAGTGGTTACGCAGTTTTGGAAACGCAAAAACAATTACATACGGAAAACCGCACGTGCCGTTTTTTTCAGTTGAAAATTATTGCGGACGGCACCCACCCAGGACTTGGTCACTAGACGGGCACACGCTACATGGGGGGTCTGGGGGGCGGTGCCCCCCAGCCGCCGGAGGCCACGGTAGTGAACATCTGTTCATTGTGGTCGTACAGATTCTGTGTGAATTGGCTGCGTCCTCCTGAGACTACTGGAGTAGTTGGATTCCCTGACCTCATGAGATCGGAGTACGAGACGCACACTACAGGGGGGTCTGGGGGGCCCCAGAGGCCACGGTCGTGAGCATCTGTTCCTGCAAAACCTCTCATCGACCCGGTGTCACGCTAGGTTAGCGTCGCCCCAGTGTAAATGGGTTGACGCCTGGTTGACGTTCGGAGGGGGGGGCGGGGAAAATTACCCAGGCACATGCGGAAATCCGCATGTGGAAACCGTACGTACGGATTTTGCCAAAAAAAATACCCTACGGAAATCCGCATGTTCCGCATGCGGAGCGTAACCACTGGGTTTCCCCGCCCAAAAACGAGCCCCTTTTTCAGGTACGTTTTTTCGCTCCCGATTTCCAAATTTTGGGAGATTTTTCCAATATTTAGCGCGACCACTGGACACAGGGTCTCTACGTTAGGGAACATTGCTTTGGAATTCCCTTCACTCGTTACAGCAGGGGGGAGGGAGTGGGGTGTAGGTGTGGGTTCGCAGGTTGAGCGACACTGAGTGTGGCAGACCGTGACACGTCTCACGAGCCAACGTCGTTGGTGGGGGCTGGGGCTGCTGAACCTGGACACTCGGGCACGTCACGAAAGAGCGATCGTCTGGCGCTGTACAGCCGCCGGGCAGCATCTCCCCCAGCAGCACCCTATATATCGGAGGTCGCTGGCGCGGGATGTGCGCGGTATATGGATGCAATGCGAGGGTAGTTACTTTGGCGCAGAAGTGTGGAGCGGAGGTGGTTCACCTGCTCGACAGCAGAGAGGTGGCACACCTGGCCACGTTCACAGGCCAATGGCACAAGCAGCGCCACACGCAGGATGGGTGGTGATAGAATCAGAAAAAGGCAAGGAAACACCGAACAGCTGCGACACCACTGTGTGTGGCAGCGGGTCACTGGCAGGTGGCCGGCAGCTGTGGTGCTGCTGTTGCGCGGTCCACGTCATCCCACGGCACGGTGGCTAGCCTCCGCCACCGCACACCAGGGGGCTGTGAACCGACACAGCAGCTCACACGCGCTGCACGAACCCACCGACCAGCCAACACCCGGACCACAACGGAGTGCACATACCGTAAACAGAATAAATCTGAACCGTAAAAAAGGTCCAATCCACCTCCAGACCCCCCCCGAGGTCCAGAATTTGTCCGGTCCAGACCAGTTTGGGGGACTTGGCGATACATGGCGATTTCTCACACGGTGGACCCCCACCCCCTGGGGCGGGGTCAGAGCGACCCCCGCTATTGGGGGTCTGGACCCCCGATATCGGGAGTCTGCACTGCCTATTATTGGTGCCCATACGACCCCCGATAGTGGGGTTCAGACCCCCACTCGTGGGGGTCCAGATCAGTCAAGGGGGCTGGGGAAGTCCCGTTCACGCTTGTGAACGCTTCCCGCGGGAGCAGAAACCCGGTGATCTTGGGGGGGAACAGCAAACCACTCTGGACCGGAAAAAAGGTCCAATCGGTTTGGACCCCCGGGGTCCAGAATTTTTACGGTCCAGCATTATTACGTCCAGGACTTCTTACGGTCCAGATTTATTCTGTTTACGGTATGTCCGACAATGGCGACACAAACGGAGGCACGGCCAATGTGGGCGGAGCAGGCGTGCCGCACCGCCCTAGAAAGACACACGTGAGTAAAACAAAAAAGCAAGCAACAGCGAACCAAGGCAGAGGGCAAAGGCCTGGTTCTGTTCCCGTTTGGTGGGAGATTCTTTTATTGGGGGGTTCCCTTCCTTCCTGCCCCATGCATGCAGCGTCCGCCCTGGGGCCGGTGTCTGCGTTCCAAAGCCAGCGCCGCGGCGTGTGGCGGCATGCGGGCAGGTTATTTATATAAACACAGATGCAAGATGGGGGTGAGTAGGCACACGTTGATAGTATTGTTTGTAGTGTAGGTTGCACCGAGCGAACCCTGGTGACACCTTCACTGTCGGGGCACGCACACGCACACGCACACTCACAGCCCAACCTTCGCGAACACCGGGTTCGTCGTAATGCCGCACTGGTTCGTCCCGCGCTCCAGGCGGACGTACCCGCCCTCGCCCCACTGCGTGCCCCACGAGTTCTTCACCAGCCAGTACTTCCGCCCTGCGTCCTCGCCGTACCCCACAATCAGCACCGCGTGGTCGCACACGTGGTTGCAGCACCCCGTCATGATGCCGTCGGTGTACGTCCACCACAGCTGCGTCATCGCGTCAACGCAGATCGACACCGGGCCGCCCTGCGCCACGTAAGCCGCCATCGAGACCTCGTCCTGCGCCACGCTCGCGTACCCCGTCACGTTTGCCGCCGCCCGCGTCCCAGACGTGCACGCAGCCACCGCCCCGCCACCGCTCGTGTACGGGTAGCTCGCCTCTGTCGCGATGCCGCTCTGCGCCACGTAGTCGATCGCCTTGTACGGCCACCCCCCGTTGCACCCCTCGTTGCCGTCCCGGTTGTCGCAGCTCACCAGGTTCTGCTCCGACAGCGACACCAGCGGGTGCCCGGCAATCGCCCACGCGCTCTCGATGGCACCGGTCGTGCTGTGAGGGGTGGTGTGGTGTTGGCCGGTTCTGTGTGCCTGTGTCACCATAATGTGCAGGTGTCTTGCTGCGAGGACTGGTGGAAGTGTGTCCTATCAAACGAGGGGTCTTCCGTGGCAACCTGAGCTGTGAGTATCCTTTTTGAATGAGGGTTGAAATCACCAGAAACACGCTCTTCACTGGCACCACTTACAGTACTGCAACATACCTAAATGTCCAACAACTTCCGCACTGGCCCTGATCCTTCACAGGCGTCACAACGTTCTTCTGCCGCCAGTCCACGTCCGTGGGCACAGACACGCCAGCCGCCGGGCGCCACACCGGCCCCGCCACGTGCTGCTCCCGCCCGCACCCCTTGTACATCGCCTCGAACTCCGCACGCGACAGGTCGGCCAGGCTGTTGTACCGCGGCTTCAATCCGGCCACTGCGACGTGCTCGCGGAAGTTGTCGAACCGGCGTGCCTCCTCAGCTGCAGACGCGTACACCCGCCCGTGCGCCTCCTTCCACGCTGCAAAGGCCGCCCGCAGCCTGCCCTCCTCGCGCATGTCCACACCCGACACAGACAGACGTGCCTCGGGTCCCACCGCCGCAACACCTGCCGCCTGCGCAGGGAACAGCGTCGTGTTCAGCATCAGCGCGCGTGAGTAGGTGAACCCAGCCGCCCCGTACTGCATCGTGCACACGAACTCCGCCCCCGCCGGCAGCACGAAGTAGCACCCGCCGCGGTTGCCCTGGTTGTTCCGGTTGACCCCCCACGCGCACACGTTCGAGGGCCCGAACCCACAGTGGAAGGACGAGAACTCCTCTGTCACCGCCGCCGCCCCCACAGACACCACCAGGTCCACCGCGTGCGGGTTCTTGTACACGCAGTCGCACAGGTTCGGCGACGGGTACGTCACGTTGGGGCAGTTCCACGCCAGCTCAACTGGCGCCGCCTGCGCCAGCACGCCCGTCCGCAGCCGCAACGCCTGTGCCGACGTCACGTCCGCCGTCCCGTTGCAGCGCAGCTCCGCCCCTGCCGGCAGCACGAAGTTGCACGACGACCCCCCGCTGCCCCCCGCCACCGCCCAGTCGCACACCTGCAGCGACCCCGCCGTGCACATCAGCGACCCGCCTGCATCGCCCGTGAAGGCCAGTGCCACCCACTCGTCCACCGCAGCCGTGTTGCGGTACGTGCAGCCGTGCGTCCCCGTGCACGGCAGCGCCGCCGACGCCGCGCCCGACAGCACCGCCCCCGACAGCGCCGCCGCCTGCGAGTCGATCAGGTTCACCGTCCCGTGCCCGCGGCACGAGAAGCGCTGCCCCGCCCCCAGGAAGAAGAAGCAGTCCCCCGCGCTGCCGCTCGCCTCCGCCTGCCACTCACGGCTGCAGTACGTCGTCCCGTCGTCCCCGGTGCACGCGAACCCGCCCGACGCCTCCCCCGACACAGGCTCGTACTGGAAGAACAGCGACACCGCCTCGTCCTGCGGCCCCCTGTTCTCGTGGTCGCATGCCTGTGCGATGTTGGACCCGCACGAGAAGCGCTCCCACTCCCACGCGGCTGCACCCGCAGCGAGCGCCAGCACACCAAACGTCCTCATCACCATCGTGGCAATCCTTGGCAACCTGCGGTGTTGTGTGTTGTGTGTCGGCAGTGGTGATGTTGGCAACTGGCGCACGAGATGTGCAGTAGATTTGGCTGCGACAGCAGCGTGGTTGGAGGGGCTTGGGAGGGTGGGGGCAGAGGCTGTCCGGAACAGTCATCCTGAGCAGTCGCACCTCGGATGCACGCTGCCTCCAACTAGCAGGAAGTGTTGTGCTGGAAGGCAACAACGGCAGTCGGCACGGCAAGCACAGAAGCAAAAGAGGGTCCCGAAGTGCCGCCCTTCCGCGGAACGTCACACAGCACGCACATTCACAGAATGGATACTCGGTGTGAAGAGCCACCTCCCACAGGGGCTGAGCCCAACATCTTTACCTAGTGACTCCACTCGCCCCAAGCACTGCAAGGTGCTGAGGCTGAACAACTTGGTGTGGGTACCCAATGACACTGCCACGACACCACCTGGCTGCGACACGGCAAGCAAAAACGGGATCCCACAGAAAGCGCCAGTACGGATGCAGCTGAGGCTGGTTGTGCACCACACCTTAAGTGACATGTCGCGAGAGCACGACACCAGGTGCTGATCGTCGTTAGTCAGGGCGATATGGAACACAGACTCTACGTGCCCACACAAACTGTCGTTGTGGGTGAGGGTGCTGATGTCATGCACTCGGATGGTCTTCCCTGACCCGGTGAAGATCCTCGTCGTCGACACTGCCACCCCCATCATCGGATGCTGCCCCTCCAGCACTGTTGCACTTGGTGTGCCCTCCAAGTCCCACACACACACCTTCCCGTTCCTGTCCCCCGACACGAGACGTCCGCAGTGTGTCCACGCTGCACTCCCCACCCCTGAGTAGTGCTCCTCCAGAGAGCACACCTGCTTCCACGTTGCTGTCAGCCACACGCGGATGGCGCTGTTCGCAGAGCACGTTGCCAGCCACGTCCCACAGACTGAGAACGCGGTGCAGGAAATTGCTCTCCCCCCATGTGTGAGGTCCGCCACCACGCCAGCAGTTCTGGTGTCAAACACAGTGATGTGCCCTCTGCCGTACCCCTGACCATACCCCACTGAACACAGCGTGCCACACCTCGACAGTGCGATGCACCGAGCAGTGCTCTCGTGCTCCCCACAATTGTAGGAAGCAGGTGCCTTGACGTGCGGCCATCTCTGCACCAGCTGCACACTACCCCCAACCTCCAGACCCGTGTCGGCAACTCGCTCTGCATCGTCCAGATCCTCCTCACACCCTTCGATGCGTACCGCCAGCCCTGCAGCCTCACGGTCTGCGTCGACAGAACCCGCAAACATCTCGTTGAGCGCATCCGCCTTCAGCCCGAGCACGGTCCCGCCATCCGGAACACCGACGACACAGCTGTGCCCGCTGTCGACATGCCGCACAGACACGTCCATTATTCCGTCTCTTCCCTCTCCGACAACCGCACTGCTCACGCAGACGTTCTTTTCTGATACGAGTGAAGGTGTTGTGTTGGTGGCATTGCCACTGGGTGAACAAGGAAGCACAGCTGCGGTATGGGGGCGGGGTGGGGTTGCTGGGGGCTGGGGCCACTCTCGCTCGCGATGATAAATCATGACGGCCTGAGAAGCTTTGTGATTCCCTGGGAAAGCGCAAATTAGGGACATGCAGGGCGTATTCACAGAGAAAATGTTGTTCGTTTCGCTTTAATGTACGCCCTGTCCAGCAAACAGCCTCAAGGCTGTGTTGAGGTCCCTGCGCTGTACCCATCCCCCCACGTTGTGTGCTACGCGAGGCTTATCCCAAAGACAGATCAGTCGTCCGACTTCCTTCGGTATTCCGCAACTTCGATTCGCTTCGTCGCTCGAAACGAGGTAAAAAACTATCTGTGCCCCCGAAAGTGACAGCAAAACGAGACAACAAACCAATTACTGCCAAAAGTTGTTTTGTTGGAACGCAGACCCCACTCTTTGTGTACACCACTCCCCGGTCCGATGAAGTGGTGTGAGTGGGGGCGCACGATCCAGCTAAAGGCACAGAAAGTTCCCCCAGTTGGCTGCGCCGAACTAACAAAAACTTTGTGTCTGCAAATCAGAAAGGGGAGAGAAGAACCAGCGGGTATTCGTCGATCGCGAGAACACCCTGGCAGGCGGCGGCGACACGCCTGCTGCGGGTGTGGTGTGTCCTACATGATCTGCATAGCAAAGTTTCCTGCGTTGTTAGCACAGCTCCAAAACAAAAATGGAAACAACAAAAGCCACATCACAGCAACGTATCGTCGCCTGTAGACTAGTCCGGAGGGTCGCCAGTCACAAAAAAATGCACGGAGGAACAAGTGTGCAAGCCTCCATTTTCCGTTCCCTTGAGGCTTTCTTTTTTATACAGCCTGTTCAATGTGCACCATGCGGTCGTTCCCTCAAAGCTGTGTCAAGAAATGAGTTCAAAAATGCTCAAAAATCAGGAAGTCACTGTTTCACCTCCAGCTATGGGGGGGGCTGGCGTGCAGGGTGCAGGCAGCGCGCGCAAATGCGGCCTGTTTCCGGGTGCCCGCGCGCTGCCGGCGACCGTGCACCCGAGGTGCACGGTTTGGGCTGAATCTGGGTGACGTACGAGTAGGGCTCCCACCCTGAAAATGGGCTATCTGCGGTCACTCCAGGGACCTGACATCACCCGAAAGTGACCCAAAATCAGCGGGACCCCCTCCTCGGGTGTTCCGAAACCCCTTTCTTTTGACTATTTGGAATCTGTGCGGATCGCAGTGGGGTCACTTTGTAGGTCGAGGTGTCAAGCTTCACATTTCCTAGCTGTTGAAGACGGAGACTTGCACAGCCCCGAGAGCACAGCCCTCGATGTGCTGCTCGACCCCAGAAGTACACCGCGTGCCGCTCCCGTCTGATATTTTTTCTTTTGTTAGTTCGGCGTAGCCAACTGGGGAAACTTTCTGTGCCTTTAGCTGGCTCGTGCGTCCCCACTCACACCACTTCATCAGACCGGGGAGTGGTGTACACAAAGAGTGGGGTCTGCGTTCCAACAAAACAACTTTCGGCAGTAATTGGTTTGTTGTCTCGTTTTGCTGTCACTTTACGATCCAGCGGGGGCACAGATAGTTTTTCAGCAGTAATGCAGCACATGAAACGTGGTCACCATATTAAACCTGCGCATGGCAGGGCAGTGTCTCACCGGATCATCGGAGGGGTGTACAACCACCTGCAGGGCTGGCTCAAGTCGGTGAGAAACTTCTGTGCACCTCCTTCCCTGTATACCACCAAATGGCACGGCACCACTGGGGCCACGAAACCACCCCCCATTTGGCGCCAATCATGAGGGGCTGCTCAAAACAGGAGCTTACTGAGTGCCTCGGGTCAGCCATTATGTGTCCCCGTACCCTCCTGGCGCTCAGAAGTCGTGTTTCAGTGATGTTTCCGTGCCCAGGGGATAATGTGTCTCTCTCCTGGCCACCCCCAGGTACGGGAAGGAAAAATATGGTCAAAAAAGCCCACCAAACACATCCAAACACCCCTACACACCATTTTTTTGGGGTTCCGGACCGGTTCTGTGTGGGTTTCATGGTTTTTGGGGGCCTCTGGGGTGTTGTGCAAAAAAATGCAAAATTTACGCTTTTTGGGGGCTTTAGACCACCCCTACCCCCCCCCCCCTAGGGCAGTGCTCGCCGAATACGGGCATACGTATGCGTATTCATACGTATGCACGTATGCAGATTTCGAAAAAACGCCTGCATACGTCTGTTAATACTTTTGCACTGTACGCTGCCAGGCAGGGCTTCCCCCACACATGCCACTCTTTGGTGCCTGCCCACTGTGCCTCCTGCTGTTCTGACACGAACAACGTCGCTACTGTGCCCAAAAATGCCCGGAAGCACATTTTTGGGACATATGCGCACCCAGAGAGCCAGATTTGGCCGTTGGGGGAAAATCAGATTTTGGGTCCATCCGGGCCCAGGTACATGTACCAAGTACCTTGGTACAGGAGCCAAATGGGCCGTCGGGCCCGGCCCATACTTATGGGCTTTCCCCGACCCAAGGTACCCAGGGGCCGAAACAACGTACGTGGGTCCACTGCGCCCTGAGAACCTAGCCCACAGGACGACAGGACGTGCACAGGCACCGGGCCCACTCTCCTCCACCGGTGACCTGCCAGCCGTATGCGTATTCGAGCCGTATGCGTATTCATACGTACACGGTGGACTCCAGCGGGGGTAGGGTAACCCTTTTCGGGAGTCTCAACTAGGGGGAGTCCAACTCCCGCTAGCGGGAGTCTTTTCACCTATTTTCACTCATTTTTCCCATGATACCTATGCAATGTGGCACTCGTCACTGAAGTACAGCCACACCAAACGAAACGGACGTTTCCACCCATCCCAGCTCGCAGACCTGATTCACAAAAATGGGGAAGACGACAACGAAGCCGGCAGCGAAGCCGGCGGCAAAGTCGATTAAGAAGAAGAAGAGCGCAGAGAGTCCCGAGGCTGCGGAGGCGACGAACATTGTGCATGATTTTTGCACGGCCTTCCCTGTTAAAAAAGGGGGCAGTGTGCTGACACTGGGATCCATTAGAAGGCTCCTAGCAACGGTGTTGAGCAAGGAGCTCCACCAGCACAGCACCCAGGTGGCCAACGCAATCATCGCCATGTCTTCCCTGACATGGATAAGTTCGCTGTCAGGGAAGTCGCAACGATGCGGAAGGAGGGCGCTCTCCGTCATATACAAGGTGGAGGCGAAGTATGGCAAGGTGCAGGATACAAACGTGTCGTCGGGGGCAGCCTGAAGCCGCGAATGATCGCGACACGGGCGAACGGCTTGGCACCGTGGGTCTGGATAGATGCTGGAGTTCGGCCGGGTGAAACCGGAAGTCGCAGCAAAATTTGCCCCCCCAGATTTCTTCCTCAAACCCACCCGTGGGCTGATCCGGCCTTGCACGGTGGACTCCAGCGGGGGTAGGGTACCACTACCGGGTTTAACCCTTTTCGGGAGTCTCAACTAGGGGGAGTCCAACTCCCGCTAGCGGGAGTATAGATCAGCAGTGGGCAACAATGAGGCGATGCGGGGGGCGAGGGCACCGATGCTCACTGTGCGACATCCCAGAAGAACGCTGGTATCAACAGGTGCATCGATACCCGCACCTGACTCTCTCTGAGATGAAAGAGGCTGGCTACCCCTCCCTCTTGGCAGGTGTGCTTCCCAATGCCCGCTACGTCACCCCAGCACTCCATGACTGCAAGGGGCTCGCCATGCGGCTGATCAGGGTACTGGATGAGACAACAAAAAAAATATTCGACAAGACCTGTACAAACCTTGCACTGAATGTGTCGCAGAATGGGACAGGTGCTCAGTTCCGGAAGGTCGTGCTTGCCATGTCACAGGACACCACCTACAAGGGCTTGTTCCGCTACCTCTTTGTCTCCCTTGCAGACCTCATGCATTTCCGGTATGCAGACATCCCCTGGCGCTTCTGGGGATGCAAGGATGAGTCAGCCCGGATTCCCTTCTTGCGTGCTCGGATCTCAGGGCATATATTTCACTGGTTGATGGAGCATGCCGAAAAGGGATCAACGCGCAATGCCTACGTACACAGTCTCCATCATTGGTGGGCTCCAGAAGATGCAGTGCCTCTGCAGAACAACGACGAATTTGAAGAAGCAGAGAACGGACATCGCAAGAAAGATGCCGTTACAATCGCCAGCTCCGCAACTTACGAGAGAGATCTTGCGATGGCAGAAGAGAAGCGGCGCGCATCGGGCATGCCTTGGAAGGTTGCGCACCTGTCGCAGGACGGGATCCTCGGGTATAGAGAAGTCATCCTGTGTCCGTGTCTGCACACCCGACACGCTCATAGATTGGCTGTGTATGTTCTTTGCACACAGTTGACACAGCTGCAGAAGGGGTTTGTGCACTGCAACACACAGGACTTCGTTGAACCCATCAGCGCGCCCTACTTCCTGTCCCGGTTCCCCGAAGGACACCGCAAATTATCGCTCTGCTTGTGCAAAATGCCAATCCCGCTGGGGGCGACTTTCACACCATTCGTGTCATCCGAGGCGACTTTGAGCACGCTTGACCAACGCGCACAGCAGGAGGGGGATGACAGTTCTGACGAAGAAGATGAGGCCTGCAGGATGGCTTGTCTTGCCCAAGGTGTAACACAACTACGACAGGCGATGGCCGCACTTTGACACCTCAAATTCTAACCGCTCACCTCCGCAGGTGTAGCCGCTACCAGGAGGATAGGTAGGTAGTCCAGAGTCCGGGGAAACTGACAGAAGCAAAACAAGCCCCTCCCCATCCCTCTTCCACCATGATTTTACCCCCCACGCCAGTAGACTGTAACTATATCATGGGAAAAATGAATGAAAATAGGTGAAAAGACTCCCGCTAGGGGGAGTCAGACTCCCCCTAGCGGGAGTATAGACTCCCGCTAGCGGGAGTCTTTGACACCCGCTCAGACTCCCGCTCCCAGACTCCCGCTAGGGCCGCTGGAGTCCACCGTGTATGCACGTATGCAGATTTTGGGTTTTTCGAAGAATACGCGTATTCTGCAAGCACTGCCGGGCCCCCAGTGTTGGCAAGGTGTATTTTTCCTTTGTATTTTTCAGTGTATTTTTCAATGTATTTTTCGTACTTTTCGTACTTTTCCCAAGGGGGAAAAATACGAAAAATACAGGGAAAAATACACTGTACTACAGTAGGGCGCACTGGAGATCTGCTGCACACTGCCTCGGGAGCGGTGCAGAGTCCAGGCACAGCGGGGCTGTCTGCACCAATCCTCGCCACCACAGCGGCACGCCCCTGCCGCACACACCTCGGGTGCGGGAGTGCCATCACTCCGGTGTCATTGCACTGCACCGCTGTTCAGGTTCCACCGGACTGCCGGCTTCCTGCATGAGCAAGGCTCACTTTACAGAGACAGGCGCAACAAATGAAGGCATCCACTTCCAGCGCGCGGTCACCGAAACAGCGGGTTCAGCTTTTGGGGCTTTTTTGCGGCCGGGTTTTCATGTTCCGCAGCGTATGAAGACTCAACGTCATCATGGGCAGTGTATCAGACGCTGGAGGCTTGCTTTCATCGAAGGGCGCCTCATCATGTCCCAACTGAACGACCATCCCCGCTGATGTGATACAGCACCAACCGGTGTGGGGACTAGCCTTCGAGTACTTTCAGGTTGTTCACTGCCGTGGCCTCGGGCTCCGCGCCCCAGACCCCCTGTCATGTGCCTGTCGCGTGACCAAGTCCTTGAGCGTCCGCGACTGTTCATCACATCCATTCACACCCAGAAATGCAAGCGATTCCTCGGACGTTATGTCAGAGCTGGACTCTTTCATAGACACCAGCTCCGACATGAGGCTCTTCGGGCGTTTGGCCCGCGGGACTTCATCGCAGCCGAGCTGTGCTGCCGTTCCTGAACACTGCGTGCTGGCAAAGTTCTCCTCGGGCTTGCAGGTTTGCAAGTACTCAAAGGCAATCCAAGATCCCCTGAATACGGAGTTATTGGTCCAGCAGGGCGACCTGAGGAAGCAACATCCGATGCCTCTCCAAGTGCAATTCGACAGGACTCGTCAGTTCTGCTGGGGGAAAACGTTCTGTGGCCGTGCATTCGACCCTGGTTGCACCATACCACGTCTTTTTGTGGTTTGCCCGACCCCCAGCGAGGCCACTGGTTGAGACGCCTGCAGCGTACTTTTCATGTATTTTTCGTGTATTTTTCGAAAAATACATGTATTTTTCGACGGTCTGTATTTTTCCCGCCAGACCCCTGTATTTATCCAACACTGCGGCCCCCCCCCCCTAGGCATAGGGTGCGGGCGATTCGCCTATCGCCCTATATTCGCCCAACCGGGTTCGAGCCCCGATTATCGCGTATCGAATCGCCTTATCGCCCATTATCGCCCAATTATCGCCCGATTATCGCCCAGTATCGCCCGTTTTCTTTCACACTTTCTGAAGGGGTCTTCAGCTAGTGGTGAGTGGGTTGCCGCTCTACTGACCCTGGGTCCCACAGGGCCCTGTGACCTCGTCAACAACTGGGCCAAGACCTCGGATTCTGCATCAGAAATCAGCTTCTGACCACTGGCGTCATGCGGGTGATGGGGTAATCAGGCAGGGAAAAAAAACAACAAATCACAACAAATCACAACCGATCACAACAAATCACAACAAATCACAACTAATCGTCAGCTGATTGAGGGTGTGATATGAGGGTTCTATCCAACAAGGATATCAAGGCGGCACTTTCAAAGTCCTGCCAAGGACAGCGCCACGTGGGTGTGTGCTTCTGATATATGTTATGTCATCATGTGAACCCTCCCCAGCGTGTGCCAACATCCCTGACACGCTCACGAAAAGCATGACACGGAGAAAACAGGTGCCGAAACAACCTGCCGAGCACACGGGTGGTGCCACGTTGATCCACGCAGCGATCTCCCATGACAGGAAGCCTTGTCGCCACGGCAGAGTCGCCGCAGACTGTGGGAGAGGTGTCGCCAGTCACCTTGAGGTTGCAGTGTGTCATCAGGCTAAGACCCGTGCCCTCTTCACCTCCCCTGTTAGGTTGCTCCCATATCGTTGCCTGCTTTGGGGCCTGAAGGACATAGGGGTCCAGCAGGCACTTGAGCATCGCAAGGCATGAGTGGCTGTTTCAAACTCCTGGTGCAAGCACCCGTCATGGTCTGGGGAAGCCCTCCCAGGTAGTTTAACGTCTTGCCCAGGACAACTAATCACAACAAATCACTGTGAAAATGTTGTGATTTGTTGTCCTGGGCAAGACGTTAAACTACCTGGGAGGGCTTCCCCAGACCATGACGGGTGCTTGCACCAGGAGTTTGAAACAGCCACTCATGCCTTGCGATGCTCAAGTGCCTGCTGGACCCCTATGTCCTTCAGGCCCCAAAGCAGGCAACGATATGGGAGCAACCTAACAGGGGAGGTGAAGAGGGCACGGGTCTTAGCCTGATGACACACTGCAACCTCAAGGTGACTGGCGACACCTCTCCCACAGTCTGCGGCGACTCTGCCGTGGCGACAAGGCTTCCTGTCATGGGAGATCGCTGCGTGGATCAACGTGGCACCACCCGTGTGCTCGGCAGGTTGTTTCGGCACCTGTTTTCTCCGTGGCATGCTTTTCGTGAGCGTGTCAGGGATGTTGGCACACGCTGGGGAGGGTTCACATGATGACATAACATATATCAGAAGCACACACCCACGTGGCGCTGTCCTTGGCAGGACTTTGAAAGTGCCGCCTTGATATCCTTGTTGGATAGAACCCTCATATCACACCCTCAATCAGCTGACGATTTGTTGTGATTTTTTGTGATCGGTTGTGATCGGGTGTGATTTGTTGTGACGTGATGTGAATTTGTTTGGATTTCCTGTGGCTACCGTGGTTTTCGCGTTGGGTCTGAGGCAGGGCACTATGACCCAGTAGTGGTGTGGAGGTAATGATGTTGAGAACCACGACGGGTCGCAGGGGGGGTAGGGGTGGGGCATGATAGGAGGGGGGGGGGGGCGTTCGTACACCTCAACGATCCTTGCTATCGCCATGAAATCGTACTCCGTTCGCAATATCAAGAGAACACCCTGCCCAGCAGCAACAGCAAAAAAGCAGATTTAGATGAGGGTCACAACACTACGCACTGGCAGGAGTCTTGTTGTGGTAAAAAGCACGGCTGGTTGTGTCTACGTTTCGAGCCTTCCATACTACGTCCTCCTCTCGCCGGCTCTCATCAGGTACGGAGCGAGAATCTTTGGAACCCGGGGGGATCAATTCCCAGGAAGACACAACCAGCACTGTGCACACAACACCAGGCACCCATCTGACACTGTCGGCACTTACACCAATCAAGAAATATGACGGGATGCTCTGTGGCCTCTGTAACGGAGGCCAGTAGCAATCCCAAGTCCGTCACATCACCGTAGACATTCCCTTGCCACACGAGTGTGGTATGTGCAACAGAAAAGTTTCGCTGAATACCTCGCGCCCTTGGTTGGGTACGTGTGTTGACGCACCCCCGCCTGGTGAAGGTGAGGAAGGGTGCGGAGCACGGTGAGTAACAAACGACTTTTCCGAGTCCAAAAAATGAAGAAAAGGCAAAAGAGATGTGCCGGGTTTGGTGTGACGCGGGTGGGGTGGGGGGTAGGAAAAACAAGAAAGTTGTCCGGGTGGGGGGGGGGGGGGGGAAGTCGAAGAAAAGGAAACCCAAGAGACTGGGTGGGGGGGGGGGGGGGGGTGTGTGTGTGTGTGGAAAGTAACGCTCGCTGTGTGATTTGATCCCTCGCCCCCCACCCCCACTCCGCCCCACACTTGATCCCTCGCCCCACCCTCCACACCCATCCCGTATTTCCACCCGCTTGTTGTGCTCCAGGATCCAGAACAACGTGACGACTCGGTTCGCCTGATGATTAACTCCGACTGTGATTTTATCATGCGATGACACAGCTACAAAACAAAAAAAATACATAGATCATGAAGAATCCCACTCCGAGACAGTCGAGGAAGCATCGTCTCCCAGTGCGATTTTTTCTTTCCGCTTTGCCTTCTTTTCTTGGGCTTTCGCTCTCAACTCTTCCCGCACACGGAGAGGGATACGGGAAGTGAGCTCCTCCCGCCTGATGCCTCCGCGTGCCGCACTCTGCTCCAGCAGCACAGTGTTCCGGTTCATGTACACACGCACTTGACTGGTGAGGACATCCCCGTATAGCACCTCAACGAAGTTACGCTGCATCGGCGACGGCCCCTGCGGATTTTCCCGAAGGCACACGATTGCACGGAGCATGTCATCGCCGATCGCACTCGTACCGATCTTCGCCAGAACTGCACGAATAACGGAACAGATGCCCTCGGAGGTACCAGGACTGAAGTCATGGGACAACTCCACATGCATCTGTTCTTCCGTGAAGCTTGCAAAAACCTCAAGCTCGCGGAGAACTTCTGCAATCGCGATCAGCAACACATGCTTCACACGGGCAGTGGCCTCCGCTGCTATCCAGTCGGTCTCTGGGGCGGCGGTCTGCGACGCAGCTTCGTTCTGTGAGGGCCGACCACGCTTCTTTTGTAACGAACGGTGCCCGCCGTTCCTCATTTGTGCCGGGAGTTCACTCTTCGAGACGTCCTCATCCTGCCACTTGAATGCTTCAAGCGGCAGACGGGGTCGGGGCGAGACCCAAAATGTGTGTCATCAATCATGTTGTACTGTTGTCATCATATACCGAGAGCCCTTGTCGGCATCGCAGCAGAACCAGATGCCGACAAGCACCCAAAAATGTGTGTCATCAATCATGTTGTACTGTTGTCATCATATACCGAGAGCCCTTGCCGGCATCGCAGCAGAACCAGATGCCGACAAGCACCCAAAACTGTGTGTCATCAATCATGTTGTACTGTTGTATTGTTGTGCAGCAGAACCAGATGATGGGTTGCCTTCCACCACCCAACAGCTGCGGCGTGGGTGGAAAATATGATAAACAAGCAACGCTGCGGACAGGAATCATGACAAATGAGCACAGGATACACACAGGATGGGGGGGGGGGGGGGGGTGTTCGTGCACCTGCTGTGCATGCGATGACTGTTGCCGTATCGCAAAACAAAATCACCGCTGGTTGTGTCTACGTTTCGAGCCTTCCATACTACGTCCTCCTCTCGCCGGCTCTCATCAGGTACGGAGCGAGGATCATTGGAACCTGGGGGGATCAATTCCCAGGCAGACACAACCAGCACTGTGCACAACACTGGGGTGGGTGAGATGAGGTTGGGTGAAGCCGGGGGGTGTTTTATTGTCGGAAGTGAAGGCAAAGAGAGATATGGCCGGGGGAACGGGGAGGGAGGGGTTATGGCGAAATGTGGGGGTAGAAATAAGAAAGTGCCGTGCGGGGGGGGGGGGGGGGCAGGGTCTGGGGTATTCCGGGGGTCGTGAACGTCGGAGGGGGGGGGGGGTCAACAGTAGACAAACCCGCTGTCTACATTTGTTGTAAAACTCAAGTGGAACACTTAAACTTCCGCAAAAAAACATCCACATGGGGGGGGGGGGGGCTGCAGGGGTTTGTTCACGGTGGGATCTTGTAAATTTTACATGTATAACTACAAGTATATACATGTATTATACATGTATAATACTTGCATGTCAACTATTATACATGTATAATACATGTAAATGCCTGAAATATACATGTAAAATACATGTATATCAAGTAAAAATACAAGTATAATACTTGCATGTCAACTATTATACTTGTATTTTTACTTGATATACATGTATTTTACATGTATATTTCAGGCATTTACATGTATTTTACATGCATAATACTTGTCATGCAAGTATTATACATGTAAAATACTTGCATGACAAGTAAAATACTTGCATGCAAGTAAAATACATGTATTTTACTTGCATGCAAGTATTTTACTTGTCATGCAAGTATTATACATGTATTTTACTTGTCATGCAAGTATTTTACATGTATAATACTTGCATGACAAGTATTATACATGTAAAATACATGTAAATGCCTGAAATATACATGTAAAATACATGTATATCAAGTAAAAATACAAGTATAATAGTTGACATGCAAGTATTATACTTGTATTTTTACTTGATATACATGTATTTTACATGTATATTTCAGGCATATACATGTATTATACATGTATAATAGTTGACATGCAAGTATTATACATGTATAATACATGTATATACTTGTAGTTATACATGTAAAATTTACAAGATCCCACCGTGTTGGGGGGAGCCCCCCCCCCCCCCCCCCACCAGCAAAAAAACACGAACACAAACCAATCACAACAAATCACAACAAATCGCAACAAATCACAACAAATCACAACAAATCGTCAGCTGATTGAGGGTGTGATATGAGGGTTCTATCCAACAAGGATATCAAGGCGGCACTTTCAAAGTCCTGCCAAGGACAGCGCCACGTGGGTGTGTGCTTCTGATATATGTTATGTCATCATGTGAACCCTCCCCAGCGTGTGCCAACATCCCTGACACGCTCACGAAAAGCATGACACGGAGAAAACAGGTGCCGGAACAACCTGCCGAGCACACGGGTGGTGCCACGTTGATCCACGCAGCGATCTCCCATGACAGGAAGCCTTGTCGCCACGGCAGAGTCGCCGCAGACTGTGGGAGAGGTGTCGCCAGTCACCTTGAGGTTGCAGTGTGTCATCAGGCTAAGACCCGTGCCCTCTTCACCTCCCCTGTTAGGTTGCTCCCATATCGTTGCCTGCTTTGGGGCCTGAAGGACATAGGGGTCCAGCAGGCACTTGAGCATCGCAAGGCATGAGTGGCTGTTTCAAACTCCTGGTGCAAGCACCCGTCATGGTCTGGGGAAGCCCTCCCAGGTAGTTTAACGTCTTGCCCAGGACAAAAACAACAAATCACAACAAATCACAACAAATCGCAACAAATCACAACAAATCACACCTTGTCACAACAAATCACAACAAATCACAACACGTCACAACAAATATCAGTGAAAAATGTTGTGATTTGTTGTGATCGGGTGTGATTCGTTGTGATTTGTTGTTTTTTTCCCCTGCCTGATTAACCCAAATGTGGGTTTTGTCCCACCAGACGTGCCTTGGGGTTGTGTGTGGGTGTGGCGTGAAAAAAAGATAGAGATGGCAACGTGGGGCATCGCGGCCTCGGGGTCTGCCTGGGGTGGAGTGGGGTGGCACATAATGAAAGCGCCACCTGCCAGCTTTGCCGGAAGGACGCCGATCTTTGCAACAAGCTCGGTGGCTTGCCCGTCACACCCCGGCTGGCACCCACGAGACAACAAGGAAGTGAACACCTTAACGAGCGAAGCGAGTTGAGGTGTGATTACTTTATGTAGTAGCAGGCCCCCCTCCGCGTAAAATAATGTGAAGATTTTTTTGAGGCTTCACCCATGAAAAAGCGGTCTGGTTCAGGGGCTGGTTATGGGTGAAGGGTGACTGGGTGACACACACCATGCCACCCAGAGGGACCCCCTCCTCGGGTGCTCCAAAACCCCTTTCTTTTGAACGTTTGGAATTTGTGCGGATCACAGTGGGGTCATTTTGATGGTGTGTGAGCCAAGTATCACCCATGAAACGCGGGTCTGGTTCAGGGACTGGTCGTGGGAGAACGTGGCTGGGAGGCAGCCAGTCCACGACACACCACCTACCCACCCAGCGGGACCCCCCTCTCGGATTTTCCAAAAACCCGTTCTTTTGAACGTTTGGAATCTGTGCGGATCGCGATGGGGTCATTTTGGCCATGGGGTGCCCATTTACGCCTATTACTGGGAAACAAAGTCGTACTCCCTTCGCTTTATTGGAGACACCTTGTCCAGTAACTTACGGAGAACAGTTCTGGATTACATTTTTGGAGCGTACACTTACTGTCCCAGGGCTGTTGAGGCCCTGTGAAAGAAGTGGGATGAAGGTGACAACCCAACAGCTCAAGTCTACGATTTCCTTCGTCGCCCGTCACCAGAAATCTACGCCTCGTCGCTCGTAACTGGTAATACAAAAAACAGGGGCCACAGCCACAGTTGTCGCGGGATATGCACGTCAACGACGTCACTCTTGTTTGTCACTGCTGGTCTTGCGGGTCCAGGTCATGGCGAAGGGCTCGTTTGCCAGCTTGGAGTCAAGCACGTTCCCATAGCAGAGGCAGTTCCCACGCATCGACTCAGAGACCTTCCAAGTGACTGCCACACAGTTGTGTTCGTGGTGGGACACAACGATGCACTCGCTGGAGGACTTCGCAGCGACATCGACTGGGATGCCAGATACCACGGAGCGGGAGTGCTCGAGGTCCCAGGTGGTCCGCAGCAGGGCGGCAGCCTTCTTCATCATGTCCTCCGTCTGGGTGTCCCAGTCCTCCCCCTTCGGTGTGTAGGCAGGGGAGTTGTCGCCCACCACCATCGGCAGCTGGCGCAGGGCACCCGAGTTGACCATGTCGAGCAGCAGCACCGCGAACTGGTCCCTCGATCGGTAGCCCTGGGTGATCAGGTCGAACCCGAAGATCCCGAAGGTGAACCCACCCTGGTCGCCCCACGTGTGGCGGATGAAGTTGCCTGCAGGCGTGTTGAACGACACAGGGTCCTTCGGGATCCCGAGGTACTTCATATACCCCAGCTTGTCGTTCTTCCCGACGAACATGTCGTTGAGGCAGTGCTGGTCGGCAAGGCGCTCGGTGCGGTACCCCTCCCCGCAGAGGTCCAGCACAGACCGGGACCAACGCGTCAGCAGGTGGGTCGTCATGTTGTGCCTCATGTTGAGGAACAGCACACCCGAGTTCAGCCACGAATAAACCGCGATAGCGCCGAGACAACCCGGGATCGGAACCTCCGGCGCGACGAGCAGGGCCGCCTCCTCTACCACCGCTGAGCTGGTCAGCTTGCGCGCCTTCTTCAGAATCTTTGCGACGTTACCACTGTCGCGGAGATTGGTGGAGACGTCAGCTGGCTCCACCTCCAGAGGGGTCAAGAAGGTCTCCGACGCCAGGAAGTCCTCCACGCGTGTGTTGGACTGCCGGATGTAGCCGTCGGAGTCCATGTACACAAGCCAGCTCCGGTCGGGCCAAGCCCCGAGGTCCAGCTGCGTCTTGATGTACTGCGCAACGAGCACGTTGCCCCAGCCTCGGTTGATGAAGCCTGAGATGGCAACGTCAGGAGTAGCCCACAGCGTCAGCTTGTAGCCGTGCTTCTTGCAGTAGACGTGGTTCTTCATGGCGTTCAGCACCCACGAGGGCCACGCTGTTATTTCCATCTCGAGGAGCCACTTCGGGTCGCGCAGCTTTGTGAAGCGAGAGTCGATCATATAGAACTCATACTGCCCGGCAAACGGGTTGGCCGCCAGCTCCCCTTCCAGACGCTGCCCCTTCGGCTGCGCGGTGGCTGACTCTGCTTCCCTCTTCGGGCAGGCAGGGACTATCGGTGAAACCGTATCCATGTGGCTGATGTGGAAGACGGCAAAAAAGATGCAGACCGCAGCGATGCCCCACCCGGCGAGGCGAGTGTTCGAAGGAATCGGAGGCATTGCCCCAGGCGCGCGCGAGGTGCTGCTCATCTCGGAGGGCACAAAAAAAACAAACACACGGGGTGTTGATGTGTGTTGGAAACCTGTGTGGAGTAGGATGTGTGGGTGTATGCGCCGACCCACGCGAACACTCCCCCAAACAAAACAAAGTCGGGGGGGGGGGGGGGGGGGAACCTCCTTAAAGGGGGCCGTCGCTCCGTGTCTACCTGCTGTGTGTTGATCACTTTTGAAGATGGGTTAACCCTGCACGGGTCCTAGCCCACCCTGTGTGTGTCAGTTCGTCCCGTTTTGTGAGGCAACTCAACTTTTCTGCACGAGCCTGAGCCTGCCTGAGCGAAAGCCCCCAAAGTGATCTTCTGGTAGACGGCAACACAGCCTGGCATGCAGGGGCGGCCAGGGCAGCGGCGTCGACAAAGCGATGCACTTCCAGACGAAGAAATGCGTTTCACTTCGCTTCAAAACTGCATCGGCGCGGGGTCGCACCCCCCTCCTCGTCTTGAACACCTTTTCTGAGGGTGCCGAGCCTCCACGCGTTGCAGTCGGCATCAAGCGGGCCGAATCACATGCCAACCACACACCAGGCAGGGGTCGAGGGAAAGCAGGAGGCGGGGTGGCGCGGGGGTGGGGTTGCTGGGGGGTCTGGGCGGCGAGAGAGCTTCAAAATCCAACTGGGGGGAAACCCAAGGTAACCCCGGTGCAGAACTCCAGCTTGCTTGCTTCGGAGCGATCCATCCTCAACATCACATACACACTCACACACATATTGCTGATCCGACGTCATGGCGCGTTCTTCATGAACATGTCCGTTCCCTCGCAACACTCCGCTGTTTATTTTAACCTTGAGGGAATTGTGCGAGTGATTGCTCGACTAGTCTCTCTTTGTTTTCGTCTGTGGTGTTTACAGCATGTATTTTTTTTTGGAAAAGACGGCATGGTGGGTGGCCAAAAACCATCTGTGTCTGATGCCTCTTCGGTTAAGATCCCAATGTGTGACAGTCCGATCCCTGCCTATTCTATGCTGAGGAACGAGTGAACCTCCTGCACCTCTTGGCACAGGCCTGTGTGATAATGGTTGCGCCAAAAGGGCAACGAGTGTCCATCAGTCGACGTGGCGGGAATAGCAGGTCTCTTGGGACCCCCCCCCCCCAAGTTTGAAGCACCCCCGCTGGGGCCCGACCTGAGGCGAGGTGGGAATAGCGATTGTGGACACGGCCTTGACGAGCAGCTCGAGGGATCAGAACCCCTTGCTGGAACGTGACATCTGGGCGATATCACTTTTTGGGACCCAGTCACGCAGAGAAGCACTACATCCAACCCGGGTGGCATCAACCATGAGGGCATGCTTACAAACCGCTTAGCCCAAGGTGACCACGGTTCCGGTCCTCCCCGCTTCGCGAAGGAACGAGAGGTTGACCGCACCCCCTCACGTCCGGCGCTGCATTGCCGTTGCGGGTGGGTTTCCCGAGGAAACGCGGTTCCCCCTCTCCTGCGGCTCCGTGCGGATCGTAGTGGGGTCACTTTGTTGGTGTAGGTGCCACAGAACACCTCTGAAAGCGGATGTGGTTCATTGAGAAAAGGGGGGTCGGAATCCGACCCCCTCCGACCCATTCTTGGGGGGTCAGGATCCGGAAGATGGGGGGTCTGAAACTGTGGTCAAACTCGGGTCGGAATTTTCGCGTTTTTTCTCGGGGGTCGTAGAATGGGGGGTCGGAAACTCGGGGTTGGAATATGGGGTGGTCGGCCCCCCTCCCGACCCCCCACACGGGGTTTTCAAAAACCCGTTCTTTGGACTATTTGGAGTTTGTGCGGATCGTAGTGGGTCTTGGGACCAAGCTTCAACGACGAAACATGGGTCTGGTCCAGGTACTGTCATGGGAGGACGTGACCAGGAACACCAGGCCACCCCCACCACCCCAGCGGGACCCTCCCGACCCCCTCCTCGGGTTTTTCAAAAACCCGTTCTTTTGAATATTTGGAGTTTGTGCGGATCGCAGTGGAGTCATTTTTTACATGGGGTACCTATTAACACCCCTTATTGGTGGTCCCCATCCAGGCCACATTCCTTAGGAAATAGTAAGGCGACCCCCTCCGACCCCCCCTCCCGACCCCTGCGACCCCCGACCCCCGCTTATCGGAAGCTATGGCAGTAGAGGGGGGGGGGGTATTTTTAGTTGTCGAGAGTGAAGGGAAAAGCAAGTCACCCAGCACCTTCTCGCAATGTTACTCCTTTTTGTAGTCACTACACCAGATATGCTGTACAAGGCAGATCAATGCACAATGGGAGGGTGTGCAGCAGTTGTCTGTCAGTGGCCTGGCGGTTGGACCGCAACACAGTATCACTAAAATACGACCGGGTGTCTGTCCGCAATATGTAGTCTCTCCTTGACACCATACACTTTGTGCTCCTAACCCGGGGGGGGGGGGGGTTAATACGGAGTGACCAGGCGACTTTGTGGGCTGAGCTGCTGCTTGACCCCCGCGTGTGTTGTCCATGTCGTGTAGGACCACAAGTTCGCCACCCTGTCAGCTCCCGCCGAGCATCACCACAGCTGCCGCACAGCGTAACCCCGCCTCCTGCGTGTCGGATGCGGTTGTCGTCCCGCCTCGGAGCATCCAGCCATGCGAGGACCTCTCGCCGTCCTGCAGAAAGCCCGGCACACAGCGCGGGTGCACCCGCGCCGATCGGCATCCAGCTCACTGCGCTGCCGCTTGGTATGATGAGCGTCGACAGGCCTGAAACACGCCGGCCACAATTGACGTAACTCTCAGTTGTCACTGGTCTTACGGGTCCAGGTCATGGCATATGGTTCCTTCGTTAGCTTGGAGTCAAGCACGCTCCCATAGCAGAGGCAGTTCCCACGCATCGACTCAGAGACCTTCCAAGTGACTGCCACACAGTTGTGTTCGCTGTGGGCCACAACGATGCACTCGCTGGAGGACTTCGCAGCGACATCGACTGGGATGCCAGATACCACGGAGCGGGAGTGCTCGAGGTCCCAGGTGGTCCGCAGGAGGGCGGCAGCCTTCTTCATCATGTCCTCCGTCTGGGTGTCCCAGTCCTCTCCCTTCGGTGTGTAGGGAGGGGAGTTGTCGCCCACCACCATCGGCAGCTGGCGCAGGGCACCCGAGTTGACCATGTCGAGCAGCAGCACCATGAACTGGTCCTTCGAATGGTAGCCCTGGGTGATCAGGTCGATCCCGAAGAGCGCGAAGGTGTACCCGCCGTGGGTGCCCCACGTGTGGCGGATGAAGTTGCCTGCAGGCGTGTTGAACGACACAGGGTCCTTCGGGATCCCGACGTACTTCAAATACCCCATCTCGTCGTTCTTCTTGATGAACATGTCGTTGAGGCAGTGCTGGTCGGCAAGGCGATCGGTGCGGTGGTCCTCCCCGCAGAAGTCCACCACAGACCGGGCCCAACGCGTCATCAGGTGGGTCGTCATGTTATGCTTCGTGTTGAGGAACAGCACACCCGAGTTCAGCCACGAGTTAGTCGAGATCTCAGGGAGAACGCCACCGGGGAGCGGAACCTCCGGCGCGATGAGCAGTGCCGCCGCCCCCAGCACCGTTTCGTTGTTCAGCTTGCGCGCCTTCTTCAGAATCTTTGCGGTGTGACCGCTGTCGCGGATATGGCAGTTGATGAAAGGGTCTTCCACTTCCAGCGGGGTGAAGAAGGTCTCCGCCGCCAGGAAGTCCTCCACGCGTGTGTTGGTCAGCCTGATGTAGCTATCAGAGTCCATGTACACAAGCCAGTTCCGGTCGGGCCAAGCCCCGAGGTCCAGCTGCGTCTTGATGTACTGCCCAACGAGCACATTGCCCCAGCCTCGGTTGGTGAAGCCTGAGACGGCAACGTCAGGAGTAGCCCACAGCGTCAGCTTGTAGCCGTGCTTCTTGCAGTAGACGTGGTTCTTCATGGCGTTCAGCACCCAGGTGGGCCACGCTCCCACATCCATCTCGAGGAGCCACTTCGTGTCGCGCAGCTTTGTGAAGCGAGAGTCGATCATATAGAACTCATACTGCCCGGCAAACGGGTTGGCCGCCAGCTCCCCTTCCAAACGCTGCCCCTTCGGCTGCGCGGTGGCGTTCAGAGGCGTCGGGTTGGCTGAGGCTGGCTCTGCCGCCTTCTCGCAGGTACAGACTGCTGGTGAAGCCGCCTCCATGTGGCTGAAAAAGGCATAAAAGATGCAGACAGCAAGGAGGCCCCACCCGGCGAGGCGCATCATGCTTGGAGGAATCGGAGACATTGCCCCAGGCGCGCCAAAAACACACGGGGTGTTGCTTGTGTGTTGGGGACCTGTGTGGAGTAGGATGTGGGAATGTGTGGGTGTAAGCGTCGACCCACGCTGCCTCGGTGTGACACTGCCCCAAACAAAACAAAGTCGGGGGGGGGGGGGGGGGGGTAGGGGTGGTCTAAAGCTGTTTAAAAACGTATTTTTGAGGTACCCCCAGAATACCCCAAAAGTGCATAAAAACCCCACAAACCGACCCAAAACCCTCCGGAAACGTGTTTTTGGGGTGTTTCGCATGTGTTGGGCTTGATTTTTTGGCACTATACCGAAAGGTGAAAAGGTGGCCACCTTCCCGTACCTGGGCCTGGCCACCTTTGGGGCCTTGAACACACACAGATGCCGTGCACAACGCCGGATGGGCAGGTGGTCCAGCAGGAAGTACAGTTCTTCGTGGTGCTTTTTCTGGGGCTGAAGACGGTCATTTGCAAGGTGGGAGGCAGTTGCCTGCTCCAAAATCGCTCGCAGTACAGCGGCTGCATCCCAACCCCCAGAAGGGCGTTTCTGCTGGCCCTGGCCGTGCCTGGTCTATCAGGGAGCGGCAGGTGGTAGACAGCGCAGGTTTGTCTGGTGCCTGAATTGTGAGCACAGGCGGTATCCTCACCGTGCCAGATGGAGGAAAAAGGGCTTGCCTCGGCAACCATTACATTACAACTGCTGACCACGATTCGTCAGCAATTACTGCAGTACACCAAGCTGGCCTGTCTGTAGCAGATAGATGTGCTCCACAGAAGTAGAAGCACACGACAGAAGCTGCTGCTTCAATACTCGGTGAGGAGATACTGATGCGATTGCATTACTGCACAAGGCCCTATCATCCGCCACAGTGTCCACCACTTTCACCGGTATCTAGTACAAGCTACGCTCTGTGCGCAGTCTCGGGGGGTCCTCAGCCCGGGTGCGAACGTCAGGTGAGGCACAAGTCAGGCAAGTATGCCTGGATTCTGCAGTCAGCGTCGAACGTACGAGGAATGGCTTGGCTAGATGATTTCCTAGCTGTTGAAGACGGAGACTTGCACAGCCCCGAGAGCACAGCCCTCGATGTGCTGCTCGACCCCAGAAGTACACCGCGTGCCGCTCCCGTCTGCTATTCTTTCTTTTCAGCAGCAATGCAGCACATGAAACGTGGTCACCATATTAAACCTGCGCATGGCAGGGCAGTGTCTCACCGGATCATCGGGAGGGGTGTACAACGATCTGCAGGGCTGGCTCAAGTCGGTGAGAAACTTCTGTGCACCTCCTTCCCTGGATACCACCAAATGGCACGGCACCACTGGGGCCACGAAACCACCCACCATTTGGCGCCAATCATGAGGGGCTGCTCAAACAGGAGCTTACTGAGTGCCTCGGGTCAGCTATTACGTGTCCCCGTACCCTCCTGGCGCTCAGAAGTCGTGTTTCAGTGATGTTTCCGTGCCCAGGGGATAATGTGTCTCTCTCCTGGCCACCCCCAGGTACGGGAAGGTGGCCACCCCAAAAATATGGTCAAAAAAGCCCTCCAAACACCTCCAAACACCCCTACACACCATTTTTTTGGGGTTCCGGACCGGTTCTGGGTGGGTTTCATGGTTTTTGGGGGCCTCTGGGGTGTTGTGCAAAAAAATGCAAAATTTACGCTTTTTGGGGGCTTTAGACCACCCCTACTGGGGGGGGGCTAAATAGAAGGGGGTGGCCGAATACAAGGGGGTGGCCGAATAGAAGGGGGGGGTCTGGAAATTCGAAATCCATAAAATTTTAGGCCGAATACAAGGGGGGGGGTCTTGTATTCGGCGGTCCGTGAATTTTGGCCAATTTTCAAATTTACGCCTGTTTTTCCAGTCCTAACAGGCACCCCATGGTCAAAATGACCCCACTGCGATCCGCACGGAATCCAAACATTCAAAAGAACAGGGTTTTGGACACCAGTGTGGGGGTCCTCACAGGTGGCTGACTCCTGGGAATATCCTCCCATTATCAGGAGCCAAATCAGGCCCACATTTCACGAGTGAAACTTGGCACCTCCACCCACAAAATGACCCCACTACGATCCGCACGGATTCCGAATAGTGCAATGGAAGGCGAAAATCGCGATTCCACGAGGTCACCTGGAGCAAAATTCACCAAAATTTGGAAAAATCACGGACCGCCGAATACAAGACCCCCCCCCTTGTATTCGGCCACCCCCTTGTATTTGGCCACCCACTGCAAAAATTGCCCAAAATTTTGGGTTTTTGAAAACCCCCCAAAAAAAGCGTTTATACGCCTATTAGAAGGGGGGGGGTCTTCTATTTAGCCCCCCCCAGTAGGCATACAGTGCATCCGAATCGGATCCGATACATTATCGGACGATTATCGGATGATTATCGGACGATTATCGGATCCGATAATCATCCGATAAATTTTTTTGGGTGGGTTTTTCAACCAGAAAATGTTACCAATATTCTGCCTGATCAGGGTCAGTGCTGGCGCGGGGTGGTCGATTCAACCGGAAAAAGCTTTGGGGGCCACCATTCGACCATTCGACCGGGGGCCGAATAGGTGAACCCCTTCGGCCTCGTCAGTGCCCCAGCAACACAGGCCCCGTCATTGGTTTTCGACGACGACCCGTGCCGCGGGCACACCAGCCAACAATGCCCCGGTGCTAGGGACGGGGCCGAGGGGGGTGGTGTGGCAGGCAGGGAAGTGCACGGGACTCGATGCTGGGAGGGCTTGGCGCGCGAAGCGCGCCAAGCCAGCAAATCCGCCCCCAAAAAAAATATTTGAAAAATTCATTCGACCGGGCACCGGTCGAGCGCGCCAGCACTGATCAGGGTTAGGGTTGTTACAACCCCCTGGCAAGCGAGCCTTCGACCGAAGGACAGTAGTGAACATCTGTTCCTTGCGGGCGTCCAGATTGGGTGGGCTTGCTGCGTCCAGCTTACTGAGGCTACTGAGGGCCGTCCGGTCTCCATCACCCGATATGACTCCGCATTATCGCGCAGGCACAAGGTAGTCTCCAGATACATGCCACAGGTCTGGTCCCCAGACCCCCCTGGTGGCCCCCACCGGAAAGTGTTACAACAATCCCCGTGGCTATTTAGTCAATGCCGGATTTTCGAAAACCAACGCCCCAGGGACACCTGCAGGACAAGGGCGCCAGTACCGCTGACTACGCGGTGGTCCCGACGGAAGCGCGCGACGCGGTGGTGGAGCGGGGGTCGGGGATGCAGGACGAGCTCCCTCGGGTGCACCCTCACTGTGCAACTCAGCTGGCAGCTCTGATGAGCTGCGGCTGCACGACTCCACTAAAACTCAAAAAAATATCAAGCGTGGGGTCTGGGGCAGGGCTTTCCCTAAATCCATACCCTAACCCGGGGACCGGCGATTTCAAGATTTTCCCTCTGTTTGGCGCGTTTTTTTTGCAGCCCCTGTGCGCGTTTTTTTTTTGCAGGGGAAGGGTGTGGGCTGAAGAGGGGGAAAATGGTGAAGATTTCAAAAAAATAGTATACTCGTGGAACGGGTTCGCACGAATCATTTCATTGCGGCCAGAAAAGGTTGGTTTATCCGCACTCGGGGATCTCCCGGTGAGCAGCAAGTCGGGTGGCAGAATGGGCTGGTTTCACTCCCAAGCTGCACAGTAGGCTGTTCCAGGGTACAAAAAGGCGCGTCCCAACCGCGGATGTTCACTACCGTGGCCTCCGGCGGCTGGGGGGCTCCGCCCCCCAGACCCCCCTGTGACATGGACTTGTCCGCTGCGGAGGGGTCGTGCAGGTCTAGTGGGTAGAGGGACCGTAAACAGCCGACAAGGCGGGCCCCAGTGACGAAAGCCAGCTATGGGTGTCAACAAGCACCCCATGGCCAAAATGACCCCACCACGATACGCACGGATTCCAACCGTTCCAAAGAACGGGTTTTTGGGAAATTTGAGGAGGGGGTCCCGCTGGGACCCCTGAGTCAATGCAGAATATCGGACGTTTTCCATCGATTTCTGCACCTTTGGAGCGGTTGGCAAATAAGACAAACAGAACTTTTTTTGCCCCTCTGTGGAGCTGTCTTGAAGACAGATGTGTCAAAACATGCCAAAAAGTAGGTTTTGCAGGAGCTCAGGTGGCATAGGGGCCGGGCAAGCTCCCCCGAGAAGCGCCCCTACTGTGCGCGTTTTTTTTGTACCCGAAACCGGTTCCCAGCCCCCCCGGACCCAATATTTAGGGAAAGCCCTGGTCTGGGGGGTTTCTCGTGAGGCAGAAATGACGACAAAAAGGGAAAAGAGTGTGTTCTGGTGCCCACAACGCACACGAACACTGATTATCGGATGATTATCGGATGTCCGATAATGTCCGATAATCATCCGATAATCGTCCGATAATGTCCGATAATGTCCGATAATGTCCGATAATCATCCGATAATCGTCCGATAATGTCCGATAATGTCCGATAATGTCCGATAATGTCCGATTCGGATCCGATAATTTGGGATTTTCCCCGAAAATCCGATAATGCCCGATAACCGATTCGGATGCACTGTATGCCTAGGGGGGGGGGGGGGACCGCCTTAAAGGGGGCCTTCGGTCTGTGTCTAGCTGCTGTGTGTTGATCACTTTTGAAGGTGGGCTAACCCTGCACGGGTCCTAGCCCACCCTGTGTGTGTCAGTTTGTCCCCGTTTTGTGAGGCAACTCAACTTTTCTGCACGAGCCTGAGCCTGCCTGACCGAAGGCCCCAAAGTGACCTTCTGATCGACGGCAACACAGCCTGGCATGCAGGGGCGGCCAGGGCAGTGTCGTCGACAAAGCGATGCACTTCCAGAAGAAGAAATGCGTTTCACTTCGCTTCAAAACTGCATCGGCGCGGGGTCGCACTCCCTCCTCGCCTTGAACACCTTTTCTGAGGGTGCCGATCCCCCACGCGTTGCAGTCGGCGTCAAGCGGGCCGAATCACGTGTCAACGCCACACGCCAGGCAGGGGTCGAGGGAAAGCAGGGGGCGGGGTGGTGTGGGGGTGGGGTTGCTGGGGGGTCTGGGCGGCGAGAGAGCTTCAAAATCCCTCTGGGGGGAAACCCAAGGTAACCCGGTGCAGAACAGAAACGGCACATGCACACGCGTGGAGTCCGAGTTCGATGATTTTTTTTAATCATCGGGGGGGGGGGGGGGGCGAATGCTTTTGTTGTTCAGTGCGGTTGATGCTGCATTCACTTGCCACACATGCCAAGATACATTTTTGTGTGTTCGGTCGGGTGATGCACTGAGCAGGCCACCTGATGCTCTCCCCCAATACACACGTGAATCTTTTGTGTAGCGCTCTCCTTGGACGGGCTGGTTGGAAGCGCCAGCTTGATATACTGTTGGCTTGGACCCCCATCTCACACCCTCGATTAGCTTAGACGAATCAGTGTGCAGCAGTGTGGGAGGACACACCCTTGCTCTTGCTTGTGGCTAACACTGCTGTCAAAATGAGGGCCTTCGCTCTGGGGTGCAGAAAAGCGAGTCGTCTCACAAAAAGGGGAGGGGGCAACCGACATCGCAGAGAACTGTCAGAGAACTGACGGTTTCGACACAGAGAGCGGAGCCTCCAATGGGGCGTATCAGTTCTCGTGTGATAGTCTTTCGCAGACTTCTGTGCGATGCAGGTCCGCTCATCCAACATAGCCAAACGCGGAAAATGAGTGAGAAACGGCGAGCCGCCTTACAAAACAGGCTGTGGGGGTGATAAAAGTTTGACAACACAGTGTGGCACAAAGCGAAGGCCCCCAGGCGTCTTGAAGCGGGTGTTCAAGGCTTGAAGACCTGCAACATGCGCTTGAAGAGCGCCTCAACCGTCTTGGTGGCGTCTTCCTGACTCGCTGGATATGCCAACTCGGCTCGCACCCGACACGCGGCGTTTGGAACAGGGAGAGGGGATGGGGTGGGTACCACTGGGTGGGGGATGTGGAAAGGGAGGCGGTGTGTGGTGGCGGCAGTGCGAGTCTGCGTCTGGGCAAAAAAAACAACCGCACCAAAGATGCAAACGCGCCGTGGCAAACAAAAAAAAGAGGAAAAAAATCGTACTGCGTCTGCTTCGCCTGGGGGGGAATCACTCTGCTGCTGCGGGGGTGGGTGGGGAAATCGCAGCAGGCAGGCGATCGTGCATTATGTGTTTTTTGATGATTTGACACTTCCTGCCGAAGGACCGCATCCCACAGCCTCACTTCTTTGGGTTGTACGATCCCCTATTCGTTACTTAGCGACTTCGCCCCACCTCCCCCTCCCCCCCCCACCGGGGGGAGGGAGGGGCTTTCGTCGCGGCGCAACTCGCTTGAAAACAAACGAGGTCGCAAACTTTGCACGGTGCTGCCAGAAATGGCACAGACCAACAAAATACCACCGCACCCCCACCCTTCCTCCCCCCTCCACACACAAAGGGAATGCGAATAATTTTAATTTTTTTTGCGATGGGCACACCCTCGGAAAGATCCTTTCCCTTCAATGTGTGGGGCACCACAGCGCACAAGACACAACACAAAGCACTCGCAGGCTGCACATTCTCACAGCTGGCATTCTACCGCCTTTGCCTCACACATGCCCCCTGGCATTTTGACAGGGGCACCGACAGGGGGTCCTGTTATAGTAAAAAACAAGACAAAAATCCCTGACCCGACCCCGGAAAGAAGCACACGAGTGGGCCAACGCTACAACGTAGCGCGAACCTAACGTGGGGGGACGGGCACGAAGTTAAAAAAATCTCGGGAGGAGCGAGAGGTGGAGAGGAGGCTGGGGGTGTTAGGGGTTTCTGGTATTGCGGAGACCCACACGACAAGGGGCCGCACCTTGCTGTGCAACCTGGATCTTTGGCGAGGCGCACCCCAGGCGCACCCCCCCACCCCCTTGCATGCTGCGTGGATGATGAACCCGCAAACCCTTGTGGATGATGCGGTCCGCACACAGGATACCCCACCGCTGGCATCGTCGCCACCCTTTGGAGCATGTGAACACAGGGAAACGCAACACATTAGCATATTATCTCCCCCAGAGCGACTACAGAGACTCCTCCTTCTGGGTAGGGATGTACCCGCCAGAGTAGTCCAGCAGCTGTGCCATGATGACACGCGCGATGTCGCGCATCTGGTCGTAGTTTGCATTCTCGCACTTATCGGTGGTCCTGTGGTATGACGGGTAGTCCGTGTCATCCTGCTCGATGTGGAGCACAGCCGGGATCCCTGCACGCTGGAAGGGCACGTGGTCCGATCCGAAAGAGTCGTCGCTGGTCGCCAGCGTCATCTCCGTCCCCAGCGACTCCCTCAGGAACTCGGTATTCTCCTTGGCGTTCGTCATGAGAAGCTGGATAGAGGCGTCCTTCGTGCCCTCGATGGTCACCCCAAAGTATTTGCTGGAGTACCCAGTCATGTCCATGATGAAGGCAGCCGCGATGTTGTCCTGCTCGCCACGCTCCACCACCTGGTCGACGTAGTGGGTGGAGCCGTACAGCCCCTGCTCCTCACCAGAGAACAGGATGAAGTGCACGGTCTTCTTGAAGCGGAATGACTTCAGCGCCTTCGCGATGGCCATCACATTCGTAGTCCCGCTCCCGTTGTCGATGGCGCCCGGGGCGTTTGTCTTGGAGTTGCCACCGTTGGCAGAGCTGATGGAGTCGAAGTGGGCCCCGATCACCGCGACCTTCTCGGGTGTCTCCGTGCCGTTCCGCACGCAGATGACGTTGCGCGTGGTGGAGGTGCTGAGCAGGCTCTTCACCTTGAACTCCTGGTACTGCAGGTCGTCGCACCCCGCCTCCTCCTTCAGCCACTCCCCGATCCACTCCGCAACCTTCAGGTTCCACTCCACAAAGGAGTAGCGCGTCGGGATCAGCTGCTCCACCCCGTCGATCAGCACCTTGTCCTCCCCGCCCAGCTTCCTGAGGATCGACTCGATGTCCGCCGAGTTGACCTTCTCCATAGCAGCCTTCTTATCGGCGTCCGACGCCCCCAGGGGCTTGCGCGGCGGCTCGGAACCCTTCGGCGGGATGCGGCTGGCAGCGCCGCTGCCATCGCCGTGGGGGAAAGGCTTGATCAGCATCGACCCGCAGGAGTGCGCCTTGCGCACCTCCACCTCGTAGGTTGCCAGGACGAAGAACTCGGAGGTGCCGGGAACGGGCACCAGGTCCGCGCCGTAGGCAGCGACAAGCTCATCCAGGTCGTGGTGGTGCCCCTTGACAAGGTACTTCGGGGCATCGGCGCGGATGTTCACGGCGTGCCAGCCGTCGGGGAGGCCGGCACCCGAGAGCTGCACCGGGAGGGAGACGAGGGTTGCGTTCCGCCCGGGGATGGCCACGCCCGGGACATGGCGGGGCGCGATGTAGACAAACGTGTCCTTCTGTGGGAGCACGTCAGAGGCACAGCACGCCCCGACAGCGAGCAGCACAGCCAGGCACCGGTGTGTCATCCCCATTGTGTTGTCGCCTGAGGTGGTGATGATGGTGGTGTTGTGTGAAGGGCAATCTGCGTTCTCCCTCCGCTGCAAACCCCCAGGGGGAGACGAGGCCACAGGGCGAAGGGGGGGGGCGGGGAGGAGGCTCCCAGCATCCACCCTTCTCCCCCTTGGGGTGCTATTGACAAAGCACAGCAGATGCCCCGACACAACAGCGGCGCGCTCACTTGAAGAGGTGGGACAGCCCAACCCATAAAACCCCCCTCCCACCTCCACTCCCCAGCCCCTCAGGCTCAGGCACGCGGTGCGTTTGGGGCCCCGCCTGCAGGCATGAGGGAGAACTAGAGGGAGGGGGGGGGGGGGGGGGCGGGCACTGCCTGGCTGGTAGCTGGTGGCTTCCCGCCCCACATTTTTTTTGTGCCCTTCCACGCGCCGATCTGTATATTTTTTTTTTGTCCTTTTTTTTTGGTAAAACCTTCGGCAGCCTTCCGGGTGGCGGTGTTCTAAATAAACCTAACTAGAGAGGGGGGGCGTGGAGGCGCGCCACGGATAAAGAAAGGCGTTGTGTTCTGCGCCGCGTAGCCGTGAGGCGTGAGGCGCTCATCAAGACGTTTTTCAGCGGCGCGACGAACAAACGGGGTTTCTGGAGAGCGGTTTCCGGCGGTGGGAGGGCAGGGGTGGGGGGTGCAACGTGCGAACACACATTCCACGCGGCACCCCCTCTCCCCCCCGGGCCCAACCGCCATCTCCGCACAGCAAGACAAATCAAATAACAGGGGCTTGGGAGAACAAGGCAGGGCAGAACCCTGCAACGTAGTACAGGTACATATTGGAATCTAGGTTGGTGGCGTGGATTTTTCCTACTTTTTCGGGGAGGGGGGTCACAAGCGACAGGCTCGATCCGTCCCGTGCGACCAAGGCACGTTATATTCTTTTTGAGACGTGCTCGTGATCGGCGAATGCCCGGGTTTTACGCAAAACTTTTTCTTGGCAGCGCGCCGTTCTTATAATTCTTATGAGCCTCTCCCCCACCCCCACCCACACCGTTTGGGCCCCGCTTGCTGCGGAGTTCCCGATCACGGCAGGGGGTGTGGGGTGAGACGGCATTCCCACCTCTTCAAGAGCTCCAACTTCTTTGTTGGGGGAGTTCGGGGGGCACAGTGCAGTAGAGTATGCGGGCTCTTGATACACCCTCCCTACGCACAGCTTGACGTCAGCCGGCAAATCGCACAGGTTTCTGACACAGAACGGAGGCTTGGCCAAGGCAGTGGCTTCACACTCTTTGAGCAAAACGGCCCCGCGGCTCCCACCCCGCTCCGCCCCTCCCTGTGAGAGTAGGGCAATACAGCGCTCAGGGTCAACACAGTCTAGTGGACAGCCCCCCACGCAGGAAAAAAACACACGCCAACACACGCACTACACAGTACACCGGGCTACAACAATAAAACAACGAAACCGTGGGGATCTCTCCTTCAGAGAGAAAGAGCATCAATTCATAATAAAACAGCGCGGTACACGACACATCATATGGGGCTGAAGATAGCTTCATGGCAAGGAGCGGAGGGGGGGGGGGGGGTGTTCGTAGAACACTATCACTCCTCTCCCCTAGCTCCCACCCCTCCTACCCCCCCCCCCCCACGGGCATGCATACACGGTGGACTCCCGCCCGGTCAGACACCCACTTTGCAGTTTGGAAAATTAGCGGGTGTCCTGGCACCCGCTAGTGGGTGTCTCGGCACCCACTAGTGGGTGTCTAAGCGGGTGTCAGACACCCACTAGTGGGTGCCAGACACCCGCTAGTGGGTGTCTGACACCCACTAGCGGGTGTCTGGCACCCACTAGTGGGTGTCTGACACCCGCTAGTGGGTGTAGAGAGAAGAGGGGGGGGGATGATGAGGAGGCCCCAGACCCCAGCCCCTGCCACTTGTCATTTGCGTGTTGCCTTTGCGTGTGCGCCTGTGCCTCCCTGTTCTGTATTTTTTTACCCTCACGGGTATCACGATACAGGGCAGTCCCCCCCCTCCTCCCCCCAAAAATCGTTCGCATCATCTTGGCGCCCATTCCTTCCACTTTCTGTGGATGTGTTTGGTATTTCCGAACGGAATTTTCCAGCGTCAAGACTGATACCTCGCCGTTTTCGAGTCAGTCACTTCCACCGCCGCTGCGATTTGCGTACCGGTAGTTGTGCAGAAATGCTAACATTTAATTTGCTCTGTGGAACCTGGACTGCACCTTCTGGGATGTGAGTCTGTAGATAGTTGGACAGTTGCGGTACCCATCTGTTAGAAAGCTGAAAGGAACCTTGTCGGGCGATCAAGGACGACTGAGGGTTCAGTTTGAGTTTAATGTGGTCCAAGGGTACAACAGACATCACTGCTTTGCAGATCCCTCTTGCTTGTCCCTCTGGTAACTTCCAACGGCTCAAACTCCTCGACTTCCTTGGGTGGGCATTTGCCATACCTGACGTAAAACAGTGATGCTTCGTGCTAGTGGTGAACCTGACGTTAGTAAAGGAAGGGTGCTGCGGCTGTCCACGAGGGGCTCTGATGCCTCCTCACGGTGCCTGGTTGGTCGGTTCAGGATGAAACAGAGCAAATTTAGTGTTAGGGGGATGCCTCTGGTCAAGGCCTTTTCACAAAAATTGACCCACGGCGCCGAGTTGGGCCGTTGGTTCCTGGTTGTAGCTCGGTCTACGCCAGGTTCCACACCCCGTCATCGCAAAACGTACGCATACACAGAGGCAAACACAACAGCCTCTGTGGTACGGGAGCATGGCGGGAGTAAATTTTGCCTTTTGGTCAAATAGGCACCCTTTTGGAAACAATTGACCCGCAGGGTGGCTGAGTCTTATCAGACAGGCCGACCTATATGTTGATCAGTGGAACCACACAACCTGTTCAACCTGCCCCCGGGGTGGCTGAGTCCACCCCTGCCGTAGCGTAAGATAAGCCTACGTCGACCCTCGTCGTCCCCTTCGTCGTCCTCTTCGTCGTCCTAGGACTGTGGAGTTCAGCAATCAAGGATGCGGAACTGCTGTGAGCTGCACACTCTCTTGACACACCTGCACGTATCTGCGTTACACTCGTGGTAACCCCGAACCCTGTATTTATACAGGAGACTTCCATCTGGGACAGTTTCTGTTTCAGATGAGCTTTGGCAGTGGTAGCCATCTTTGCTATGGAGCCATCGTCATTGCTATCGTCGTCACTCGGACCCATGAGCAGTGGATACAATTGGTGTGGAAGGAGAGGGTGCAGTTCTGGATCAGCAGGTCTGAATCTGAAATTGACTGAACCCCACAGGTCTGAGATGACTCCAGTCGAAATCAGCAGGTCCCAGGTTGACCTGACAT
>OY723320.1:929205-1289205 GCA_963210315.1 Rhynchopus euleeides | reverse complement strand
ACAGATTCATGTAACTTGAAAGGACTTGGGCACCAGACATACGCCACAGGGGGGTCTGGGCGGATCAATACATCGTACTTTGGGGAAGGTCGTTGTGGTCTCCTTCTGACACTTCCTTCCTCGTGCATTCCCCATCCCCTGAGCCTCGTGATCCCGTGGGCTCTTTCACCACCCACCCCCCCTTCGGTGGGTGGGGGCCGAGCCCCCAGAATTTTTTTATCCCAACTTCGTCCCCTTGGGCGAAGTTGTTGGGCGAAGTTGGGACGAAGTAAATCTGAAGATTTATTTTTTTTAGCGAAGTTGGGCCCAACTTCGCCCCGAGCGAACGGCCTGGGGGGGGCCTGATTCCTTTTTTTCGTCTCTCTTCTCTCTTCTCTCTTTCCCCCCTCTCTGACGTGTTTTTTTTTGCTGTTTTGCTTCTTCATTTTCGGGAATACCCCGAAGGATCGGGGGGTGACGGGAAGATATGATTTTCCTCTTCGTTTTCCGGTGAAAACCACACTGGTGGAACTCCACCGTCCATGGGACTGCACAAAAACTAGACTGGAGGCATCCACTCCAACAGGACCATCTTCGCCGACAGCTTCAAGCCCATTCCCTCGGCTGTGTTGTAAGGCTGTGTTGATGTCCCTGTGCAGTGGCATGAAGGTTGTTACTCCTCCATTTTTTTGTCGTACGATTTCCTTCGTTACCCCACGACCTCGCTCCGCTTCGTCGCTCGGAAGTGGTTCGTAAAAAGAAGATCCACGCCACCCTCCTTGTCATAGATGCAGTTTTGAACGATTTTGTGACAAACACACCGTGCTCACGGGAATATTCTTGTTCAAAAATGGAACACTATCGACACATGTCACTCAACACGGGGGAATGGGGAGGGGAGAGGTTGTGGTGAAACGCACACACCTCGACCTGTGATGAGGTGAGATGTGGCTCTGCAATTACGGCACTACGCGTGCCGTAAACTCGAATGACCTGCTTTCTCCGTGTTCCATTTCCTCCTTCATTGCATGAGGCTACAAAATGGAACACTATCGACACATGTCACTCAACACGGGGGAATGGGGAGGGGAGAGGTTGTGGTGAAACGCACACACCCAACCCCCTAGGACCCCTAGGGACTGAGGAGCTCCGCTCATCAGCTAAGATGGCCCCGTGCCGCCAGCATGGCACACAGCTCCGTCTGGTCCCTTTACAGATCGATGACGACCTCGCCCCGCGCACCCCTCGTGAAGGGATCGGCCTTCTGCTCGTGGGTCGGCACCCACTCGGGCAACACCTGCAGCTGCGCCGCTGCAGCGACGTCGAACAGCACCTGCAGGCACCTATTGGCGACGTAATTGCCAGAGTGCCCCTTCAGGATGCTCCGCACTACCGGGAGGTTGTCGACCTTCAGTCGCAGCTTGCACCGCCGGCGCCCCAGCCGGGAGGCCAACCGCACCCCCAGTGCAGCGGCCCACATCTCCTTGATGTAAATGTGTGCTGACGCTTCGCCGGCCCCGAAGGCCCCCTGCGCCACCTCGCCGGTCTCCGCAAGCGCCGCCCACGCGCGTGATGACGCGTCTGTCCACACTGTGCACTCCTCGTCGTATGGAGCCTCCCGGTCCACCCACCGGTTCTCCGCGATCGCCTGCAGACATACGCGCGCGTCCCAGACCGCACTCGGCTGCATCCTGGTGGGCTCGTCCCACGCGTTGTTGTTCGTTGATACATGCCGCGCGATGCTGCGTATGGCCCCGATGAGGTTTGGCGAGTAGCACAGATGACGGCTTCGTGTGTACGTCCACCACACGATGGCCCCCGTCACCTTGAAGAATGCCCGGGGTGTTGCCTCCCCGGACAACACGTTCTGCACATGCACCGCCTCCAGCAGCTGCGCCACCCATTTCTCCGAGGAGCGGAACCTCTTCGTCGGCCCCCGCAGGTCGAACTCCAGCCCGAAGGCCGCAAACTGTCTCTGGGGTTGCCCCTCGGCCTCCTCGTGCAGCTCGACTCTCGCGTAGGCACACCTCTGCTTGAACTCGGTGTATCTCCTCGCCGCCTCCTCCTCGCTGCCCCCGAGGATGATGTAGTTGTCCACCCATGCGACGTTCCCCGGCCCTGCGAGAACCCTCGAGATGCGCTGCGCTATCGATGGGCTCCACGACCACCCCATGCACAGCACCTTCAGCCACAAGTCGAGTGTGCCGCCTCTGCCATCTCCCAGGCGCATGCCGAAGTACTTCCGGATCGGCTTCGCGAGGGGTATCTGGTAAAAAAATGATACTCCATCCGCGATCACGGCTGCATCTGCGTTCAGCACTGCGTCGATCACGTCCCTGATGCGCGGCAGCCGCATCTCAGGGGGGCGCCTCATCGCGGCGTTCAGCTTTCGTGCATCGACCACCAGCCGGAGATCCCCTGCCTTTTTTGCCACTGTGAAAGCCGGCATCGTCATCTGGGGGTCCCCCTGCATCGGCTCCACCACCTCCCATTCGAGCAGCTTGTCCGCGTGCTGCCGCATGTGCCGCGAGGTGCCCCTCGCCATCCTGCCGCCTGTCGGTTTCGTCAGCAGGCTCTCGAAGGCGTCGAGTGACGTGATGACGTCCAGCACATCTTCAAGCTCCCCGTGGAGGTCCAGGCTGCGGACCGCGTCGAGGGCCATCCTGTTGGATGATATGGGTGCCAGCACCCCCCCCTCACGTTCGGCTTCCGGTCGCACCTGCGCTCCCTCCACCTCCACGGAGAAGTCCCCGCCGTACCCGATGTCCAGCCCAGCACTGCACGCCTCGTCCCCCTCGCCCTCGGGGTCGTATGCGTAGGCACACATCCTCAGGATACCCTCGAAGTTGCTCGGCTTGGCGAGGTGGGCGGCGCACGACGGGAACGCCCCAAGAGCCCTGGGGATGCGCCCCGCCGCTAGAGCTGGCGTGATGTAGTCGCGGTCTCCTCCACGAGACGAGTCGCGGCCAGTGGGGCGTACTGCAGCAGCCCCTCTGTCGTCCGGTGGCGGGTCAGCTTCTGCACCGCTCGCAACTCGAGCCCCTTGTGAATCAGGTGGTGCACTGCCCCCCTGCGTAGACTGTGTGGCGTCAGCGCGGGGTTCACCCGTTTTACCGCCCGGGACACCTTGCTGTACGACACGCCTTGAACCAGGCCGCCGTCCCGGTTCTTCCGCATCGTCTTCCCCAGCACACCGTTCAGCTGCGTAGGCAAACACACCCCTGTAGTCTGTCCCTTCGCGAACGGGTCGTTCTTGGTGCCCCTCCAGGTTATAGATACCACCCCGTCGTTCTTCACCCGCACCTCTCGGGTTGCAATACTCTTCACGTCCGAGCACCTTGCGGCCCCGTGCCACATCAGCCCCAGTGCCAGTCGCACCTCGGGGTCCCGCTCGTCCCGCATCGCCTGCTCCACTTCTGCCTTCGTCGCCGGCACCGCCTGTGTCCGGGGCACCTCCGCCCCCATGCGCCTCAGTCCCCGTCTGAACGCGTCGAGCTTGTGCGAGTGCACTGTGTCCTCCAGCATGTGGCGGTGCGCGGACGACACGGCGTAGCTGTAGGCCAGCCCCGAGGATGGCAGCACGTTGTCGACAGACATCTTCTTGGAGACCCACAAGATGATCGCCGTCCCCGTGTCGATGGGTCCCTCGGCGGCCTCCCAGGCCTGACGGAACTCCTGGAACCGCCGGTAGCACGACGCGATGTTGTCCCATGTGGAGTTCGCGAGTGCCCGGTCCAGAACGGCGTTGGCTGCAGACACGACTTCCCCCCTCGTCCCGTCCGGGAGGGTTGCTGTCTCTGACATCCGCGGGCGTCCTCGAGTTGCTGGCCCCCTGCGCAGCCACCGCTGCAGCCCCGACTCGATTGTGTGGCCTTCCGCTGTCGGGTCCCGCCCCTGGGATCCCGTCTGCTGCACTGCTGGGCCGGCCCGCTCTGTCGCCTGCTCTCTCCGAGCAGTGTTGGTGACCGGCCACGGCCTGTGTGGCGTCATCCCGTGATCTTGCTGCGCCATTTGCTCCCCCTGAGCACTGGGCTGTATTCTTACTAACCACGGTGTGCGTGGATTCTGCTCCCCCTGAGCTTGATGCACCGCTGGCTCCCCTTGAGCACTGGGCTGTGTGATTTGCGTTTTTACTAGCCACGGCGTGCGTGGATTCTGCTCCCCTTGAGCTTGCTTCGCCGCTGGCTCCCCTTGAGCACTGGGCTGTGTGATTTTCGTTTTTACTATCCACGGCGTGCGTGGTTTCTGCTCCCCTTGAGCTTGCTTCGCCGCTGGCTCCCCTTGAGCACTGGGCTGTGTGATTTGCGTTTTTACTAGCCACGGCGTGCGTGGATTCTGCTCCCCTTGAGCTTGATGCGCCGCTGGCTCCCCTTGAGCACTGGGCTGTGTGATTTCCGTTTTTACTAGCCACGGCGTGCGTGGATTCTGCTCCCCTTGAGCTTGCTTCGCCGCTGGCTCCCCTTGAGCACTGGGCTGTGTGGTTTGCGCTTTTACTCGCCACGGCATGCGTGAATTCTGCTCCCCTTGAGCTTGTGGCACCGCTGGTTCCCCTTGAAGTGTGGACTGTGTGTGCAGTGGCGGTGTGTCTGAGGGAGGTGTCGCCGGCCCGCACAACCCCGGCTCTCCCTGCGCAGGTGTGGCTTGTCACTTGCCCCACTTGGATCCCTTGTTGAAGCCCTTGTTGAAGCCCTTGTTGGATCCCTTTCCCCCCTTACCTCCCTTCGGCACCACTGGCCTCTCTTCCTCCTCGTCCCACGCGCCCTCGGTGCGGCGCCGCTTGTTGTTGGCCTTCTCCTTCTCGCCCTCGCTCTGGGCTTGGCTCTGGAGCGACCTGAATAGTTGCTCCGTCAGCGCGCTTGCCGGCATGCCCTCCAGCCGCCGCTCCCAGTGCAGCTGCGCCGCGAGCCCGTACCACTCCCGGAGGCGCAGCCCCTCCAAGCGGACCAGGAGGTTGTGGGCAGCTTGCACTGCCTCAGGCTTCGTCGACACGATGGGGATCAGGATGTCCAACACGGAGAGCGCGACCCGAAGTTCGTGCTGGGGCCCGGTCGCTGCCGCAGCCGCATCGTCCGCCCCCTTCCCGAAACGATCACGCAGTGCCCTCATGGCCATTGCGTGCAGCGCTGGCGACTGCATCCGGTGGCGCCATTGCTCCACCACCGTGATGCGGGTGCCGGTCAGCCCCTCGCGTTCCAGCTTCGCCTGCCGCTCCTTCCTCTGCATATCATCCAAGACCTCCTCCAGAATTGCCTTGGTGTTTGGGTTATCCACACCCCTCATCAACTCCCAGAGGTCCCTCACCTTGGGCGTAGCGTCACTCATGTTGGCATCGGCGTCGCCCTCGTCCTCCTCCTTGAGGGTCCATGTTGCCTCACCATTGTGGAGATACAGCGCGCAGAGGGGGCAGACCCAGTGTGGCTCCATCCACTGGTCGGTCATCTTCTCGACCGTCTGATCCCCCGTGCCCTCCATGTAGGCCTTCAGGCAGCTCTTCGTCGTCCGCCTTCCACACATGCGACACACAGACGAGTGCGCGTCGGAGTGCAGCGCCCCGCACTCCGGAAACACGCAGTCGGGGGTGCCGTCCACCCCCGCTGCGTTTCCCGGAACAACCGGGGTCGGAACATCGATCCACGCCTGGTCGATGATCACGGTTGCGTTCCGGTCCGGCATTGTGTTGTTTGGTTGTTTGGGAGAGGTTGTGAGAGTGGTGGTGAAACGCACACACCTCGACCTGTGATGAGGTGAGATGTGGCTCTGCAATTACGGCACTACGCGTGCCGTAAACTCGAATGACCTGCTTTCTCCGTGTTCCATTTCCTCCTTCATTGCATGAGGCTACAAAAAAAATCACAAAAAATCACAAAAAAACGTTTGCTATGTTGGATTAGCGGATCCGCATCGTACAGAACATCTACGAAAGACGACGCACGAGAACTGATACGCTACAAAAAAACGCAAAAAAACGCAAAAAAACGCAAAAAAACGCAAAAAAACGCAAAAAAACGCAAAAAAACGCAAAAAAACGCAAAAAAACGCAAAAAAACACAAAAAATCACAAAAAAATCACAAAAAATCGCGACCGCCTTTTGTGATTTTTTGCGATTTTTTGTGGTCCGTTTGTGATTTTTTGCGATTTTTTTTGACCCCAAAAACTTTCGACTGGCCCGACAGCCCCACCAGATTTATTTTTATTGCATCTTTTGTGTCAGCATCGACAAGATCAAATAAACAACCACGGGATACGAGAGATCCACCCTCCACGGGACAAGGTGAGAGATGGGGGGGGTCGGAACCCTCGCGGCTCGAAGAAGCGCGCGATGGGTTTCTCCGCAGTGAGGCGACGGGGATGATGCAAGCAGTGGTGCCGCTACATCGCATCCGGTGGGTGCAGTTCTTGTATTTCTTTGGTCCAACATTTGGAGGATACAAGCGACAAGGCCCGTTGATGGGCTGGGGCAAGTGTTCCTCCCAATACAGTGTTTTTTCCATGCCGGACGGGGGGGTACAAAGTACCCCCCCGGCGGGGCCAGACCCCAAATGTACCCCCCCGGGGGGGTACATTTTTTTAAACTTGTTCTGTACCGAGTAAGGGGCACTTTTTGGCACGTAGGCCGCCGAAAAAATATACTATGGCTTCGGGGAGCCCAGCTCTTTCAAATAACGACACTTTCTGGCGGAAAAGGTGTGGGTGGTGGGCCCGGGTGTGGGTCGGGAGGGTGGCCGACTACATCCAGCCTGAGGGTCCCTGTCTGAAGGGGACCCCCTGTGGCGTATGTCTGGTGAAGTCACATCAGGTAGCCTCAGGAAGACGCAGCCATCTCACACAGAATCTATCCACCCGCAAGGAACAGATGTTCACTACCGTGGCCTCCGGCAGCTGGGGGGCTCCGCCCCCCAGACCCCCCTGTGCTGTGTGCCTGTCGAGTAGACATATGCCCAGCCACCGAAGGCAACCCCTTCTTTACCCCGTCCACCTGGCTGTATCAGATGGCCGAGCTGTTCAGTGCAAGCCTCAGCTACACTACAATGCCACACACACGTGGGCAGAGAGTGAATGCAGGGACAGGCGTGCATGCACGGGCCGGATCTCAGAGGCACTGTTGCACAAGCACCTCCAGACATCAGCTACCCGAAGTGCAATGACTTCAAGGACCGCAGGGAGGACGACGGGAGGGGTGTGGGGCTAGCGCCAGCCACTTTTCTTCGGCAATTGCTGACCCCTTCGTGCCCAGTAAGACACAACCAAGCCAGCAACGTTCACCTGTGACGATCAACCCCTCCAACTGACCTCGACCGGTATCGTGCCATCAGTTCGTTGAGACGGTCCCAAATCTGACCGCTGTATCAACATACAAAGCCCACCGGAAGACGTCTCATTGCGGTTTTCGGTGTCGGCGACGGGATAACTGTCACAGAGCTGGCACAGAAAGCCGCACAACGTCAGATTACTGCCAGAATACTGCAAATGAAGCCCTTTTCCGGACACACCATGCACCTTAAAAAATGTACCTCCCCGAATCCCGATTTCCGGAATCCTGGAAAAAACACTGCAATATTATTAGAAAAAATACGGTGGTGGTGGGGGTGGGGTGCGGTGACTAGAGCGGGGTTACTAACGAATAAAGTGGTTTGGTTCTGTTGTGTATAATTTATCAACAGCAAAACAACAACAACATCAACAATCGTAAAATCCAAAAACAAGCCAAAAAATCGATCGAACCACGGGACGAACAAAAAAACTAAAAGTTGAAGCGAGTGTGCCTGTGCATTGAATCGACACGTGGTGACCGGATATGGTGACATTTTGCTCCAAAAGCATGTCAACTCCTCACACGCACGTGGTCTCCGCATTCACAGACGGCAATGGCGTAGATGGCAGGGTGCGTTTACGGCGGTGCTTGCACTGTATGTGCAACCCAGCAAGAAGCAAAAAAAACATCGTTGTGAACAAAATAAAAAACGAAAAGGAGAACGGGGGGGGGGGGGGGGACGGGGTGGGATGCGGGGCGTGCAGCGGGATGGAGGAGCGGGCTGTCCCTGCTGCGCTTGTAAAAAAAACCCACCGCACCGCCTCCACTCCCATCCCATCCCTCCCCCGAGAGTACCCACCCCCCCCCCCCACCCCCTGGGACAAAACCTTCGAGTCATCACCCCTAAACAAAATAGAATAATCGATCCCCTTCAATCTCCAGAAGGGGTGGGGTGGGAGCGACTGCACCATTTGCAGTCTCGTCATGGCCGTGGTGGCCGAATCACGGACCAGGGTTTCGTTTGGTGCCAAGACCTTCCTTCGAGCAACGACCCCAGCTCCCGGCAAGGCCTGTTGACATACGCTGTCACAGAACGGCCTCAATTTTCTTGGCATGTCACGTCCCCCCAGGCTACTACCCTATTTCGACAAGTTCAAGAATGCCTCCCTCCTCCCCCCCCCCCCCTTTTGCCTGCCCGCAGCCCAACAAAATAGAGCCTGCTCCACTTCACTACCTAACCCCCCACCCCACCCCACCCCACACACTCGCCCTCCAACACCTACGCTGCAACAGCAAATCAGGACAGCCAGTTCACTGGGCAGCCGCAGGTGGCGGGAGGGCAGAGTATGTGGAACAAGGGGAGCGCTGCGCGATAGGAGGAGATCCACACAGCGTGGGGGGTTTCTGGGGAGGTGTCCGTAATGTGTGTGTGTGTGTGGTTATAAAGTTTTAAGGCGGTGTCGCCCTGCACGGGCAGTAGCACCTCCCCTTCAGTATCGCACTCCCGAAGGATTCCCCAACACGACGTGACACCGGTTTCGACGCGTACTCTTCGTACCCCTCCCCCCGGCCGCGTCTCTTCAGCGAAGAACCGGGGATAATCGGACCAGGGCTAGCTAAACCCTGGTGGTGTCACGGGTGGGGTTGGAGAGGGAGAAAAAGGAAGAAATGAAGTTGCGAAAAAGTCAAACACTGACACGTGAAATCAATAAAAAGGGTGGTATATATCGCCCCCTTGCTGCGACGAAGACACTAAATAGTCAGGCCGCTTCAAGAGTCTTGAGGGCTTGAAGGAAGAAACAGGTTGCTGATGAGTCTCAGGAGCAGGCACCTTTTGTCCGCCCACATGACCTTCGCCCGAAGGCGAACCTCGTCCAGCTTGGCTCGATCGCCACAGAGAAGGGGATCATTCTCCGCTGTGGTGAACATCTTAAAAACCGAGGGTGCAGAGGTGGGGCAGCCCACTGGTGCGACAGCAGGCCGCCCCCGGATAGCTATAACTAGTGCATAGGAAGAATACGACGGCACACGCAACAGATGCCGAAGGCACAACGGCGGGTCACTTTTAACCACCAGAGGAGTGGCACTCCCGAGGGGTGGGGAAGGGGGGGTAGTCACAACACTTTCGAAGGAAGAAAAGGGGCAAATGGGATGTTCTTCGAGACAGCGGCGCGCACAATATATTCCCCCGAAAGACGTTGTACTCACGGAGTATTGTACTCGGTTCGCCCTCAACTCGGTTTTTCCATCATTAACTTTTTTCCCTACAAAACTTCTGCAGCCGTACTGTCCACCGAGCCCCCACCCCACCCCACCCCGAGAACTAAAAAACCTGGCATGTCACGAACACAGGAGGAGCACGGTTGCCCTCACCCCTGCGGGCCATGCCAACCAGGTCTTTCAGGAGTCGGAGTTCGTGGAGAGAGGAATTCTCATGCGATTCTCATGAAGGAGGAGGGTGCTCGCCTGAATCATAAGGAGGAGGGGGGGGAAGGGGGGGTGGATGGATTGAATATTGAATATTGAATATTGAATATGCTGCAGGAGACAGCGGATGAAACCACCGCCCAACGAGGTCCAAAGAGAGGTGGGGGTGGGGGGGGGAGCTGGCCGTAACAGACACTGTTTTTTTCGGAGAACAGTATTGTTATCATTCCAGGGTGGGGGGGGGGGGGGGTGGCTTTTGTCACACGAGCACACACAAGCGGGGGTGAGACAGGAATCGATGACTAACGATTGCTTTTGCACCGCCCTCAAATGTACTTTCGCTTTGAACAGAAGACGGGGGCGGGACTGTGTGCGTGTTTTTATCCTGCAGCGCAGGAGTGGCGAAGCGTGTCGACATTAAGTTAGGCCCATGTCGAACACACCCTGTGCCCCCCGTGCCCGCTTTGAACAGGGCAGGGGGAGGTGCACATCGTCATCTGCTTCCCAAACCTTGGCATGCCCGCGCCCATCTGCTCTTCGCTTCATGGCGCGATTCGTTCTCCTCCAAAACCATCATTCATTCAACTTGTTGCTGCATTCAGCGAACATGAGCTGGCATCCGACATCGTCCCCGTCGCCTTCCCGACTCGACGGATCCTCATTAGTGTTTGCTTCCGTCCTGCCTGTTGCCACACTTTCACTGACATAGGGAAACATAGCAATGTGTTGCTTCGACTGGCGCTGTTTGCTCGCCGCATTGCTTGTGTGTCAGATCCTCCGAAAGTGCCTCCTGTCTGACGTCCCGCAAAAGTGGGAAGCAGGCGAGTGAGAATTCGTTCGCGTCGAGAGAAAAAAAACGGTGGGGGAGAGAGGGTGGGGATTTCCCATGCACTGCACACGGAGGAAGAATCGATAAAACCGAGTGAACCTCAAGATAGAAGGGAGTCAACGAAAGCGGGTCCTCTTTGAACACTACCCCCACCCCCACCCCGCTCCCTACCACAGCCTGTGGAGTGGTGTTCAAACAGTATCCCGCACGGTGAATAGTTTCCTACGTTGGTTTACGACGAACTGTCAATGCGTTGGATCAAAAACATACGGAGATATGACACACAGCAAAGGCATGCCTTGGCAACCCGTCACTGGTACTGCTTCAGCAACGGGGTGTTTTGTCGATGATCGTTGCCCTGGGCAGGGAGTCCCAAGTTTAATGGCACGCACGATGAACCCACCGACGAAGTCGGAAGGGGGTGGGGGACCAGGATGGAAGATGCAAAGGTACGGATCCCGTGTGGACGGATCCGGCCGCCATCTGCAGCTGTGCCCCTGTTCCTAGGGTCAAGTTCGTTCGGAAGTTCTATTATTCTGAAGGAGATAGAAAAGAGGGTGTGTTCGTTTGCCTTGGCAGCTCGACTTGAGTTTCATTTCAGTGGCTGTGGGGGCGATCCGGAGACAGAAAAGATGTCCTGCTGGCGGATCATGCCGACATGCCGTCCGACAGACCCTCGTTGATGTAGTTGATGTCGTCGACGGGGTGGCGGTACAGCCCCTGCTTCAGGCGCTTCTGGTCGAGGAAGTGGCCGATGAACCCGCACGTGCGCCCCATCACAAACAGCCCGTTCAGCGTCCCGTTGGTGATGGCGTCGTCCGCCTCCTCGCGGGTGAAGGCGCCGCAGCTGCGCAGCAGGTCGACGAAGGCGCACGCAATGCACCCGTCGACGTTCAGGATCAGGTTGCTCTTCTTCTTCGTCGTCACCTCCTCCACAGCCAGCGCGAAGTCGAGGACCTCCGTGCTCGGGAAGTGCGCCTTCGCAAAATCCTTCACAATCGTGACGCGCATGTCCGGGTTGTGGATCGACTTCAGCTTGTGCCCGATCCCCATGATCAGCTTGTTCTCGTCGCGCATCTGGCGCACGAACCCCTCCGCCGTCATCCCCGTGTCGAACGCCTTCGCGAACATCTCCGCACTGTCGTCCAGGGCGCCGCCGAAGCGGGGTCCGATGGTCAGCAGCCCCGAGCACAGCGACGACACGAGGTCCTTGCCCGCACGTGCCGTGACGATGGTGTTGTGCGCCCCGCTGACGGCAGGCCCGTGGTCCGCCGTGACCATCAGCACCATCTCGATGAACTTCGAGGCGTAGGCAGGGAGCCTGCGGCGGAACCACAGCAGCGACAGCACGCCGCCCAGCCCCATGTCCTCCGCGAACACCTTGCTGATCGGCACGCCCGCGTAGGTCACCTCGTCGCCGCGCTCGTCCACAATGGACGACATGAAGGCGGCAGGCTTGCGGACCAGCCCCAGCTTCTTGGCCCACGCGTAGTCCATCGGCACCTGCGGCGGCTCAGGCTCCGGCTGCGGCTTCACCACACCCTTGTCCAGCAGCTCCTTGAAGACAACGTTGATCGTCTCCCCGAAGGTGTCGAAGCTCGTCGGCACACGTGCCCCGGCCTCGGCCATCGCGGCGTTCTTCGCCGCCGCCGTCTCCAGGTTGCTGCGCGCCAGCGCACCGGCGTGCCCGAACTGCACCTCGTAGCTGAAGCACTTCGCACACGTCCCCACGCACCAGGCCACCACAGGCTTTGTGATGCGCCCCTCCTTCATCGCCTCGCACACGTCGTACTCGTCCGTGCCACCCACCTCGCCCAGCAGGACCAGCATCTTGATGTTCGGGTTCGCCTCGTAGCGCAGCAGCACGTCGAGGAAGCGCGTCCCCGGGTAGCGGTCCCCGCCGATGGCCAGCCCCTCGGCAACGCCGTCCGTGTTGCGCGCCACAATGTTGTTCAGCTCGTTCGACATCCCGCCCGACTTCGACACGTACCCCACGGACCCGGGGCGGTACAGCTTGCACGACACGATGTTCTCAATCGCCCCGCCCGTGTTCCCGATACGGAACGCACCCGGCTGCAGCCCGCCCACGGTGGCAGGCCCCACGAAGTTGACCTGCTTCTGCTCCGCCTCGCGCACCAGCATGCGCGTCTGCTGCTCGGGCACACCTTCCGCAATGACGGCGACAGTCTTGATCTGCCCGGAGAACCCGAGGGCCTCCTTCGTCGACTGGTAGGCGGAGCGGAACGACGCGAAGTTGATGAAGACGCTCACGTCGGGGTGGACGCGCAGCGCCGTCTCCAGCTTCTGGTAGCAGGGCAGCATGATCTCCTGCCCACCCCAGTACACCTTCTGCGAGTGGTCCCCCGAGAAGGGGAACACGATTGCCGCGACAGACGGCTTCTCCCGCTTGCACAGGAAGTCGAAGTCCAGCATCTGCTGCACGGCCTGCAGCTGCATCCCGAACACGACGGCGCGCGTCGCCGACGTGAACTGCCCCTGGTCGGCCAGCTGCTCGCTGGGCCCGTAGCCCTGCGAGATGGGGTCGACGTGCCCGAGCTGCTTCGGCTCGCTCAGCCCCAGGGCGTACGACACCACCGCCGTCATGTGGGTCTCGGGCCCGTGCACGTGGATCGGCAGGTCCAGGTTCTTCGCCGTCGCCCGCATCATCTTCAGCCCCTCCTGCCAGTTGGGCCCCGCACGGCGCACCCAGATCTTTGCGTTCACCCCTGCGAGCTTGTCGCGGAACTCCGTCAGCGCGCGCACAATCCCCTTGAAGGTGGCGGCCACGTCCGTGAAGTTCGCAATCCCGCCCCCGATGATGAGCACCTTGTCGCGCCCCTCCTTGTCGGGGTGCGCCGTCATCAGCCGCAGCACCGTCTTCGCGTACTCGTACGTCAGCGTCTCGTTCGGCGCACCGCTGTACTCCCCGTAGTTGGCGAGCTCCGACGCGAACCCCAGGTCCGTCACCGTGTCGGCGTAGATCACGGACGCCCCGCCGCCCGCCACCATCAGCCACACCCGCCCCTCGGGGTTCAGGATCGTCAGCTTCAGCGACGCCCCCGTTTTCGCGTCCAGCGACTTGATGAAGTCCTCCTCCGGGTGCGGCGCACGCCCGAAGGGGGCAGGGAAGTCAAGGTTGCCCCACGCCTTCTCGCACAGGAAGTGTGCGGCCTCGTCGATCTTGGCCGCCATGTCGAGGGGGAAGCACGCCCCGCCCATCACCACCAGGGGGTTGATCTCCAGGTACACGAAGTGGTACTGCTGGAACATGTCGAACAGGTCAACAAGGAACTTCGCCACCGGCGCACGCGACTCCTCCGCCACCTCCCCAAGCAGGGCTGCCGACAGGTCGCTGGCAGTCGGGCTCGCCCCGATGACGTTGGTGTAGCGCTTCGCCTTCGCGTCCACGTCCCCGACATCCACACCCCCGTCCCTGCAGAACATGAACTCCTCTCCGTTGCGCGTGGACTGGATGCAGATGTACACCTCCTGGTCCTGCGTGTGCGGCAGGAAGGGCTCCACGAGGAAGTGGTTCAGCGGGGCCGTCACGCTGTCGGCCACCACCTCCTTGTTCATCCGCTCCTGCACCCACACCTTTGCATCTGCCCAGTCGGCGTTCAGCAGGATCAGCCCGCCCTTGCCGCGCCGCTTGATCAGCTGGTCGGGCTTGGCAACCAGCTTCGACTCCGTCAGCCACGGGTGCGTGGCAGCCAGCGCCTCGATGTCTGTCTCGGGAGTGATCAGCACGTGGCGCGCCTTCCACTGGCCGTTCCCCTTCTTCTCGAGAAACTCGCTCAGCAGGCGCTTCCCATCAAACTCACGAATGGCCTTCGCAGACATGGTACTGGCTGCGCTGCGTCTGGGATATCCTGTATCAAGTAAACTGGATGGGGACACAATGACAACACACGACACACAGACACAACACCGCATTTGGCGCAGCAAGGCAAGGGCGAATAGGGGTAGGGGTGTGCGCACGGGGCATCGGGGCGACCTGACTAATCCAAGAGACTTCCAAGCGGGACGCTCCAAACCCTGTGCACGGTGGTGGAACCCCCGACCCCAGGCGAGCAGTCCGGGGGAGCGGCAGTTAGAGCGGATGTGCGTGGGGGTCTGGGACCCTCCCACACTTTTCGGGGGTTCCCACACCCCTGAGTTTGTGGTTCCGGCTTCCACGTTTCAGGGGGCATTTTTGGCCCCCACAATGGGTGATTTTTCTGGCAGCATTACCAGGTACAAACTGTACAGTTTGACGTGCGGGAGACCGCCGTGCGGGGCAAGTCTATGCGGGAAGGGGAAGCGGGGGCTAAATATAGGCGAGGCTAGGGAACGGCAAGGGCACCCCCACACCCCACAACAGAGCGGGGACACGGAGGGGTGGTGGGTGTTGGAGGGAGAGGGGGGCGGCAACAACCAGACCCCCCCTTCCCTATACGCGCAGCGCGGGGTGCTGTGAGTGTGTGTGATTAGGAACGGCATCACGCTGTCTGTTCGGCGGTGGGCCCTGCAGGCGTCACAGCAGGAGGACAGCAGGACGAGGCGCTGGCCCGGGGTGCGAGCAACACAAGGGCAGCCGCCGACCAGCTGGCAAGGGCACCACCGATAACGCGCGGCCTCCAGGCAGGGCGCTTCCGCAGCACCCACGCGCCTGCAGGGAGGGGGCCAGCCAGGAGCAGCCCCGCAGCTGAGTTGCGCGCCACGTCGTTCTCCCTCAGCACGACACCCGCAGTGGTGAGGGTGGACAGCGTGCCGCCGAAGAACGCAGGCACAAAGCACATCGGGCAAGCCATCCCTGCGTGTGGTGTATGGAACTCTGCAGGCAGGGAATGGTTGGTGTGTTCAAGCAAACAAGACAGCAAGTGGCGGGGGCACCACGGCAGGTGCGGGAAATCGCGTTGGGTCATGTCGGTGAGGAGGGGCGGGGTGTGTCGGGAATATCACGGGCAGGCAGTGGACCCACAACATCTCGTGTCTCGAGTCAAACAGCCTATAGGATCAGTTCGCTGTGTCAGAAACTGCCGATGTACCCAGCGGTGTATTTTGTTTTGACAGGCTGTGGGGAGGGGGGCGCACTCCCTTGGTTTGCGGCACAATTCTTCAAAGTAAACCACAACCACACCCAACTAAAAACTCCATCGTACGTCCGGATGAGATGAAGCAACAGGCGCACAACACACAGGGGGCAAGAGGCGTCACAAGGTAACAAGCCTTGTGCCTCACTGCGGCCCCGACAGCTGCCAAGCCCGCTGACACAAATGGGTGTAGAGGGTCGGGGAGAGCGCACCCTGCACTGTGCCCCCCCAGGGGACACACCTCCCTAAGGCAATGCCACACTGCACCTTTTGACGAAGTGGGCTGGCCTGCTGTGGGGCAGAGTAGAAAACCTACCCGCCAGAGCAGGGGAAGCCAACCTCATTTCCATTGCAGCATCGCCATCGCGGTCTTCCTTTCCGCACAGTGGATGTGAGTAGTGGTGTAGCAGTGCCTGGGCAGAGTCTGCCACCGGACGGGAGTAGGGGAGGGGGGTGGGGGTCACGAGAGGCCAGAGAGCTTCGTTTACACGAGACCAGAGGAAATAGCCGGGGCAGAAGAGAAAAGGGGGGGGGGCCAAGGCTGGACAAATGCTGCATTTTAAAAATAAAAAACATAAAATAAAATAAAGTGCAATAAATGCAATAAAATGCAGTAAAGTGCAGTAAAATGCAGTAAAGTGCAATAAAGTGCAGGAGAGCGTGTTGTAGGGGTGGCTCGGCGTGACGGTGGGCAGGACGCTGACCTGCCGTGCCAGGGGACCCTGATCCGCCCACTCTGGCCAACACAAGGCCACCAAGGCAGTACCCCCGCCAGGCCCGCCCTGCTGCTGTTCGGCATGCTTGATGCTGCTTCCGAGCGCCGGGGCCAATCAGGCAGCAGGCGCACCCCAGCACCGCAGGCGCAGCAGGGCGGACCAGCACGGCGGTGTGCGGTGGGCAGTCCACCTTCCTCGGACGTTGTACAGCTGAGCTGATCTGGCGTACGGGTTCTTCACCATCCCGTTCGGGGAGGCTGGACATCAGAGCGGACTGAAAGCACTCAAAGCAGGACTGAAGCCAGGCGGAGGCCGCACCGATCAGGTCCTGCTAACCCACCGACCCAACATAGGCAGGGCACATCCATCCCGGCCTGCATTCTCTGCCGGAGCCTTGGTGCGTCCCTGTGACCTTCAGGAGAACCTCCGTGCAGGAGCGGTACTTTTTGCCATCTTCTGCGGGTTTGCGGCTGTCCGCAAACTTGCAGACGTGGCTGCACCTCTGTAAAGTGGGTGTGACTCCAGCATTTGGCCTGTCCATAGTGGTCCTCCCAGCTGTACGTATGCGAAGCCCAAGGCACCACTCAGGACCATGCACTTTATCCAAAAATCCGGAAAATAAAATACAATAAAATGCAGTAAAATGCAGTATAATAAAGTGCAGTAAAGTGCAGTAAAAATTTGCTGCCAGCCTTGGGGGAGGGGGGAGGGGGGAGGGGAGGGTGTGTGACAGCCCCACCCCCCCCCCCAATCTCAGCTCCCCTGCCCACACCACCCTCAGGGGGTCTTTGCTGGTCGACAAAATTCGACAAACTTCTTCAGTTTTCAGCCAATTCAACAGGAAATGCACCAAAAATGCACTGACGACCACCCCGTAGCGAAGACCCCCTCAACCCTCGCAACCAGTCCTTCCGCATCTCTGTTTCCTGCTGATGCTCCTGTTTTTTTTTTTGGGTGTCGACGAGTCACACATCAGCTTGATGTTTGTTTGTTTTTTTTTGGGGAGAGGGCCGCTTGTGCCTCTTAGAGTTATTACTGTGTTGAAATGTTTGGGGGTTTACTTTTAATACTTCTCATTGTGACTGCGCAGCCCCCCTGGGCCCAGGCGATTTTGCCGGAGCAACATCCAGAGGCTGCACTTTCTACTTGTTCTAGGGGGATGGGTGAGGGGTGAGGGGGCGGGGGGATTGCAGGCGGGGGCGGGGAAATCAGATATGCACAACCAGTGGTTACGCTCCGCATGCGGAACATGCGGATTTCCGTAGGGTATTTTTTTGGCAAAATCCGTACGTACGGTTTCCACATGCGGATTTCCGCATGTGCCTGGGTAATTTTCCCCGCCCCCCCCTCCGAACGTCAACCAGGCGTCAACCCATTTACACTGGGGCGACGCTAACCTAGCGTGACACCGGGTCGATGAGAGGTTTTGCAGGAACAGATGCTCACGACCGTGGCCTCTGGGGCCCCCCAGACCCCCCTGTAGTGTGCGTCTCGTACTCCGATCTCATGAGGTCAGGGAATCCAACTACTCCAGTAGTCTCAGGAGGACGCAGCCAATTCACACAGAATCTGTACGACCACAATGAACAGATGTTCACTACCGTGGCCTCCGGCGGCTGGGGGGCACCGCCCCCCAGACCCCCCATGTAGCGTGTGCCCGTCTAGTGACCAAGTCCTGGGTGGGTGCCGTCCGCAATAATTTTCAACTGAAAAAAACGGCACGTGCGGTTTTCCGTATGTAATTGTTTTTGCGTTTCCAAAACTGCGTAACCACTGTGCACAACTCTCGGAACACGCGGGCGGGGTTTTCCGCGCGCGTGTGTGAGGGAATCCACTTGGTAGGGAGGGAGGGGGCGGGAAGGGCAATCACGCATATGAAGGGGCACCTCAGTTGGTCAAGAAAACATGCGGGAGAGGAGCCACGCGCAGTGCCGGGGGGGGGGGGGGTTTGCAGCTCTGAACAGAACGCTCACCCCCCCTCCCCCTTCCCCCCTCTCTCTCTCCTGAGGGGGGGGGGGGGGGGGGGGGCGCGAATCAAAGCGCAACGACAACTCGGGGCGCCGCGAATTTTAAAAAAACCCCCCCACCGAGCCAACTCTCAGCTTCATCCCCCCCCCCCTCCCTCCCCCACACATAATTATAACACAGGGGCATTTGCAACCCCCCACGACGACATCCATCACCCGACCTTTCCCCTGGGGGCTGTTTTCCCTCCCCTCACCTCCTCACCGCCTCGACCTCCCTGCGTCGGACTGGAGCAGACGCGTCGCCAGCGCCGTGCGGGGCGACAACGATTCCTCCCGGTTCATCTGCCTCCCCGACGACGGCGTCCGCTTCCGGGAAGCGCTGGCTACACCACCGCCACCGCCTCCACTGCCACCCTCTCCGGTCGGCACACGCGGCGACTTCTTCCCCCGGGAGGCGAGCGGGATCCGCGACATCGGCGTGGCATCGCGAGACGCCGACAGCGAGACATGTCTCTCTGGGGTGTGCCCCGCTAGGCTGGAGCTCCGATGCAGCGCGGCTGACAGGTCGGTACCCCCCCCGCCGGGCGACGCCCGCAGGTGACCCTGCCCCGCCGCACGCCGCGAAGGCGACTTCCCCCTCGCATCGCTGCCGCGGCTCGCGGCGCTGTGGGACCTCTTGCTTGCCGACCCCTTCTTCCCCGAGGCAGATGCAGACCGATTCCGCGGGGCTCCCCCAGTCTGCCTCACCCTCGACTGCCGCGGCACCCGCGACGACATAGCGTCGATCCCACCGTCAGGACCCCCGCTGTGCTTCATCCCCTGCCCATTCGTCGCCTTCCCGGTGCTGAAGGGTGACGGGAGGAGGTGTGTGTCGTACCCAGCATCCTCGGAGGCAACTCCGCCTGGGGTGCCCCCGCTGCGCGCCCCGCGCTCCCGCTTTGGAGATGGGTTTGGAGTAGACCTCCCGTCGTTCCGCGACGGCATTGCCGGGGCAGGGCGGGGGAGGGATAGCGACGCGGCGCCCGACCCACCCAGCTTCCCCCCGAGCGGGATGCCGCTGTCGATGAGGATGCTGGTCAGCCGGGCGACCCGCTTCTGCAGCGCGGCGATCGCGGCGATGTCCTCCTCGCGTGGCTCGGAGCGGGCGGCCCTCCGGGGGGGCGAGACGCCGCTGCGGCGTGCCCCGCTGACACCACCTGGCTCCGCAGGGAGTGGGGTGGCGTCGCCGGCAGAGGTGGCGGGTGAGGAGGAGGAGGAGGAGGGCTGCTGCTGCTGCTTCATCTGCTCCGGGATCTTCCCCGCCTCCGAATCCCGCATCTCCCGGGCCCTCTCGAGGAATTTTTTCAGCAGCGTCGACACGTCCAGATCCCTCGGGGGCAGGGCCAGCGGGCTGCGGCGGTGGGGGTCGTGGTGGAGGCTGCTGTGCCCCTCATCCACCCTCGGCACCTCAGCGGGGCGGACCGCGTCGAGAAGGACCGATTTGACAACCTCCGCAGGGAGATCCGACAGGCAGGATGCGGTATCCTCAGCGAGAGAGGCCTCGCAATACCTGCGGTGGGCGAGCTGCTGCTGGACCCCTTGGAGAGCGGAGTGGAGGGACCTGGCCTGCTCGTTCGACTCGCGGATAGAATCTTCTGCCTCCTGGAGGGCAGACTCCTGCCCGGACACCCTGCTCTCCAGCGTATCGACATCCCTCTTGAGGGTCCCGTTGAGATCGCACGACTCCGCCAGGCAGGACTGCACGGAGAGCAGCTCCTGCTGCGCACGCCCCTCCTCCCGCTCCATAGCCTCTACCTCGCGTGCCAGCCGTTGCAGCTCCTCACCCTTCTCCGCCAGCCGCGCCTCCAGCCGCGACATCCCGCTGGATTTCTCCTCCAAATCCGCCTCCAGCATCGCGATCTTTTCCCTCAGCTCCTCTACGACAGCCTCATCCCCGTGGGGTTGGAGTTGGGGGGACGGCAACAGATCAGCAGCACCTGCAGCCGCTCCCACCCCTGCAGAGCTGTGCGGCGATCCCGGCGCCGGGGAGGACCGGGCAGAGAGGGTGGGTGAGGCGGCGGTGGCAGCGGCGATCTGGCTGAGGAGGGCTCGGTTCTCCTCGCGGAGCTCCGCCTCGCGCGACTTGGCGTCGTAAAGCTCGCGGAGGACCTCCTCCCCAGAGATGCGGCTGTCGAAGGGTGCCGGCGGGGGTGCGTCGAGGCGCTCGCAGAACTGATGCGTCACCTGGCGCAGCTTCCGGGTGATCCCCGAGATAAAATCCAGCACCAGGCGTGGGTTGGATGGCGCAGTATGCAGTGGACCCGATGCGGTAGAGGAGAGCGGGGCAGGTGGCACCCCCATCCCGACCCGGGTGAGGAGGGAGTCATCCTTGAGAGATGTCTTGAAATCCAGAATCCTGCGGACCTCCGGGTTGCGCTGCGCGTAGTGCCCCAAGCTCTCCCCTCCTCCTGCAGACTTGGGGGATGCCGCGGCGTGGGTTGAAGCCGCACCTCCACCCTTCCCCCTCGGAGGAGGCACCGCGCCGCGGCCCCCATTCCCCCTCCGCCCTCCCCCCGATGATGCTGGGGAGGCAGGGCCACCCCCACTCCGAGGCGAAGCTGCCCCTCCGATTCTGGCGGTGCTCCCCTTTCCGCTTTTCAGAGGGCTGCGCTTTCCAGGCGGGGATGACGAGGGAGGCGCGTTGCGGTGGTGGGGAGGGGGGGAGTCGGTGGCGTTGTGGGGTTCGTCACACCCGTTGGTGTCAGGCGTGTCGAGGGGGTGGGGGTTACCGCCTCCACCACCTCCGTAGAACTCGAGGGGGAGTGAGTAGAGGTTGTCGTGCATCTGGAGGAGCTGGTATTGAAATGCGGAGAGGCCGTGCACCAGATCCTCCAGATTCTCGTCGCGGAACACCATGGAAGGACCGGAGTAGCCGCCGCTGCCTCCACCGCCTCCGGCACCTCCCTTCGCCGACTTCAGAGACCCGCTGCTCCCCGCGGTGGACTTACGCTTCACCCCTCGGGGGGATAGACCCCGCCTCCCAGGAGATGCAGATTTTCTCGAGTAGGGTTGAGACGACGCACCTCCGCCGCCACCCCCACCTCCATCCCTCCCGACAGAGTCAGCAGCTGACGAGTGGTGGGATTCGCGCCTCCCCCCGAGGGCCGGCGGGGGTTCGTCATCCTCCTCGTCATCCGCGGGGTCTATCGGGGAGCAGGGGCAGTTTACGATGAATTCGGAGCCTCGGAACACGATCCGCATCCCGTGGTGCACGGGGCGTGCCCCGAGGGAGACCGGGAGGAGCGGCCCCCCACCGACCTGCCCCTGGGGTGCCCCATCCTCCTGCCCCGGCTCGCTCCTCCGGCTGCTGCATTTGAAGATCTGGCCGCGGATCACCTCGAGGCTGAAGCTGCCACCGTCGCAGAGGTCTTCAAGACCCCACGATTCTGCGGAGATCCGGTTCACCCCTTCCCGGAGGGGGAAGACTAAGCCGGGGCGCCCCCCGCAGTACTGCGTAGCCTGGAAGTAGCGTGGGGTAGAGGAGAGGATGAGGCTGCAGGCTGTCACCGTCTCCACCGCCGCGGGGCCCCCCTGGGGCGATTCGGAGAGGGATCGCCAGAACTCAATCTCGTCCTGCAGCCGGATGACATCCTCGTATGAGACTGTTGTTTGCATGACCCGGGAGAATTCGTCGCAGGCGTACCCCCAGTCCAAAACCTTTGGGACCCCCCTGTCGTCCTGCGGGAGGCGTTTCTGATTCCGCAGCAGCTCCGCCGCCTCCATAGGGTTCACCAGGAGGAAGCAGTGCGACGAACCCACGATCACCCGGCTGGCATGCCGCAGCCGCATCTCCCCTGTCACCAGCTGGCCATCGACATAGGTTATGGACCCCCCGAGCCCCGGAGAGAGCGACACCTGAGGGATTCCCCCCCCAGAAGATGCCGGCGACGCAGGGGAGCTCCTCCGCACTCCCCCACCCTGCCCGTGCCCCTTCCTCCCCCACCCCACGGTGACAAAGCAATGGGGGTGGCTGACGTTGAGACCCCCCTGCAGTATCAAGGTGTGTGACGCGCCTTCGCATCGGGAAAATTCGCTGTCACCTCCTCCTCCTCCACCTCCACCCAAGGAGGGACCCCCCGGAGCTGTCCCGATCGCAGTGGTGCCCGGGCGGAGGGTGTAACACACCCGATCCTGCGGGGTGAGATGCGGGTCGAGGTTGATGAGCAGCGGGAGATCCCCGACGAGGAAATCCCCCGAGGGGGTGACACCGCCTCCGCCTCCACCTCCACCTCCTCCTCCCCCGGGAGCCAGCGCCACCGCCAGCTCTGGGGTAGCGGGAGAGTCTGCCGGCTTAACCCTCGCCTCAAAGGGGTTCCGATGCTCTGGGGGGATGGCTGGCCCCGGCGTGCCCTGTATGTCCTTTGCCCGGTCGGCGAACCTCAGGGTGCTGGCCGTCTCCTCTGCCATGCCTGCTGCGGGGGAGAGGCACGCCAGCAGGGAGAGCCGGGACGCGCCTCCCGCCTTCCCAGGGGAAAGGCAGTCTTGGAGTGCCCAGGTCAGCATCGCGTCTCGATAGGTGATGTGGCTGGATGCGCCTTCGCCCCCTCCAGCCCCGAGGGATTGGAACACCCTCCCCAGAGCGGCGAGCGCCTTGTTGATGTGGATCCCTTCCTGTTGCTGCTTCGGGCTGAGGGGATCAGGCCCTTTGTCAAACCTTTCTGACCCAGCCAGGTCGACGAGGCTCAGCTTCACGCGCCTCTTCGAGGGGGTCTCGATGCTGAGATAGATCTGCACGACAGCATGGCTTCGGGATGACCTTTGGTTCGCCTTCGTCTCCCCTGTAGCACGGCGGGCCATCCCGGAGTTGATGAGATCGACCGCTGCCTGATAGGATCCGACCTGGGTTTTGCGGACCCCTTCGATAAGCACCGCGTTGGGATCCTCCGGATCAGCCCGGGGTTTTAACACAGCCTGCTGCTGCCCCTGCCCCGACCCCAGGCAGATTATCCTGTCGTTGTACACCTCAAACATGCTGAGCTCTACCTTCATCTCCCGGGATATGGCATACTCGGCGCCCGCCCCGGCAACCCGGGTGAACAGATCGTGGAGTGTCCGCTGCACCAGACCCCTGGCGGGGGGTGAGGAGGAGGTAGAGGCGGTGGAGGCCGTGGAGGAGGGGGGGCCAAACATCGAGTGTGTCTTGCCGCTCCCGGTGTGCCCGTAGGCCAGGACGCAGGTGTTGCTCCCGCGGAAGCAGGCGTCGAGGTGCGGCTTTCCGACCTGCACATACAGGTCGGCCAGCTGGCGCTCGGCAGAGCCCCCCTCTGGGGGAACCGCTCCTCCTGCCCCCTTAGAGGATCCTTGCAGCTTCCCCCCTCTTCCCTGCGTCTCCGGGTAACAGTAATGGTCGAATTGGTAGGTCCTCTCATACCCCTTCAACCAGATGTGTTGCTGCTGCTGCTGCTGCTGTTGTTGTTGCTGTTGCTGCTGCTGGTGTCTGCCATGCTTCGCAGCCTCCCCTCCGCCCCGCGTGACAGGAGCTGGCTGCGCCGTCGTGGCGGGCGAGGGGGAGGAGGAGGAGGTGGTGGTGGCAAAGGCGCCCCCCCCGGGAGATGTCACCGACAACACTGTTGGAGATCGTGCCGGGTCCAAAGACGCCCCTGGGTCCCCTGCAACACCCCCCTCTGAAGCAGAGAGGGGGCGGATGACGGCAGCGACTGTGACATGGCTCTGGCTAGTCGCCCCCCTGGGCCCCCGCACGCCGCCGCCACCTCCAACCATGGCAGAGGCAGGGAGGGCTGGGCTAGGGTGGGGGTGGGGGTGGTGGGCGGGCGGGCGTGTGGGGGAAGGTGGGGGGAAAATGCGCTCCCCCCCACACACACACCCGCCTCACCTCACCCCCGCCCCAGTCCTCAAACCACCTTTCCGGGTGTCCACCCGCTGGTGGCGGCCTGTGGGGTGGGGTGGTGAAGAGGTGGGTTCAAAGACAAATGCTCTTTTTTCGATCATGTTTCAAAAAAAACTGCTCAAAAAAATCAGGAAGATACTCCACTACGTCCAGCTGTGCATGGCAGGGTCGCTGATTCCTGAGGGATCTTGGCCCCGCAGACCGTTGGGTGAAGGGGGGGGGAGAGAGGGTGCAACGGACACACACCCAGACCTGTGACTGAGGGCGAGATGTGCGCGGGGCTCTGCAATTGCAGCACCACCGCCGCGTGCCGGAATATCAAATCGGACCTGCTCTTCGACGTGCCCCATTTCCTCCTCCATTTGCATGAGGCTACGTAAACCACCCCCTCTCTCTCTCTCACCCCCCCCCCCACCCCACCTCAGAGAGAAGGAAGCACACGATATGCAAAGATCTCTTTGGCTCACTGTCACGGCGGTGTAGCCCGATGGTGTAGCCGAAGTCCGCATATTTTTTCGCACTTCGTTCGCATTCAAAAAATACTACGAGAAACACTTGGCCTCTATGCTGTGAGTGTTGCATTGGACGCTTCCACCTGTTGAACGGGCTCCACCTCTTGCACTTTGAAACCCCCCCCCCCCATATTTTTTTTTGATTTGACAACTCCGGTTTGGTGTACCTCGATGAGCTTACCTTACCTTGTCGTCGGACACAACATATCATCGTTGTCCCAAACCCCGTAACCCACGTGAAGTGGATCATCTGAAGTGCAGAATGAGGTGGAGCAGGTGGAGCACGAAACATAAGTAAACCATAGCAAGAGAGGCCAGCAGCAGTCCCGAGTCCATCGCGTTCCTCGTAGCATTTCCCGTACCACACAGGTGTGTTATGTGCAAAATACTACGAGAAACACTTGGCCTCTATGCTGTGAGTGTTGCATTGGACGCTTCCACCCAGGACCCTTAGGACCCAAGGACTTAGGGACGCCGCGCGAACGGTCTACTATTGAAGTGATCAGGCTCCGTCGCCCATCGTATGCATCCCTCCGATGGTAATGTACCGCTTTCTACGTTGTCACGAGCACCTTGTACGGAAAACGATCGAACCTCACTCGCTGAGGGGATCCGCCTGCCTCGGCCGTGTGCCGCCGTCGTGTGGTCAGCCTCGTGATTCTTGGTGTGCCCTATCGACAACATGCCTGTCTCTCCAGTTGCCGCACCCGGCGAGAGAGTTGATGCGTCTCAACCCGGCGAAACTAAGGGGGCAAAGGTTGCACACAGCCCCGCCTGTGCTGCAACCACCCGCTCTTGGCTGACCCCCGACGTCTGGTGCGTTTCCCACTCCGGGTATTTGAATCCTCACCCTGTACCTCTTCGGGATCCTCCATCCCCTGGGGAACCCTTCCCCTCGAGGCTTCTTCACGTCTCCGACATATTGGTGTGTGCCCACATGACCCTTCTTCCTGACATCCTCGATGTCGTTTTGCACCCCGGGCGATGCACTGAGACGGCCGTATCCAGGTAGTCAGTGGCCATGCCCAGCCCCTCAGCGTGACAGTCCTCTGGTGCGCTCCCAGCACCACCACCGCGACGCTCGTGCATATTCAGCCACCATGACCCGGCAGCTCTCGCCTGGGGACAGGGCTCGGCGGATCGAGAAATCACAGTCTGAAACTCGCCTCCCAGCTCCTCCGCAGCAGTCTACTGTCCGGCCGTCTTAAACTCTCGCCCTTCGGGAGCCCGGCCAACACCCGGTGCTTTCCGGCGTGATCTCGATCGCTCTGTGGCTCTCTGTGTCCTCTCCGGTCTTCGCTGGCTGCGAGCGAGTTGCGGGGTGAAGCCCAACGCGCCTCTTCATGGCGCACTGGAGACGCTGCATGGAGTGCCCAGGGGTAGGTGTGAGAGGTGCCGGCCCTTCTGGGTGAAAGAGGGCGATCGCGCGCACTGTCGTCTCCTGAACTCCGCTCGAGCGGTGGACAACACGTTCCTGCGGCCCCCTTCCCACTGGGCTGATCCCCACTGTACCTGCCCCATCGCCCGCCTCGTAGACAGCGCATCAAACGGAGGCCCTGTGGCCCCACGTGGCGTCGATTCAGTGGTAACGCCCGGACTCAGTGTGGAGGGCGTATTTCCCGGTGCGTGAGGAAATTCGAGGCCCTGGAGGTGTGGGCATGCCAGAAGGATTCTCGGAGTCGCCTTCTTAATGAGAGAGGTGAGTCCCCGCGGACCGGAGCTTGTCGCACGCTGCAGTCGCTGTTCGGGCTTGTCGAGTAGGCTGCTGGGTACTCGGGAAGACTGGCCGACTGCCCCCCAACCTTGTGGAATGATCTCGGCCCGCTGCCATGGCTGCGGTTTCGGTGGACCCCCTCAGCGGCGGCACCGCTGACACAGGCGATGCGGACGCGTCTCTCAGTCGCTGCTTCTTTTGCTCCCCGAGCAGTGCAGCTTGGGAGAGCGTCTCGGCTGTGTTGGATACCTGATCTCTGTGTATGTCCCACGGCACCTCGCAGGTGTCCAGTCAGCAGCTCCCCTTCCCTGCATGGAACTGTGAGGTCGTACGTCTCAACACCGGGCCACAGACGCCCGGAACTCCCCCTGACCCCTGTGAATAATGCAGGCTTGAATGTGTGTCCCCCGGCAGGGAGACTATGCTTCGACGGAGTATGCCCCGCTTGGGGCGTGTGCGGGCATCCGCTTGACGCCGGGGTGCGCGTAGTCGGCATTCGCGCAGATAAGCTGGGCACGACAGACGTGCCGGCTTCTCGGGGGCGTGTCCGGGGGCGTTGCATTGGTACACGAAAACTGTCGCCCTCGGAAAGCTCACGTCGCGTCACCGTGCTCGAGCTGGATCTGGCAGGCTGTGTGTGACAGGCCACCCTTCCGCCTTCAGGTGCCGTCGCTCGGGCAAAAAAGGTGTATTTCTCAATCAAGAGAGTATGCCCCTCACGATTGTGGCACGATTGTGTCTCCCCGGGTCAGGCTCGGTATTCCAGTCGAAAGCGTAAATGCCCCTCGGCACTGTGCTGGGCGGGGTTGTGTCTCGGTCAGGAGAGGAGGTGCCCCTCAGGCAAAATCCTGCGTCTCGCGGTCGGGAGTGAGTGCCCCTCGGCAGGAATGTGTCTCGGCCAGGTGTCCCTCAGGCAGGGAATGTAATGTCTCGGCCCGGTGTCCCTCGGGCATGAATGTGCGTCTTGGCCAGGTGCCCCTCAGGCAGGGTGCCCCGTAGGCGGAAGTGTATGTCGCGGCCAGATGCCCCTCAGGCAGGGTGCCCCGTAGGCGGAAATGTATGTCTTGACCAGGTGCCCCTCGGGCAGGGTGCCTCGTAGGCGGAAGTGTATGTCTTGGCCAGGTGCCCCTCGGGCAGGGTGCCTCGTAGGCGGAAGTGTCTGTCTTGGCCAGGTGCCCCTCGGGCAGGGTGCCTCGTAGGCGGAAGTGTATGTCTTGGCCAGGTGCCCCTCAGGCAGGGTGCCTCGTAGGCAGAGGTGTCTTGGCCAGGTGCCCCTCGGGCAGGGTGCCCCGTAGGCGGAAGTGTGTGTCTTGACCAGGTGCCCCTCGGGCAGGGTGCCTCGTAGGCGGAAATGTATGTCTTGGCCAGGTGCTCCTCAGGCAGGGTGCCCCGCAAGCGTAAGCTGTAGGTATGTCGTGGCCAGGTGCCCCTCAGGCAGGTAATGTCTCGGCGAGATGCCCCTCGGGCAGGAAAAATGCGTCTCGGCTAGGTGCCCCTCAGGCAGAAGTGGGTGTCTCGGTCCGATGCTCCTCGGCAAGATCGTGTCTCGGTCAGGAAAGTAGGAGTTGGATATCACTGACGTCACTTTGCTGCATCAGTATCGACCCATTTATCAGCACCCGACTGTTGCTCTTGGTCCCGCCTTTGTCAGCGCCTCTGTGACGGAACCTCCAGCTGAAGTATGCGTTTGGAAACCTTGAGCGCGATCAAGCGTGAAGCAGGTTTTCGGCGAGGCGCGGTGATAGTCTCGATGGCTGATGGGAATGTCCTCAATCCGCTGCGGCCACGGGCGCAGCGCTGTCCCGCTGTCACGTTCATAAGCGGCGGAGGACCACCTTGAACACCACGGCGTCATCATCCCCATCTTTTTGCGCCCCTCCTTCGTGCTGATCCCCCCGTGCACCTCGCCGTCATTTATTAGAACCAGTGCGTGGGGGTGTTGTTGTCCTCAACCGCGGCTTCGGCCCTCTTGAGACCTGACACGAGCATGGTGTGAGGGTCGTCTTCTCGGTCGGGATTTGGTGCCCCTCGGGCAAGATTGTGTATCTCTCGGTCGGGAGAGCGGGTGCCCCTCGGGCAAAATTTTTGTCTCGGTCAGGAGAACAGGTGCCCCTCGGGCGAGATGCTGCGTCTCTCGGTCGGGAGAGTGGGTGCCCCTCGGGCATAGTTTTGTCTCGGTCAGGATAACGGGTGCCCCTCGGGCAAAACTGCGTGTCTCTCGGTCGGGAGAGTGAGTGCCCCTCGGGCAGAATATTGTCTCGGTCAGGAGAACAGGTGCCCCTCGGGCGAGATGCTGCGTCTCTCGGTCGGGAGAGTGGATGCCCCTCGGGCAGAATATTGTCTCGGTCAGGAGAACAGGTGCCCCTCGGGCGAGATGCTGCGTCTCTCGGTCGGGAGAGTGGATGCCCCTCGGGCAGAATATTGTCTCGGTCAGGAGAACAGGTGCCCCTCGGGCAAGACTGCGTGTCTCTCGGTCGGGAGAGTAGGTGCCCCTCGGGCAAAATTTTTGTCTCGGTCAGGAGAACAGGTGCCCCTCGGGCGAGATGCTGCGTCTCTCGGTCGGGAGAGTGGGTGCCCCTCGGGCAGAATATTGTCTCGGTCAGGAGAACAGGTGCCCCTCGGGCAAAACTGCGTGTCTCTCGGTCGGGAGAGTGAGTGCCCCTCGGGCAGAATATTGTCTCAGTCAGGAAACCAGGTGCCCCTCGGGCAAGACTGCGTGTCTCTCGGTCAGGAGAGTGGGTGCCCCTCGGGCAGGGTAGAATGCTGCGTCTCTCGGACGGTCAGATCGTGTGTCCCTCAGTCAGGAGAGGAGGTCTCGGTCGCTAAAAACGCGCCCCCTCGGGCAGAGTGGTTGTGTCATCGCTGTTGTGTCACACCAATTGCCTCTCGGGCGGTGTGTCTTTTTTGATTTGACAACTCCGGTTTGGTGTACCTCGATGAGCTTACCTTACCTTGTCGTCGGACACAACATATCATCGTTGTCCCAAACCCCGTAACCCACGTGAAGTGGATCATCTGAAGTGCAGAATGAGGTGGAGCAGGTGGAGCACGAAACATAAGTAAACCATAGCAAGAGAGGCCAGCAGCAGTCCCGAGTCCATCGCGTTCCTCGTAGCATTTCCCGTACCACACAGGTGTGTTATGTGCAAAACTTTGTGTCTGCAAATCAGAAAGGGGGAGAGAAGAACCAGCGGGTATTCGTCGATCGCGAGAACACCCCACACGCCTGCTGCGGGTGTGGTGTGTCCTGTATGATCTGCATAGCAAAGTTTCCTGCGTTGTTGGCACAACTCCAAGAAAGAAAATACCCCCTTTTTATCGGCTACACACCATTGACCTTTTCCCCTCCCTCACCCTACCCCATACGCACCCCCCCGAGCGAATTGCATTTGACGCTTCCCCAATTCAAACGCTTTCTACTGAAGAAGGACGATGAGGGCCGGTGCCATGGGTGGTCAATTGGGGCAACATGGGATGCCAAGGGTGACACTGGCCGGAAAGGACAGAGCCACCCAGGTGCTGCGCCACCCTCAGAATATACAGTATACCCTGGCAGCTGGTGGGGCGCTGGTAAGCTGTCCCTCCACCCCACTGCGAGCTGGAATACCGAGTACCGAGTACCGCACGGTGGCGCCGTCAAACAAAAAATGGGGGGTAGTGAAATCGAAGTAGAAGGGAGCACGAGAATGATCGGCCCTTCACTCGTAAAATTCGGGGGTGGGGTTTTGTGGTGGGTGGTGGGAACCATAAATACCGCCTTACTGGTGTGGGCGACGCGCTTCCCCCTCTGCGTTGGAAAAGAATCGCCGGGGGGCCGGTCGCTACCAGGTGTGACTGAGTGAGAAGAAGCGAGCAGCAGCCACCTCCCCTCACTGACTGACGAGCTGTGGCTGGTAGCGAGGGCCCCAGGTTCCCTTTGTTTTGTTTGTGCAACCTTCTGGTCACCTGCACCGTTGGGGGCGTGGAGTGTAGGTGAACAAAACATTGCTCCCACTGCAACCTCTTCAGTTCTGAACGCCTTCCGTGAGCACGGTGCGTTTGACACAACAAACGCTTCCGCGCTTTGGCTTCAAGGCACACGAGGGTGACCCCTGGCACGCCAAGCTTTTTTTGGGGGGGGGATAAAGACTACAAAGTAGAAGTGATTGTTCCACGGAAATGGAACACATCGACACATGTCAGGAATGGGGGGGGGGGGGGGGTGTGAGGCAAGGGCTTGGGGCATCAGACAAGCAGCGGCTCATGGGAAGCCACGGAGGAGATGGCTTTGCGGAATATGAGAGCAGCGTTCTCAGGGAGGTCGGGGACGAACCTCGGACCGTCTGCAGAGTCGAGGTAGGTGCGGACAGCATTGTTGTAAGGCTCCCACGAGACTCGATCCACGGCGTACATCCACTCGAAGGGTTCATCTTGGGCGGCACCGCTGTCTGGCAGGACCTCGTACAACCACATGGGTTTGGCTGTAGGCGGTATGGGTTCACGGAAGCCCCTTGCCAGGATGGCCGTGCGTGGGATCAAACGGATCTCGGTGACGTAGTGCGCATCGCTGTAGGCACGGGCGTTGCACACCACGGGGATGTCGAGGAAGCGGCCCGCACGCTCCATCCCCCCCCAGCACGGCTGTCAGGCGCCCGACGTGGTTGAAGCGCTGCATGTCGACACACCCCATGTTGCCGCAGTGCAGCAGACCGGTGGCCACACCGATGTTGACGAGCGGGTCGCTTGCGGCAAGCCGCTTCGCCGCCCTGGCAGCGCTGCCTGCATGCTGCTGGCAGGGGCGTGACGTGTTGAACGACAAAACCACGCGGTCACCTGCCAGCAAGTCCACCACGCCACGCGCCTCCTTGATGCACCCCAACGCACGCTGGAGGAAGTGGGAGAAGTCAGATATGAAGCTGTCACGTTCCACATCAACACGTGACAGCGTGTCCCGCCAGTTCGACATCAGCAAAGTGCACTTCTTCAGCAGCAGCTCCATCGGGGCAAGGAGATGGCTGCACTCAAGACTGAGCGACCTCGACATCGAGTGGGATCCGGCTTCTGGGTCTGAGGAGCGACGCACTGCCTCAGATGGGGTGCTGTCTGAGCAGGAGTCGTACTGGGGCAAGCACGACTGGGGAAGGAACGGCTTGTAGAGACGCAGGTTTGCCACCAGCTGGTGCAGCGGCACCAGCAACCCGTCAGGCAGCGTGTCCTGCTGGCTGTCCAGCAGGTGCTCCGCCGCATCCAGGTCCAGACCAGCCAGCAGCTGCGATATCTTCTCTGCCGCGATGATGGCTGCCCGCATCGATGCCTTCTCCCGCTCAGCCATGTCAGCAAACCCGCGTGTCATCCAGAAGTCGACATACAGGATCAGGATCCCGATGATGGTGGTCCCAATCCGCACGTCAGCAGACATTCGGCAAGGCGGGTTGGGGCAGTCGCACAGGTGGTGGTACTCCTCGACATCAGGGATATCAACCTCGAACAGCATTAACGCATCCACCACAAGCAGCCAGCATCCGATGATGACGATGATCGCCTTCGCAGTGTGCCTTGGGAGGCGGCTCAGCAGGCAGACGTCGAGGATTGCCACCGCAATAGCCCACATTGCCGGCAGCCCCTCCTTGCTGAGTGTGTAGTGGCCCAGACACACTGCCAGTGTCCAGCAGTAGCACGTACACTCGAGAGATAGCCTGGGGCACTGGCGCAGACACAGCAGCTGCAACAGAATAACAAAGCATGGCAGGACCGCAAGTGCAACTGCAGAGGTGTACAGCACCGTCAGGGCAGGGTCGAGAAGCAGGAGGGCCACCGCTATCAAGGTTCCACATGTTGAACACACCAACGCCTGCCGCTTCCGCGACCGATCTGCTTCGCTGTCTCCGTCGCGTATGATGCGCTTCAACACGACATTTTCGTACACATGATTCATCCACACGCACACAGCCATCACAGGAGGCTGTGATGCAAGCAGCCCTACTGCGGAGTGGACTGGGCCTCTGTGGTGGTGGCGGGTGTGGTGTCTCGTGTTGGGCGGGGAGCCATCCCCTCAAAAGTGCTGCACAAAGTGTGCAGACATGCAAACTGCGTGGCACATCACAGAACAACACCTGCTCTTCAAGCCATCACCCAAGGCGCAGAGCGACAAGGAGACTCGACGTGCATTAGTGGTCCCACCAGCACAAGGTGTGCACAAGAACACAACGGCTTCGCGGGAGGCAGCATCTGGAAAGACCTGCCACTGCAATGCATCCCTCATGGAGAACAGCGTGCACCTGGAAACCACATGCAGCCTTTGTGGCGCAAGAGTGCCCATCGGCCTCACTCATCCTCTCCGATGCTGATGCATTGACGCTCCCATAATTCGCCACATCACACACCTGCAACGGGGGCTGGTGAATCAACATACGTTTTGCCAAGAAATATAGCTGGAGTCGTGCAGGATCATTCGTGAAGAAATACGAAAGGTAAACTGGTGCCCCTGAAAGGGCCGATTTACGTAGTTTTTACGTAGTTCTTACGTAGTTCATTAGTGGGGAGGACCCTCTTTTTTTTTTCCACCTATTTTCCTTTTCCCAGGTTCCCCATTTCCAAGCCCCAGCACGACCTGCGCACTGCTGACGCGGCCCACCTGCACCCCGCACCCCACTCCCCCACCCCCGTTGTCGCTTTTTCTGTCCACAGAAGCCACAAGGATGGAACCAACCCTTTGTAGAGGGGGGGGCCGGTCCTGTCGTCCTGTGGCTGCTTTGTGGGGCGAGCGCAGCAGGTTCTCCTTTGCTTCTACGGGCTCTTGCCACAACAGCGTCGCAGCAGTGTGTCTCCGCGTCACCGGATCTGTGCGGCCTCGTAGTGGGGGCATTTTGGAGGTCGAGGTGTCAACCGGCTTCATCTCGAAATGTGGGTCTGGCTCAGGGGCTGGTCCCACCCAGCGGAGTCAAAACCCAGCGGGGGTCCCACCCAGTGGGACCCCTCTTCGGGTGCTCCTAAACCCAGCTCTGTTGAACGTTTGGAATTTGTGCAGCTCGTAGTGGGGCCATTTTAGTGGTCGAGGCGCCAAATTTCTCCTATCAAACCTGGGTCTGGTTCAGGGACTGGTCATGGGAGAAGGTGACTGGGTGGCAGCCAGCCCACAGCACACCCACACCCCACCCTCCCAGCGGGACCCCCTCCTCGGGTATTCCATAACCCCGTTCTTTTGAACGTTTGGAAGTAATGCGGATCGTAGTGGGGTCATTTTGTGGGTCTAGGAGCCAAACATCGTCCATGGAACGTGGCTCTGGTTCAGGGGCTGGTCCTAAGAGAATGTGACTGGGAGGCAGCCACACCCCCACCCACCCAGCCATCGGGACCCCCTCCACGGGTGTTCCAAAACCCCGTTCTTTTGAACGTTTGGAATTTGTTCGGATCACAGTGGGGTCACTTTGGTGGTGTGCGAGCCAAGTGTCACCCATAAAACACGGGTCTGGTTCAGGGGCTGGTCGTGGGTAAGAAGGTGGCTGGGAGGCAGTCAGCCCACACCCACCTCCACCCAGCGGGACCCCCTCCTCGGGTGTTCCAAAACCCCTTTCTTTTGAACGTTCGGATTTTTTTCGGATCACAGTGGGGTCATTTTGGTGGTGTACGAGCCAAGTTTCACCCATGAAACGTGGGTCTGGTTCAGGGACTGGTCATGGGTGAAGGTGCTGGGAGGCAGCCAGCACGCCCACACCCCACCTACCCTGTAGGGTGTGCAGGTGGCCCCAGCGGCGAGAATCTGACCATAGCCGGCTTCTTTTGATTTATCGGGGCTCGCTGGGGTTGGGGGTGCGACGGATGCCATATTTTCTCAAAAAAATATTTCTTTTCGCACATGAAGCTGTTCCACCGTATTTCTGCTTGAAAGCCATTCAGGCCAAACCCCCAAAAACCCGAAAAATGCCACCCACCCCGTCGGGGGTGCAGGTGGGTTCCGAGTCAGCAATCTGACCAAAACCGGTTTCTTTGGACTTATTTGGGCACGCTGGGGTTGGGGGTGTGGTGGAACTCACTTTTTCCCGAAAAATTTCACCATTAATCTGTGAAGGGGAAATCCCATTTTCAAAATAAAAAAGAAGGTCCACCCCCGATTTACGTAGTTCTTACGTAGTTCTGACGTAGTTGCGATTTCGTTTTCAGGGGCACCATAAACGAGAAAAGGTTTTTCGTCGATCGCACGACACACACAGAAAATTTTGCCTGCGGAAGTGTTGGTGTGTGATCGGCAGGCGCATAAGACTGTGTGGGACGGCAAGCACCTGGCACTTCCCCTATCGCTGCATTTCCGCCTAACAAGCACCTTGTTGGGAGAAGACTGAAATCGCAAGAAAAATTCTGTTCAAAATAAACCCCCCTCACTACTATTGTTTACCTACAGGTATTGTTTACATAAAATTATTTACATGTATTGTTTACATCCGATTATTATTTAGGAGGATTCTTCATATTCCTGGATTTCCCGAATTTCCTGGATTTCCCCCGGCCCCTTAGGCGATTTCAGGGCGGACAGGGCGGACATATCCGGACCGGAAATCCGGGTGTCCGGATGTCCGGGTCCAATTTTGACCCCCCCCCCCCCCCCGGACATTTCCCGAATTTCCCGCCCGGACATGTCCGGGCGGACATCCGGACATCCAGAAATGTCCGCCCCGGACAGGGCGGACATGTCCGGGCGGACATTTTCTGGTGTCCGGATGTCCGGGCGGACATGTCCGGACCCGGAAATTCGGGAAATCCAATTTTGACCCCCCCCCCCCCCCCCCCCGGACATGTCCGGCCAGGACCTCAATAGTTTGATTTTTGGTCCAGAAAATAGTTTGAAAATTTTTGAAATCTGGGTGCCCAAAAAAAAATTTCCTGAGACCGGCGGTTTGTAGGGGGACCCTTTCGAATTTTTTTTGGGGAAGGGTAAATTGAACGTTTTTGGCCAAATGAAGCCACTGCGACCATTCCCGGGCCTCGGAAATCAGATTTTGGCCCCTCAAATGCGGTGCCGGTCCGGACAAAAAACCGAAAAAATCGTGAAAAATGGCCCATTTTCCCCAGCCAAAAATGGGCCAAAAATGCCCCCCGGACACCCCCAGAGACATGTCCTAATCCGGGGTGCCAGGAGGGGGGACCTTTCGAATTTTTTTTCGAGGAGAGGTCAATTGAACGTTTTTGGACATCTGAGGCCACTGCGACCATTCCCAGGCCTCGGAAATGAGATTTTTGGCCCTCAAATGGGGTACCGGTCCCCACGAAATTCCGAAAAAATCATGAAAATCGAAAGGTCCCACGCACCAAATTCTGCCCAAAAATCGTCAAAAATGGACATGTCATACGCAGCAAGGGGGCAAACCACTCCCCAATGCTCAATGATTCCACGGCAAGCCAGATTTTCTGATCAATTGGTTTGTTTGAGCATGTTCCTGGCCCTTGTTTGGAAAGTCGATGACCCCTGGCTGGAGAGGACGGTTGTGCTCGACCGGACAGAGAGAGAACCTTCTCCATAACCACCTCCACTCCACAATGCCACAAGTGGCAGGAAGGCCGGGTGTTACAGGCCTCAACCAGGGTTCCAAGGCTCTGCGTCAGGGATCACCGGGTACAGCGAGCAGGATTCCCTGTCCTGACACCCCAGCATGTACCACCGGAAGAACCCGAAACAGCAGCCCCCCCTCATGGGGGTTGCAAGAGGCACGGAAATCGTTCAAATCGGACCAAGTCCGAAAATTCGGCACTTTCTTGGGTACAAATTGCGGTCCGAAATTTTCCGATTTTTTGAAAAAAGGCTAATTCTGTAAGGGGGACTGGTGCCCCTGACGACCCCATATTGCGTAGTTTGTGCGTAGTGAAAAGGGGGGGGGGGGGTCTCATTTTTTGATTTACTCAGCCATTCTCTGTCTCTATGCCGGGACCCCAAACTCAAGGAGTTCTTGCTGTTCCGGGGTCAGTGAGGGTGCAGGCGCTTCAGGTGCTGCAGGTGCTGCAGGTTCTTCAGGTGCTGCAGCGCTGGCAGCCTTCGGTGCGGGTTTCGACGCAGTCTTTGCAGGTCTCTTTGGGGGTGCCCTTTGGCGCGGTGCCTGCTTCAGCTCGTCGGGTGGAAGCATCAACGCATCATTAAGCGGTGCCTGCTTCAGCTCCTCCGGGTGGAAGCGTCAACGCATCATTAAGGAAGAAGGAAGCACAGTTGCTACGCTTTTTTGCAGCTGCAGGAAACGACACCATACCCAACAACAATCCCCAGACCGTCGAGGGAGAGTGGGCGCCTGGATCCCGTGACACAGATCTCTAGTGCCGTTGTGATCCCCTCGGATAACGTCTCCTGGACGTTGTCAGCGGAGGTTGCCTGTGTGGCGGTGACCTCCGTATACCCCGCGGGATCCAGTGCCAGTAGCGCCTTCTTCAGCTTTTCGTCGACCCCTCGGCCGACGCTCTCCTTGATGTCAAGGGCCACCTTCAGGGTGGCACCTCGCAGCGCCCTGAAGGCTGTGATCGTATCATCATTCACAATCTCGAGGGTGTTCTACGCGGCTCCTGGAACTCACTTCCTTCTCAGGTGTTTCTGGGCATGGGGCAACCTTGCCCAGGTGTTTCTGGAGTCCCGCCCCACATGTCGTGCGTTCTTTCGTACGGTGTATAGTGAGTTCTGGCAATAATTTTTTGCTCGGTCAGCGCAGTGCCTCCAGTCCTGTCTCAGTAGCCACACAGAAAGGGGGACCAAAAAAAACTGGGGGGGGACCAAAAAGCGAGACCCCCCCCCCCAGATTGCGTAGTTTGTGCGTAGTGAAAAAGGGGTAAATCAGGGGCACCAGGGACCTTTTCGAATTTTTTTTTCGGGCACTTTTTCCACAAGGAAATGTCCGCCCTGTCCGCTACTGTCCGCTACTGTCCACTACCGATTTCAAGGATCCTCCTTACGTGCAATTATTTTATTTTTCGGGGGGGGCCTTCGCTACCAAGTGTGACTGAGTGAGAAAAAGTGAGCTCCAGCCCACTTCCCCTCACTGACTGACGAGCTGTGACGAGCAGTGACTGGTAGCGAGGGCCCCCGGGGGGTTCAAAATTATTTCCAAGGTGCTCTGAGGAGTGAGACTTGGTGCCTCTGTCACCAAAGTGACCCCACCAGGATCCGCGCAGGTTCCAAACGTTCAAAAGAACGGGGTTTGGAAAGCCTGGTGAGGGGGTCCCGCCTGGGTGGGTGGTGTGGTGGGCTAGCTGCCTCCCAGTCACTGAATCGGACCAACATTTCATGGATGAATCTTGGCACCGATACCACTATAATGACCCCACTACGATCCGCACGGAGTCCGAAAAGGACAATGGAAGTGGAAAATCGCGATTCCGCACAGGTTTCGAAAAAAATCGCTGAACTATGTAAACAGTATGTGCGTGAAAAATTATTTACACGTATTGTTTACAGTGAATATTATTCACAGCTATTATTTACATGCACATCTACTATTTACATGAAGCCAGGTAAACAATAGCTGTGACCCCCCTTTACACAAAAACTCCTCCTGCAAATCAGGGGAGAGAAGAACCAGCGGGTATTCGTCGATCGCGGGAACACCCCACACGCCTGCTGCGGGTGTGGTGTGTCCTGTATGATCTGTGTCGCAAGTTTCCTGCGCTAGCACAACTCCAAGAAATAACTTGAAGTGCTGCGAGTGTATTGATGTGGCAGGGCCGCATGCGACTGTGTGACACAGCCACAACACCACAACACCCCCCAGCACTGATCGCTGCCGTGCCTGACAAGGCTGGACCCGCACTGTGTATGGAAAAGGATGCCGTTGCCTCCTGGGGGTCACACACAACCGACACACACAACAACCACGCGCACTGTCCACCGCGACCACACGCACGTGCCTCTGATTGACTCTGTCACAAAAGCAGCGGCTCATGGGAAGCCACGGAGGAGATGGCTTCGTGGAATATGAGAGCAGCGTCCTCAGGGAGGTCGGGGACGAACTCCAGACCGTCTGCAGAGTCGAGGTAGGTGCGGACAGCATTGTTGTAAGGTTCCCACGAGACTCGATCCACGGCGTACATCCACTCGGAAGGTTCGTCTTGAGCAGCACCGCTGTCTGGCAGGACCTCGTACAGCGACAGGGGCCTCTCTGCAGGCGGTCTGGGTTCACGGAAGCCCCTTGCCAGGATGGCCGTGCGTGGGATCAAACGGATCTCGGTGACGTAGTGCGCATCGCTGTAGGCACGGGCGTTGCACACCACGGGGATGTCGAGGAAGCGGCCCGCACGCTCCATCCCCCCCAGCACGGCTGTCAGGCGCCCGACGTGGTTGAAGCGCTGCATGTCGACACACCCCATGTTGCCGCAGTGCAGCAGACCGGTGGCCACACCGATGTTGACGAGCGGGTCGCTTGCGGCAAGCCGCTTCGCCGCCCTGGCAGCGCTGCCTGCATGCTGCTGGCAGGGGCGTGACGTGTTGAACGACAAAATTACACGGTCACCTGCCAGCAAGTCCACGACACCACGCACCTCCTTGATCCACCCCAACGCACGCTGGAGGAAGCGGGAGTAGTCAGAGACGAAGTCATCCCGTTCTGTCTCAACACGTGACAGCGTGTCCCGCCAGTTCGACATCAGCAACGTGCACTTCTTCAGCAGCAGCTCCATCGGGGCAACTATGTGGTTGCACTCAAGGTTCTCGTTGCACGGAACACTGAGCGACCTCGACGAGTGCTGCGTGCCGTCGTCCTCTGAGTGTGTTGTTTGAGACGGAGAGAGGTCTGCACAGAACTCTTGCTCAGGCAGACACGACTGGGGAAGGAACGGCTTGTAGAGACGCAGGTTTGCCACCAGCTGGTGCAGCGGCACCAGCAACCCGTCAGGCAGCGTGTCCTGCTGGCTGTCCAGCAGGTGCTCCGCCGCATCCAGGTCCAGACCAGCCAGCAGCTGCGATATCTTCTCTGCCGCGATGATGGCTGCCCGCATCGATACCTTCTCCCGCTCAGCCATGTCAGCAAACCCGCGTGTCATCACGAAGTCTCCAACGAGAACCATGATTCCGATGATGGTGGTTCCAATCCGCGTTTCGGCACCCACTCTGCAAGGTGGATCGGGGCAGTCGCACAGGTGGTGGTACTCCTCGACATCAGGGATATCAACCTCGAACAGCATTAACGCATCCACCACAAGCAGCCAGCATGCAGTGACAATGATGATGGCCTTCGCAGTGTACCTTGGGAGGCGGCTCAGCAGAGACATGTCGAGAATCACCACCAGAGTAGCCCACATTGCCGGCAGCCCCTCCTTGCTGAGTGTGTAGTGGCCCAGGCACAGGGACAACGTCCAGCAGTAGCACATGGACTCGAGAGATAGCCTGGGGCTCTGGCGCAGACACAGCAGCTGCAACAGAATAACAAAGCATGGCAGAACCACAAGTGCAACTGCAGAGGTGTACATCACCGTCAGGGCAGGGTCGAGAAGTAGGAGGGCGCATCCTATCAAGGTTCCCCATACCGAACACACCAACGCCTGCTGCTTCCGCGACCGATCTGCCTCGCTGTCTCCGTCGCGTATGATGCGCTTCAACACGACATTTTCGTACACATGATTCATCCACACGCACATCACAGGAGGCTGTGATGCAAGCAGCCCTACTGCCGTATGGTTGTGCTTGCGTGGGGTGGACTGGGCCTCTGTGGTGGCGGGTGTGGTGTGCAACAGGCGCGTGTGCTCATGTTAAGTTGTGTTGCGGGAAGCCATTTTCAAAGTGCTGCATCCGGGTCAGGTGTGCAAACATACAAGTTGCGGGCTCACGGAAAGTGCCCTGGATTGAACTGGGCTGTGCAATGCCCCACAACACACCCCCCGAGTATTATCGCGGGCCGCAGCGGTGTCAGGAGGAGCACGCAAATCACAGAACAACACCTGCTCTTCAAGCCATCACCCAAGGTGCGACAAGGAGACTTGACGTTCGTTGGTGGTCCCACCAGCACAAGGTGTGCACAAGAACACAACGGCTTCGCGGGTGGCAGCATCTGGAAAGACCTGCCACTGCAATGCATCATTCATGGAGGACACGCCGCCACGCCTCGGGCTTGTGTGCTGCCCGTCTGCATCACGTGGCGTGCTCTGCTCCACCCCAAGCCAACCACTGGTGCAGCACCTAACAGGGTCCAGAGAACGCTGTGGGCGGGCACCTGTCTCGAACAACACGAAAGAAACCCATATGTGATGCCCGGCTTGAGACCTGTGTCACCAGCCTCTCGGAGAGGTGATGGCAAGAGGGAAGGGCAATCATATCTGGGGGTGTCGCCAGCAGATCCCCACAGGCACGTCGGGGGTGTGGCCGGGGGGGCGGGGTGAGCGAGATAATCGCAAAGACTGGCAAAGGGGAGAAAAAGCCGTGTTGCCCAGGAAGAGGGCCGTTTAATTTCACAGGTATCACGTTGGGATCTCCGCGTCACCACGTGACAAACGTGCTTCTTCACGAGCTGGCTGACACAGAAGTGTCACAAGAATGAGAGGGCTGCTTGTCTGCACCTCAACCCGAAACCACAAGCTGTACAACGGGGCGGGTTTGCGTCGCAAGGTGGCCACGTCCCAGCAGCCGACCGCAGCACCGCCTGCCGCGCCGCGCGAGAATGGCGCCGCCACTCAGTAAGAGCCGGAGCCCGTGAGCCTGCAAGGAGCAGGCGCGTCGCAGGTGCGGTCCCCATTAGAGCTAGGGCCAGAGATATAGAGTTATAGACCCCGTCCCCCCCCACCCTCCCCCATAGAGTCATAGTCTCATTTGTGAAGTAGAGCGCACACAGGTGCTGTGAATGTCCCTTGCAGGCGGGCGGTGCCTCTGATCGACTCTGTCACAAAAGCAGCGGCTCATGGGAAGCCACGGAGGAGATGGCTTCGTGGAATATGAGAGCAGCGTTCTCAGGGAGGTCGGGGACGAACTCCAGCCCGTCAGCAGAGTCGAGGTAGGTGCGGACAGCATTGTTGTAAGGCTCCCACGAGACTCGATCCACGGCGTACATCCACTCGGAAGGTTCGTCTTGAGCGGCACCGCTGTCTGGCAGGACCTCGTACAGCGACAGGGGCCTCTCTGCAGGCGGTCTGGGTTCACGGAAGCCCCTTGCCAGGATGGCCGTGCGTGGGACCATACGGATCTCGGTGACGTAGTGCGCATCGCTGTAGGCACGGGCGTTGCACACCACGGGGATGTCGAGGAAGCGGCCCGCACGCTCCATCCCCCCCAGCACGGCTGTCAGGCGCCCGACGTGGTTGAAGCGCTGCATGTCGACACACCCCATGTTGCCGCAGTGCAGCAGACCGGTGGCCACACCGATGTTGACGAGCGGGTCGCTTGCGGCAAGCCGCTTCGCCGCCCTGGCAGCGCTGCCTGCATGCTGCTGGCAGGGGCGTGACGTGTTGAACGACAAAATTACACGGTCACCTGCCAGCAAGTCCACGACACCACGCACCTCCTTGATCCACCCCAACGCACGCTGGAGGAAGCGGGAGAAGTCAGAGACGAAGTCATCCCGTTCTGTCTCAACACGTGACAGCGTGTCCCGCCAGTTCGACATCAGCAACGTGCACTTCTTCAGCAGGAGCTCCATCGGGGCAAGGACATGGCTGCACTCAAGGTTCTCGTTGCACGGAACACTGAGCGACATCGACACTGAGTGCTGCATGCCGTCGTCCTCTGAGTGTGTTGTCTGAGACGGAGAGAGGTCTGCACAGAACTCTTGGTCGGGCAGACACGACTGGGGAAGGAACGGCTTGTAGAGACGCAGGTTTGCCACCAGCTGGTGCAGCGGCACCAGCAACCCGTCAGGCAGCGTGTCCTGCTGGCTGTCCAGCAGGTGCTCCGCCGCATCCAGGTCCAGACCAGCCAGCAGCTGCGATATCTTCTCTGCCGCGATGATGGCTGCCCGCATCGATGCCTTCTCCCGCTCAGCCATGTCAGCAAACCCGCGTGTCATGAAGAAGTCGACGTACAGGACCAGGATCCCGATGATGGTGGTCCCAAGCCGCGTTTCGGCAGCCAGCCTGCAAGGCGGGTTGGGGCAGTCGCACAGGTGGTGGTACTCCTCGACATCAGGGATATCAACCTCGAACACCATTAACGCATCCACCACAAGCAGCCAGCATCCGATGATGACGATGATCGCCTTCGCAGTGTGCCTTGGGAGGCGGCTCAGCAGGCAGATGTCGAGGATGACCACCACAACAGCCCACATTGCCGGCAGCCCCTCCTTGCTGAGTGTGTAGTGAGCAAGGCACAGTGCCAGTGTCCAGCAGTAGCACGTACACTCGAGAGATAGCCTGGGGCACTGGCGCAGACACAGCAGCTGCAACAGGACCATGACACTCGGCAGTGTAATCAGTGCGAGGGTCGTGCTGAACAGCACCGTCGCAGCGGGGTCGAACGCCATCGCGAGGCATGACAACACGCTGCCCCATACCGAACACACCAACGCCTGCCGCTTCCGCGACCGATCTGCTTCGCTGTCTCCGTCGCGTATGATGCGCTTCAACACGACATTTTCGTACACATGATTCATCCACACGCACACAGCCATCACAGGAGGCTGTGATGCAAGCAGCCCTACTGCCGTATGGTTGTGCTTTTTTTGGTGGAGTGGACTGGGCCTCTGTGGTGGCGGGTGTGGTGTGGTTTGCAACAGGCGCGTGTGCCGCTGTTCTTGCGGCCGGCGTGACACGCGGAGAGAAAGTACGACAGCCCCATCTGAAAGGGGTCGCAGGGTGGGTGGCGGTGGCGGTGGTGAGGTGGTGGGTGGTGTCGCTGCACTGCTGCTGCCGCTCTCTGCCTACCCCAACACCCCCGCCTTCCCTCCCCCCGCCACCCGCGCGCCAAACACCACCCGAACAAAACGAAGGCAATGATCGAGATAGGCAAAGGGGGGGGGGGGGAGCCGGAGATAGGCAAAGGGGCGAGAGGGGGGCCGAGCTTCCAGAGAGAGAGGACGAGAGCACTCACAGCCCCCACCCCCCCACCTCCCACCCACCCGCAAACCCATTTGACGCGCGTGATCCCCCAAACATAAGTAAATCCCCCCGAACACCACCCTAAACCCTGTTTGGCATTCTCTTTTTTTTTGATTTCTCTCGCCAGCCCATGCCAGAGGGAGGGAGGGAGGGGGGAGACGGGGGGGGATGTGCCGGCAAACTATTCAATTGAGAAAATAGGAGGGGGGCCTTCGCTGGAGAAGTGCAGAAAGCGCCCTATCACTTCACAGCTACAACCGCTCTGATGAATTTCCTTTTGTTTGTTGCGTTGACGCTTCTACACACAAAACCCTGAACTGATCACACCCTGAGCCTGATGAAGGGTGGGGTTAGTGTATAGAGCACGTTTGGTTGCAGCTGTGGTGGGGCGCTTTCCGCTCACACGAGTGTGCTTAAAAAAAAAAAGACATTGGCCCCGCTTTCACAAAAACTGGTTGCAAAGTGGGGCGCAGTTTTTTTTTTGACACACACAGTCAGGGTATAAGATAGACTTTTTTTCTGGCGCCGTTTTCCGGTTTTTCTGGTTTTGAAATTTTTCGCGCGCGCCTTCGGCGCGCGCGACCCGCGCAAACCCTCTCAGAATCACACCCAACACGGCTGGACCAGGCTCTGCCGAACAGCAGTGGCGTGTTGCTCCACGCAGCTCCCCGAAGGGACGGAACTGAGCTTTCAATGCGTCCACGTACTGACGGAGCGCGGCTTCGCATCACCTCCCGCATCAGGACAAACCCCCCTGAGGGTGCTGCTCTGCTGGTACGCCTCACGAAGGGCAACTACCTTCATGGTCGAGCTTGTTGCATGACCACCCCCTTGAGGCAGTCAGTCAGACGATGCGCACAACGTGCGCTCATGCGAACACCAGCGGGTGTCTCCAACACTGCACAAATCGCGGTCCCGCCAGAACCCGAATCCGTCGATCCTCTCCAAAGCGGACATGCACTCCCGAAAACATCGGAGTTTGCATGTGTCATCCCCAGCAAGGCAAACGTGCTCGAGACAAGGTCGTAGCTTGCGTGGATGACAGGGTGGTCCTTGGCAGTGTGCACCGCAACGAGATTGAGTGCATGCGCTCGGCAAGCCGCCCAGAAGGAGTACGGTGCGGTCGGAATGATCAAGCTACCGGAGTATCTCGAAACTTCAAACAGAGAAGACCTGCATGACGAGGACATCACCACCCACCGGGTCCCGCTGGGCTCCTTTTCTCCGCTTCTCTGCTTTCTTTTGACTGTTTGAGCTCCGTGCGGATCACGATGGGGTCACTTTCCATATTTTTTTGGCTAATGGTCCCACTGGTTGACTGTCACAAAGGTTCCCCAAAAACCGGCGAAAATCCGATCGGCCTTTTTTTTTTTCCCAGAAAACCGGAAACCGGGAAACCCTGGTTTTGAAAACCGGAAAACCAGACCTATCTTATCCCCTGCACACAGTGTGGGCACAGAACGAAGGCCTCCAATAAAAGGGGGGAGGGGGGGTTGGGGTGCTTGGTCAGAAGGGAGAGAGAGAGAGAGAGAGGGAAGGGGGTGCGGTTTGTTTTTTTTTGGTGTCGACAATCACAGGCACTGCGAGAGCTAGGCTACTACACAGACCCGTTCTGTCCCATTGTCGCCCATTTCCCCACAAAGTAGGGTAGGGGGCAGTGTTCAGCAGCTTTGTTTTTTCTGATGAAAGAGTCTCGTGGAGGGGGGGGGGGGGGGAGGGTGAGGTGGTGCGCGCTGTGTTCGGCTGTCAAAAAAAAGATAACGGCCGATGGGAGGTGTGTGGGGTAGGGGGGGGTGGGGGTGGGGGTGGGGGGCTCGAAAAACATGCTCACTACACACACCACCACCACCACCACCACCCCTCCTCCCTCCCCTACCTCCTGAAGGGAAAAAAAAACTCATCCCATTTTTTGTCGAAACTCCCGGAAACATCACATCACCGCCACCGCCACCACCCACCACCACCCTCCCTCCCTCCCCACACACACACACACAACAGTGTGCCACACTAACCGGAAACCCCTTGATCCTGGCCGTGATGACCAATTCGTCATAGCCATGGATGGCTCTGACCGCCACCACCGCCTTCCTGAAGCCTGATACAAACGCAAAGCGCCCTATCACTTCACAGCTACAACCGCTCTGATGAATTTCCTTTGTTTGTTGCGTTGACGCTTCTACACACAAAACCCTGAACTGATCACACCCTGAGCCTGATGAAGGGTGGGGTTAGTGTATAGAGCACGTTTGGTTGCAGCTGTGGTGGGGCGCTTTCCGCTCACACGAGTGTGCTTAAAAAAAAATGTAATGATCTTTTGTCTTTTTTTGAGTAAAAAAGCCGCAGCCGCTGCCCCCAGAGAAGAAAGGACAGGGAAATATTCCGGGGGCACCCGGCATCACGGACTGGGGGGGGGGGGGGGGGGAGAGGGGCATTTTCTTCTGGCCGATTTTCTTTGGGGTGGGGGTGGGGTGCGGGGGGAGGGGGGGGGGGGGGGTATTTTGTTTTGACGAAACTAATGACACGGATGCTCACAGAAGACGGGCGTGTTGGGCATGGGGGAGAAGAGGGCCCCCCCCCCCCCCCCACCTCTGTCGCCGGGAGGAGGAGGAGGAGGGGGGGTGTGGCATACGCCCGACACCCCCTACGCCTTCTTCACCAGCCTGACGCGCTTCTTCCCCGACGCCGCAGTTGCTGCTGCCGCCGGGGCTGCTGCTGCTGCCGCAGGCGCCGCGGCGGGCGCGCTTGCTGCCGCCTTCAGTGCTTCCCAGGCGGACATCGCCGGGGCGGCAGCTGCAGCGGGAGCCTTCGCCGGCTTCTGCGTGGGAGACTTGCCCCCCTTCTTCCCGCCCTTCTTCGCGAGGCGCACCTTCTTCTTCGGCTGCTCCTCCTCCTCGTCCTCCTCATCCTCATCCTCGTCGTCGTCGTCGTCATCCTCGGCGTCCTGCTGGCGGTCCGCATTCAGCTTCCTCGCCATCGCCTCGCCCCCCTCGTCCCCAGACTCCTCCTCGTCCTCCTCGTCCTCCTCCACGTCGAGGCCCTCCTCCTCCTGCTGCACCTTCGACTTCAGCTCCTCGTTGATGATGTTGAACGTCGAGTAGTTCTGGATCTTGCGCATCAGCATCGCCTCGTCCGCCAGCTTGTGCTCACGGGCCTGCTGGTTGGACTCGAAGGGCGGGGCGTTGAACCAAGGGAGGCGGCCCCGGATCCAGTCGTGGATGACCATGCGTGCCGCTGCGTCCCTGTCAGGCACACCGCCGCGGAAGAGCTTGCCCCTCTGCGTCGCGATCATCCCAAGGAACTCGTCGACCGTCTTCCAGCCCTCGACCTCGTAGGACTTGCACAGGTCTTCGTGCTTGATGATGTCGATGATGGTCTTGATCACCTCGTCCTTGTCGGCGGCACCCATCCGCTCCACACGCACAACGCCCTTCAGCACAGCCTCCACGTCGTTGTTCTTGTGGTCCGAGTCGTGGATCACACCGGGGCAGTCGATAAGGAAGATGCTCTTGCTGAGGTTGACGTACTGCCACACCTGTTTGTTGTTGAGGGTGTGTGCGTGTGTGTGAGGTAGGATCCTGGAGTGGAAGGATCAAACGGGTTTGAGCCGTGTTCCGACGCAGCGTCCCCCTGGCGAGAGAGGGGGCATCTCGATTTGATCATTTCACAGCCAGGGCAGCAGCAGCGGCAGCGACATACCTTGGTCTCACCCGGGATCGGCGCAACCTTGCACACCTTCTTCGCTCGGATGGTGTTGATAACGGAAGACTTCCCGACATTCGGGTACCCAATCTGTGGTGGGGGCGGGGGGGGTGCGGGGTGCGTGATGGAGGGTGCAGAATCAGCCAAGGGGGAAAAACCTGCGAGATACTAAAAAGCGCCACACACAAAAACTGTGTTTTAGTGCAAATCTGAAAGGGAAACAATAGAAGAGCCGAAGGGTATTCGTCGATCGCGAGAACACCCCACACGCCTGTCATGAAGTGTGTGGGAAGTTCTGCAAGGATCTGCACTGGCACAGTTTCCTGCGTTGTTGCACAACTCTCAAAAAAAAATCTCGCGCAACACACTAACAAAAGGCTCTGCGGCATACCAGTCCGACCGAAATCGTCTTCTTCCCGCCCTTCTTCCCCTTGACAGCACCGTGCAGCCTGGAGAACTGGCGGAGCAGGTTGATCAGGTTGCCCTTCCCGAAGGGGTTGTTGATCGACCCGTGGAAGGCGATGGTGGGGCGGTCTTTGGACAGGATCTGCAGCCAACGCGCCGTCACCCAGGTGGGAACCAGGTCCACCTTGTTCAGGATGAAGATGAGATGCTTGAACTTCTTCTCCTTCTGGAGGTAGTTCTCGAGGTAGGTGGACCGGGTCCCCATCGGGTCGCGCGCATCCAGCACCTGCAGGATCACGTCGCTGCTGTCAATCACCTTCCACAGCTGCAGCCAGATCCGACCCGACTGCCCCTTGTCAAACGGATTCCGGTCGATCGTCATGTCTCTTGCCACGGGGATGGTCGCTGTGAGCGGGTCGCTCTCCCGCATAATGTTCTCCAGAAGCTGGCGGTCCTTGTCAGGGCGGTACCCGCCCTCCTTCTCCTTGGCCCGCTCCCCCATCTCCCCGAGGTTGGTCGCCGAGAGTTCGACGCGCTTCCGGCGGGCACCCTTCCCGAAGGTCCCCTTGAAGTTCAGCTGCTTCTTCTCCAAGAGGTTAGCCTGCACCTTCGGCTCCTCGAGCAGGGACAGGGGAAGCTTCGCCGGCTTGATCAGAACGGAGTAAGGGTCCTTCAGCTTGGCAGCCATCTCATCCTTAAACTTCTGCATCGCGTCCTGCCCGATGACACGGGGTGCGCCGAACCACTTCCTGTCGGGTGCAATCCGGGCCATGCCACCCTTCGCGATCTTGTCGGAGGGGTCCAGCACGCTCCCCTTCACGATCTCCCCGGTGTTGGGGTCACGCTTGATCTTCTCCTTGCGCATGTTGATCAGCCCCGTCACCTTGTTGCTCCGAAGGGAGCTGTTTTTCATGTCCAGATTCCTCCGCTTCGTCGGGGGGATGGTCACCCCCGTCTTCTTCACCGCGCCCGCCTTCTTGGGGGCATTCGCCTTCTTACCCATGGAACCCATTGCGCGCCGAGTCCGCTCCCGAAGGGGGAGTCCGCCTGCGGATGAAGGGGGGGGTTTGCCGGAGCGGCGGCTACAACACGCGCAGCGGGAAGCGCGTGTGGGGAGAAACGATACCCCTGGAGAAAAAACAGAGCAAAAAAGAGGCTCTGATTGGGTAGGGGGGGATGTGGGTGGGGTGTGTCCTTGTTGTGTTAGTGTATCGGCTACTGATCCCGAGCCTGTCGGGAGGGGGCGGTGGTGGTGGTGGGTGGGGTGGGGAGCAAAGCCGGAAGAATGGGGTGCCTTCTGTAGGGGGGTTGGGGGGGAACAGCACGCAGCACTGATGATGATTGTGTCGCGGTCGGGAGGGTGGGTGGAGCATCACCAGTGGATAAACGTAGGGTGGAAGTCTACTCAGGATCGTGTGGGGTCATGGGCGGCGGTTTCAACACGACACCACGAAGGAAATCGTGTGTGTGGCAGCCGCGATACAAACAGCCGAGAGCGAGTTCGAGGAGCGGTGGGAGGAAATGGAGACTGTCGCCGGTCTGCAGTACGACGTGCGATGGGACATGGCTTTGCCTCAGCGGCACCACAGAGAGAAGCGCCACGTCCAGAGATGCAGATGCTCCGGGGGGGGAGGTCTTGTGCTTCATCGATCAACAGTAGCCGGACAGAGCTACAGACGGAGAACGGACATAGGGCCAGGAGAAAGCAGGTGGGGCAGTGTGTCGCAAGACGGAGAAAGTCCTGCACTCGGTGACAATGGTACGCGCTTCGGGCTGGGGATGGGGTAATGACGTAGAAATAATGGAGCAGGAGGGGGGGTGTCGATTTTGGACAAAAAATAAAAATTTTAAAAAAAAACCGAAATATCGGGGGAAAATCATGGTTTGACAGAATTCTGCCAGAATTTCACAGATTCTGGCAGATTCTGGGGATTTCAGATTTTTCAGAATTTTCAAAATCTGAGAAAATCTGTCCAGATTCTGGACAGATTTTTCCAGAATTTTCAGAATTCTGGAAATTCTGAGAAATCTGGAAAAATCTGAGAATTCTGGAAAAAATCTGGCCAGATTCTGGACAGATTTTTCCAGATTTTTCCAGATTTTTCCAGATTTTTCCAGATTTTTCCAGATTTTTCCAGATTTTTCCAGATTTTTCCAGATTTCTCAGAATTCTGGAAAATCTGAGAAATCTGGAAAATTCTGAGAAATTCTGTCAGAAATCTGGAAAATCTGTGGGGGGGACCTTTTCGATTTTTTTTTTGGGGTGGGCCTATTTTGGACATTTGGACCCATTTTCAAAGGAATTTTTGAATTTTGAGCCCATTTTGAGCCCTAAAATGGCTCATCGAAATATTTCTGCAAAAATCCGGGCCAGAATGCCAAAATCTGAAAAATCTGAGAAAATCTGGAAAATTCTGAGAATTCTGTCGGAATTCTGGAAAATCTGAGAAATCTGGAAAATTCTGAGAAATTCTGTGGGGGGACCTTTTCGAAAATTTTTTTTGGGGTGGGCCTATTTTGGACATTTGGGTCCGTTTTCAAAGGAATTTATGAATTTTGAGCCCATTCGTTGCCCTAAAATGGGACCGCGAATATCTAGCTCCTGCTGAGGACCTGGGTACATGGCCAAATCAGCCAGAAATCTCAGGTTTTCGTATTGCAATTTGGGTTCGCGTGCTGGTATCGCAGCCTGGCCCCGAGGGTCCATACCGTGAGTAACCGGGCCCGCTATCCTACACTCGTTTTTTCCTAGGTTTTCGTCAGCTGATTGAGGGTGTGATATGAGGGTTCTATCCAACAAGGATATCAAGGCGGCACTTCAAAGTCCTGCCAAGGATAGCGCCACGTGGGTGTGTGCTTCTGATGTATGTTATGTCATCATGTGAAACCCTCCCCAGCGTGTGCCAACAATCCCTGACACGCTCACGAAAAGCATGACACGGAGAAAGCAGGTGCCGAAACAACCTGCCGAGCACACGGGTGGTGCCACGTTGATCCACGCAGCGATCTCCCGTGACAGGAAGCCTTGTCGCCACGGCAGAGTGCCGCAGACTGTGGGAGAGGTGTCGCCAGTCCTTGAGGTTGCAGTGTAAACCCGTGCCTTGTTCACCCTGTTGTTCACCCCTGTGAGGTTGATCCCATATCGTTGCCTGCTTTGGGGCCTGAAGGACATAGGGGTCCAACCGGCACTTGAGCATCGCAAGGCCTGAGCGGCTGTGTGGCAGGTTTTCATTGAAGGGCCAAACCCCCCCTTTTCTGGGTGAAAAGTGTTGTGCGTCGTTCAGTATCTTGCGCGAATTGCTTTCGACACCACCATCAAACCACCGCAAAAGAACAACCCATCTTCTGGAGTGTGATCTCTGGTGGCGGGGTGGGATGGGTGAGTGGGGTGTGACGGTGCAACGACAGTCGAACTTCTTCGAACACAGAACACCCCACCAACCTGCCGGGCGTGTGAAGTGTTCGCAAGGATCCGCACGGTGAAAAGTTTCCTGAGTTGGCTACGCCGAACTTACAAAATGGCAAGGTGTGAGTGTCGCTTGTTACGACCCACTGGCTGGACGAGTTCTCTTTTTGGGACAAGACCACACACAACAAGAAGGTTGTCACAGGGGGTCTTCGCTGGTCGTTATTCTTCGTCAATCTTCGTCAGTTTTCACTATTTCAACAGCAAATACACCAAGATGCACTGACGACCATCCGGTAGCGAAGACCCCCACAGTGAAAAAGATAGTTGGCAGCGCTTTGGGTGACAAACACAATCTACCTTGCCTTGTTGTTATGACTGTGCGCACATTCACACCAACCTTCATCAGCCAAACCACGTGAGGTTTGTTCATCCGGGTTTGGCGCACACACAACGACTTGTCTTTGAAACGTCCAATGCAACACTCACAGCATGGGGAGGCCAAGTGTTTCTCGTAGTATTTTTCGGTTTTGCTCTGAGTGAGCGGATATAACTGGTGAAAATGGGTACAGTGGCTGAATCTGGAGGTTGGGTGCGGGTTGTGTGTTCCGCATCATCCCTACAAATCAAACCAAGCCGATTGACACCGAACATTTTGTCTGACCTGCACCCATTGTTTCCTGCCTGCCTGCCTGTGTTGTGCTGCACCTGTGCCTCCCTGTTCTGTATTTTGTACCCTCAGCGGGTTCACGATACAGGGCAGTCCACTCCCCCAAAAATCACGGTCTTGACGCCCATTCCATCCACTTTCAGTGGATGTGTTTGGTATTTCCGAATGGAATTTTCCAGCGTCAAGATTACAAGAACAGGGTCAGTCACTTCTACCGTAGCTGCGATGCCGGTAGTTGTGCAGAAATGATTTTTTCGACGGACGCGACGCCTCCCCAGCTTGCCTGTGTCTGTGTTGCCATAGCCATGTGACAGATATTCACATAACGAATGTACTGTCACACCGCAAGGGGCTTTGGACAACGTTAAACAACAGTACACTTGCAGGTTTGGGTCAAAAATTCCAATTTCCGCTGGTCACGGGCCCCTTTCAAAACATTGACCACCTTTCGAGAATTTAGTTCTGCACCATGGATTCGAGGGACTGCGATGATTCGGAACCGAGGATGAAGACTACTGGGAAGGAACTGTGTGCTCTCTTGAAGCACTGGAATCGGCGAACTTGGACGGAACCTAAGCGCGACAGGTGAAGGGGCATCCCGAACAAAGGCATACAAAGTGGCTCTGGAGATATTGTTGCATCTGCGACACCCTGTCTTACATCCCGCCTGGGCTCTGATCTTCACCTATAGCAATGACTAAATCCCTATCATGGGTACATGAAGCTTTTGTAGGTACATTTAAACTTGCGAACCTCTCAACGACCTGTTAATCGCCTTGTACCGAAATCTGACCCTGGGCTTCGGCCCTCACGGCATTCAGCGGGTGACCCGATGCCGGTGTGGATGGAGAAGTGCACAGTTCTGAAACAGTGTGTCGACGAATCCGAGGAATCCAATCAGAGTAGTCCCGAGATGAAGTGGTGCAAGAACTCAAAAACTGTTTGCCTTTGGTCAAGGCCCCCTTTCCAAAAATTTGACCCGCGCAGTGGTGGCCAGTCCTGAGAACCAACAGTAGCATAAGCCTACGACTGGTCCAGGACGAGGCCGACCCTGTACATAGCCTGTGTATGACTACCCTGTCATACCAGGCTGCTGCTAGTTGGCCACAAGCCCCACTGGCAGAATTCTCAGAATTCTCCCAGAATTCTCAGAATTCCCCAGAATCTGACAGAATTCTGCAGAATTCTGTCAGAATTCTCAGAATCTGCAGAATTCTACAGAATTTCTCAGATTCTGCAGAATTTAAAAATCTGGAAATTCTGGGCATTTTTCTGTCAGAATTCTGCGAAACCATGGAAAATGCTGAAAAATGGCAAAAAAAAAGAGTATGGGGAGTTGGGTCCAGTTTAGCAAAGTCGTCATATTATTCGGGTGTTTTTTTGAATGGGACACCCGAGGTCCTGTCGCAGTTCGGGGGGTCCAGGGTGCCGAATCAGGCGACAGGGGACTGCCTCTTCGCGGCACTCACGCCCACGGCCGCCCTCCCCTCCCACGACGACATAGTGGGCATGCGCTCCGAGCTGTCCCGGCGTGCAGGGGACGCCTCGGTGAAACCTCAACTGCTTCACTTGTTAGGGGACGCCAGGCGGGTCGAGGAGTATCGGGCGGGCCTGGCTGGTGCGGCGCATGGGGACCACCTCGCGCTGCACCTGGCGGCGGGAGCGTGGGACTTGTCAGTGGTGGTGGTGCAGGAGGGCAGGGGTCAGGCAATCCGTGTGGACCCGCGGCGCCCTAAGAAGCAGGGGCCAGCCCCCGCAGATGTCAGGGTGGTGGCTCTCTCTGGCAACCACTACGAGGGAGTGGCCATGCCCCTTGCCCGACGCAGGGCCCTTCGAGAGAGCGCGGCGCCGGCCCACCTCAGCCCAGCCACGTGTCGAGACGCCTGCCCGGCGGCCCTAGGGGAGGGTGCCCAGGAGGCAGAAGGGGCGGGCCTGGGGGATGTGCGTCGCCGCTGGTTCTGCCCCCTCACGGCCTGCGCGGGCTCGGCTCTCCACCGGCATACGCCGTATTCGTCCAAGGAGACGCTCCGCAAGCACGCCCAGGCGCACGCAGACCAGGGTGAGGAGTTCCCGCCGAGCGCGCTTCGTCTGCTGGGCATGAAGAAGTGCATGTGGTGCTCGAAGGTAATGAGCACCTCCTTGGACTCCTGCGTGAAGTGCCGCCCACGTGGCGCGACCCCTGTGGTGCCGAACAGGCGCGCACCCTCTGCGGCGGAGGCAGCGGATGCGGGTCGCCTCCCTCCCCTTGAGAGCATCCACACGGAGCGAGTGGGGGTGTCGCTGTCGGTCCCCGGGGCGATCCTCCGCCCGGCGGCGGTAGCCTATAGCCAGGCCCTGTGGGATGTCGCAGCGAATAGTTCGAGCACCACGGCGTGGCTCCGCCTCCTCTTGGTGCCCAAAACCCTCTTCCGCACCTACCGTGGAGGGAAGAAGAAGCAGCTGCTGGCGAAGCGGGCCCGGGAGGAGGCGATCATCCTCTGGCGGGAAGGACGCGCGTCGGAGCTCTGGCGCCGGGCCCGGACGGAAGCCCCGGGCCCGGGACGGGTGGAGGCTGCCCCCACATGGGAGGAGACGGAGGAAGCGGTGGTGCAAGCGGCGAGACAAGGGCGGTATTCGGCGGCGATGGCGCGCACCAGGAGCGCCGGCCTGGCGCCTGCCACCCCTGCCACGAAAGCGAAGCTCCTAGCAATGCACCCGGAAGCGGACAGCCCAGCCATCTCCGCGGCGACGCGGGTAGTGCCCGCGGATGCCACCCCCGCCGAGGTGTTTAAAGCGCTGAAGGGGTTACCGAGGGGCACGGGCGCCGGCCCCTCAGGCCTGAGGGCGGACCACCTCCGGGAGCTCGTCCAGGTGGAGGGAGTGGATGTGCTTCCGGCCCTCACGGCGGTGGTGAATGTCCTGCGCAGAGGCGAGGCCCCCCCGCAGCTGGCCCGGCACATCGCGGGCGCGTCTCTGGTCGCGCTCCCCAAGCCAGACGCGGGGATCCGCCCGATCGCGGTTGGGGAGACCCTCCGCCGCCTGGTGGCCAAAACCCTCACCGCAGACGTCAGGGAACAGGCTGGGAAGCTCCTCCTGAAGGGGAGGCAAGTAGGAGTGGCGGTGGACGGCGGACTGGAGGCGGCCACGGCGGTCGTGAAGGACTTCGCGGCGCGCAACAGGGGGGCGGACAAGGTCCTGCTGAAGATCGACTATGCCAACGCCTTTAACATGGTTAACAGGCAGGCGTTCATCGATGCTGTCAGGCGGGACCTCCCGGAGCTGTCGGCGTGGGTCGAGTGGTGCTACGCGTCGCCCTCAGCCCTGATATACCGTGGCGAAGTGCTCGAATCGCAGAGGGGGGTACAGCAGGGGGACCCCCTCGGGCCGCTCCTGTTCTCCCTGGCCATCCGCCAGCTGACCGAGGACCTAGGCAAGCTGCCGGGGGTGGAGGGCAGCGTGTGGTACTTGGACGATGGCACGCTGATGGGCTCCCCCGGGGCGGTCGGCCACGCGTTCGCGATCCTCGAGCGGCGGAGCGCGGAGCTGGGCCTGGTGGTGGCACGCCGCAAATGCGAAGTGATCTCGCTGAATGGGCACTCGGTGGAGGGCCTCCGGGGAGCGGGCCTTGATGTAGCCGCGACGGAAAAGGAGCGCGCGACTCGCATGGACCTCCTCCACCACAACTTCGAGTTCCTCGGGGCTCCGGTGGGGGATGCGGAATTCTGCGAGCGGGTGATGGATACAAAACTGAGAGAGAAGTTCATCCCGAACCTGCGCCAGCTTCACCACCTCCAAGACGCGCAAGTGGCCATGACCCTCCTGCGACACTGTGAAGGCTTCTGCAAGCTGGTCTTCCAGATGCGCGCAATTGGGTACGCCGGGAGAGAATACCTTCGCCAGTATGACAAGGAAATCGGGATGGTGCTGGCATCTGTGCTCGGGGACAGGGACGGGACCCTCCCTGACGATGCGCGAGACCAGGCGGCCCTGCCCGTCAGGCTAGGGGGTATGGGCATTCGGAGGTCGGAGGACCACATCACCGCTGCGGCTTTGGCGGCGGCTAGCTCCTTCTTCCCCCTATGTGTGCAGCTGGACAGCGGATATCGTTGGGATGCGGATGCGTGGCGCGTGGCAGCGACCGCCCACAACGAGCTGGTGGCGGAGGCGGACTGGGTGGACCCTCACAAGCGCCCGGGCGAGCCCCTCCGCCAGCGCGACCTATCCCTGGCGATCATCAGCCGGCAGCACGAGACCCTACTGGCGGAGGCTGACGTGCTGAGTAAAGGGCGTCAGTTGTCCGCGTCCCTCCCAGGCGCAGGGGCGTGGGTGACGGTGACGCCAGAACAACAGTTTGCGATGGGGAGGGAGGAGTACCAAGTGGCGGCTCGCCTGCGCCTGGGCCTCGTCGTCTTCGCCCCTGGGTCGCGGTGCCACGAGTGCGGGGACGCCATGGACGTCTTGGGCGCCCATGTGTTCAGCTGCCAGGCATCGGCGGACCGCATCAAGCGCCACGACGCGGTGAAGCTCGGGGTGCTGGGGCTGGCGCGGGACGCGGGACTCGGCCCCCAGCTGGAGCCCAACCACCTCCTCTTGGGCGGGGGCAAGCCGGCTGACGTGTTCCTCCCGTGCGGCATAGGTGAGTCGCGGGGCCGGGCGATCGACGTGACCGTGTGGTCGACGTGCGCGGAGTCTGCGAGGCAGGGTGCGGCGAGAGCGCGGGGGTACACCGCGTCGCGGGCTGAAGCATCCAAGCATCGCAAGCACGGGGCGCGGTGTCAGGAGGTTGAGATCGCCTTCTCCGCGTTCGCCCTGGAGCAGTCGGGCGGGATGGGTCCGGAGGCCGTGCGGCTCTTCAGGCACTTGGTCAGCTTCGCGGTGGACCACAAGCTGGGGGACAGGGCCGAGCTCACTCGTTCCTGGGCGGCGCGGATAGTGGTGCCGTTGATGCGGGCGGTGGGGCGGTCGTCGCTCCGCAGGGGGGCGCTGTGCACGGACCTGCGCTCTGGTCAGACTCGGGAGCGGGTCTTGCCGGATCCGCTGGTGGGCGTGGAGCCGGACTACTTCTTCGCGCCTGACACGGACCTGGCCCCCGCGCCACACTTCGACGGGCACATGGACGCGGAGGATTTCATGTGTGACCCGGATGACGCGGCGGGCCCCGAGGAGCCGACCCCTGAACCCGAACCTGCCCCTCCCCGCCGCCCACGCCCGCCGCCTCCCCCCGCGGAGGGGGACCTCCCGCAGCCGGCGGGTGGGGTGGCGGCTGACCCCCTGGCCCAATTGCTGGAGTGGCGCGGCCAGACGGACGGGAGGCTGAGCTTGTCGTCCCTGCAGCAGCAGGCGCGGCTGGGCCTGGTCGAGCCGGACGGGTGGTCGTTCCGGGTGGGGGACTGTGCTTTTGATGCGTTGGCCACGCTGGGTGCCCGATCGGTGAAGCAATCCAGCGGGTGGCTGCGCCAAGAGGCAGTCCGCAGGGCGATGCGCGACCCGGACCTCCGGATGCGGGTGGAGGAGGGTCCGAACCAGTGGGCCGAGCAGATGATGCGCGCAGGGAGCGACGACGTGCGCACCTGGGCGGACTTCATCGCCCTGGCGGCGGCTGCGCGCGTGACCAGATGCGTCGTCCTCGTGCTCATCGACAACCACCAGCCGATGCTTCTGTCCCCAGTAGGTGCGGGTGCAGTGGTGGACGCCCACTGTCTGCGGAGGACGGGGGGGCAATATGGGCACTACGTGCCCCTAGTTATGCCGGAGCCCATGCGTCAGCACCTGGCGGGTCTTCCCCCGAAGCCGATGGCAGCGGATGTCACGGGGTGCGATGGTGATAGTCCCATGCAGATGGTGCGTCAGGGGGGCTCGGCGGGCCAGGTGGAGGAGTGCGAGAAGTGCCGCCGCCCGTTCGACCGCTCCGCGAGGCATCACGCGTGTGGCAGATGCTGGCGCAAAGTGTGCGCGTCATGCGCAGTGCGGGGTGAGCGGTGCCCAGGCTACATTGACCGGGTGGCGGTGGATGTCGACGCTCCAGACCCTGCGGAGCAACCCGCGGTCACCCCGGATCTGCGGGAGGTCCTGGAGTCCGCCCGGGCGCGCCCCCGCCGGCGGAAGCCCATCCCGAGCCGCATGCACGACACGCCGATGGGGCCCAGGCAGCCGAGTGCCCCGCACGACTCGTCGGGGGCTGCGCACCATCCAACGCGGGTGAAGGAGGAAGTGGCGGAGGAGCCGGTCGCTCCCGGCCAGGACGTGGAGATGCACCAGGGCGGAGGCTCCCAAACCTCAAACACAGCCCCCTCTGGTGCGCCCTCCGCGACCCACGGCCACAGCGTGCCCCCGGCGGAGAGTGCCTCCCGGGCTGCCCCAGCCCCCATGCAGGGGCAGGCCCAACATGCAGAGTGCCCGCCGTCGGGGTCGGGGGCCACAGAGAACCACCAGGGCGGAGGCTCCCAAACCTCAAACACAGCCCCCTCTGGTGTGCCCTCTGCGGCTCCGGTCACGGCGGCAGGCGCCCAGCCGTCTGGCCCCGCTCAGGCCGCGCGGCGCCGCCAGGGCGGAGGCTCCCACACCTTCAACACAGCCCCCTCTGGCACCTCTGGCGGAACAGCCCCCGGTGGGGCTGGCGGGATCCAGGGGGTTGCTGCGACGATGATGCGCAACGCCGCGCAGGCCCGCCGGGACGGGCAGCGCCGCAGCCGGACGGCCGCGTCCTCGAGACGCCTGGAGGAGCTGCGTCAGGGTGACGCGGCGGGCCCCATGGAGTTCGACGACGACCCGGCGAACGTGTGGGAGCCCGAGGACGACCTCCAGGCCATCGACGCCTACGGGGACGACGAGACGCCCGCGGCGAACATCCCCGCTCTGCAGGAGCTTGCGGCGTCCCGTGTCTGGGCCGAGGGGGTGGTAGCGCGGGCCCGCGGCATGGCCCCCTGCGTCTCGATGGGAGGAGCCATCCCCCGCACCGTCGAGGCGTGGAGGCACTGCTTCCACCCCAGCTATGGCCTTTGCCCCCTCTCGCCCAGGGTGGCAGGTGACGTAGCGGCGGAGTGGCTGCAGGCGCGCATCCTGCAAGGGGGCGCGCAGGCCGAGCCCGGGAACCAGACGAGGGAGCCGGGGGTCAGCCTGCGCGTCTACATGCGCAAGCTGCAGACGGAGGTGGAGCGAGGCGAGTAGGCGGAGCAGCGTCCCCACCCCCACCACCCCCCCCCCCGGGACCTTCCCCCCCCCCCCTTTCATAGATGTGTGCAGGTGGCCGTTGTGAATGGTTAGACAGGGGCTGGCCACCCCCTCCCCCGGGCTCTGCACAGCAGGTCTGGGTTAGAAACAACATAACCCCCCCCCCTTCCTCCCCCCTCCCCTCCCCTCCCCTCCCCTCCCCTCCCCTCCCCTCCCCTCCCCTCCCCTCCCCTCCCCTCCCCTCCCCTCCCCTCCCCTATTGATGTCCCCCACCCCCTCCCCCAGCGCTTTGCCGCTCGTGTGAGTACCGCCCTGACTGGGAGAAAGGGTAGGGCTGGTTGGGTTGGCGGAGTTGGGCGGATGGGCGAAACGGAAAAATCGACGAGGTCGCAGCGTCAGGGCGTTCTGGGCTGGCTGGTGGTGGTTGGGACAAGACCGACGAGATTAGAAGCGGCACTGGTAGACGGGTTTCGAGGCCCCCCGCCCCCAGGTTCCCCCTGCCCACCTGGACGGACCCAAGTGCCTCACACCGGATCTCTCCCCACCCGGTGGTCCACCTGACGGATACGTGAAAAAAAAAAAAAAAAAAAAAAGAAAATATCGGGGCAACCTCGCAGAGATGCGGAAAGTATTGGGGCAACCTCGCAGAGGTGCGGAAAGTATTGGGGCAACCTCGCAGAGGTGCGGAAAATATCGGGGCAACCTCGCAGAGGTGCGGAAAGTATCGGGGCAACCTCGCAGAGGTGCGGAAAATATCGGGGCAACCTCGCAGAGATGCGGAAAATATCGGGGCAACCTCGCAGAGGTGCGGAAAGTATCGGGGCAACCTCGCAGAGGTGCGGAAAATATCGGGGCAACCTCGTAGAGGTGCGGAAAGTATCGGGGCAACCTCGCAGAGGTGCGGAAAATATCGGGGCAACCTCGCAGAGGTGCGGAAAATATCGGGGCAACCTCGTAGAGGTGCGGAAAGTATCGGGGCAACCTCGCAGAGGTGCGGACAATATCGGGGCAACCTCGCAGAGGTGCGGAAAATATCGGGGCAACCTCGCAGAGGTGCGGAAAATAGCGGGGCAACCTCGTAGAGGTGCGGAAAGTATCGGGGCAACCTCGCAGAGGTGCGGAAAATATCGGGGCAACCTCGCAGAGGTGCGGAAAATATCGGGGCAACCTCGTAGAGGTGCGGAAAGTATCGGGGCAACCTCGCAGAGGTGCGGAAAGTATTGGGGCAACCTCGCAGAGGTGCGGAAAGTATCGGGGCAACCTCGCAGAGGTGCGGAAAGTATTGGGGCAACCTCGCAGAGGTGCGGAAAATATCGGGGCAACCTCGCAGAGGTGCGGAAAGTATCGGGGCAACCTCGCAGAGGTGCGGAAAATATCGGGGCAACCTCGCAGAGGTGCGGAAAATATCGGGGCAACCTCGCAGAGATGCGGAAAGTATTGGGGCAACCTCGCAGAGGTGCGGAAAGTATTGGGGCAACCTCGCAGAGGTGCGGAAAATATCGGGGCAACCTCGTAGAGGTGCGGAAAGTATCGGGGCAACCTCGCAGAGGTGCGGAAAATATCGGGGCAACCTCGTAGAGGTGCGGAAAGTATCGGGGCAACCTCGCAGAGGTGCGGAAAATATCGGGGCAACCTCGCAGAGGTGCGGAAAATATCGGGGCAACCTCGTAGAGGTGCGGAAAGTATCGGGGCAACCTCGCAGAGGTGCGGAAAATATCGGGGCAACCTCGTAGAGCTGCGGAAAGTATCGGGGCAACCTCGCAGAGGTGCGGAAAGTATTGGGGCAACCTCGCAGAGGTGCGGAAAGTATCGGGGCAACCTCGCAGAGGTGCGGAAAATATCGGGGCAACCTCGTAGAGGTGCGGAAAGTATCGGGGCAACCTCGCAGAGGTGCGGAAAATATCGGGGCAACCTCGCAGAGGTGCGGAAAATATCGGGGCAACCTCGTAGAGGTGCGGAAAATATTGCGGCAACCTCGCAGAGGTGCGGAAAGTACCGAGTTCTGGTGCCCACCGCCATCCTATTTGAGCGTCGTCAACCGTGTTTCCGGGGCCCGCCACTGCTCGCCGTGGGCTCAAATGTCCAAAAACGACCCATTCTGTACCCCCCAAAAAAAAATGCGAGCACCTCCCCCTTGGCACGCCGGTCTTACGACGACCCTGCCTGTTTCTGGTGCTGGGAAAAAAACGGAAAAAAACGGAAAATCAGGGTGTCGATTTTGGGATTTTCCGTTTTTTCGTTTTCCGTTTTTTTTTCGGATTTTTTTCGTCGAATTTTGACTAAGTCGCAGCCAGCGCCCACAGGCGGAAAAAACGAAAAAAAAAGGAAAAAACGGAAAAAAACCGAAAAAATCGACACCCCCCGAGAGGAGGAATTACAAGGATCATGAATCTGCCCCGTTAACGGGTAACCGGTATTACCGGGTATTACCGGAAACCCGGTAATCGGCCTCCATTACCGGGTATTACCGGGTCAAAAACGGGTATTACCGGGTAAAATTGGGGGTATTACCGGGTCCGGTAATACCCGTTTTCGTATTACCGGGGATTTTCCGTGGGGAATTCCTTGGTACAGGGATGGTTCGTGGGGTGTCGCAGTGAATCAACTGCAGGGTTCTGGCCATCTTCCGTCTGGCAGTCCAAGGGAAGGTGCGCGGGGGGAATGTCAGGTGTTAGGTGACCCCCCTGCGTTATTCTGACGGCCAGCCTCTGCAGCCCCTCCTGTCCCACCCCTCACAGGGGCGGCCCTGGGAACACTGGGAGTGGGAACGGCTGGGGAACACCCACGTTCAGTACAACCAAGATCTACGAGGCAGGCTTTGCGGCATGGCGGTGGGGGGATGTGTTGGCGTGGCGTGCCCCGATGATTACACAAACAAAGGTCGAGATAATGAGCCCAGGCCCTGATTCCAACACCTGTTCGTTCAACCAAGATCTATGAGGGACACACCCCTGTCTGTGCCTGTGTCCTCCGTGTGTTGCCTCCTCTCCCTCTTCAATGCACTTCATGGCCTGGTCCGCTTCCACGGAGGCAGAGCGTGTCGTCACACAACCGGCCGTCCACGAGGCTAAGTTCTTTGAAACATGCATCATGACTTGTCCCGACTCGAACCAAGCTGATGATTTATCAGAGGGACCAGTAGCCAAGCAAGATGACAAGAAGCAGGCACAACTCGTGCATATATTGAGGGCCTGGTCGAATCCACGTTTTGCTGGGACTTCTCTGGATTGCATCATATCGTAAGGGGTCGCTAAATACCTTGCCGCACCAGCTCGGATCTTAGCTGCAGGTCCGGTACAGAGTGCCAGAGGTGCTCTTGTCAAGGGTGTCGCCAGAGAGGCTTCACATGGACGTCTTGCTGTGGAGCGTATCACAGAGAATTTCTCAAAATGGAAACGTGTCGACACCACAACTCGAGAACCAGCTCTTCCCGTCCACCTGCCCAAACCAGCCGTTGTCTGGGAGTCGTGAGGCCACCACGTGGGTCGACTGCAGGCTGGTTAGCTTCCGCTCATCATACACAGGGCGGATACCCTCAGCGTCCCGAAGGCAGGTGCGATTATCCACCTTGGTTCGGGGGCAGTCCAGCGGCGAGCCCGTGTTGAAGCCACCCCAGCAAATACAAGTCCGCTCACCGTACTGTGACCTGCTGTGGCAGGAACCACAAGCCCGGCCACGCCAAGAAGCACCTCTCGGTACCATAATGCTCGTTGGCTGCTCGCAGATAAGTGTTGCGACAAGCACCCAGCCAGCAGAGCGATGTGACCGAATAACGGAGCTGGCGTGACCAAGCACTCGAGCCTGGGGTAGGAGAAGATGCACGCCTAGGAGGTTTACCTGAACGAAGGACCGATAATTGAAAACGAGGAGCCCTTCGCTCTGTGCCACTGTGTGCCCAACTGTGCCACTTTGCAACCAGTTTGGTGACGCACCGTTTCTGCATTTCTGAGCCAAGGTCCTTAAATGATGGAAGCTATGGGAACAGTGCCTCTCTGTGATGGAACCTTCATTGGTTCAGAATGTGCCTGCCCCAAGACCCTGTTGGCCCAGGCAGTCACTGCCCCAATGGAATGGGGCTCGCAGACTTTGGGAGAGGAAGGTGGCCCTGCGATCACGCCTGTCTCATGTTATGCGTGTGTGTGATCGACTGCCTGATCTGAAGGCACCGCCGGCTCTGGAAGGGCTCAGGTGGTGTGTGGGCACCGTGCAGTAGTCAGCACTGCTGCGACGGAAACTCGAAAAGTCTGCAATGAGCCACACAAACCAGACGTGAACTGCGGAACCCGGCTTTCGATCACCCCATGCGCCATAGAATCCAATGTCGACCACAACACACTGCTAAGGGGAAGGGAATCAACCCAAAAAACAAAGGGAAATCCCCATGGAAAATACCCGGTAGCGCTACCGGGCTATAACCGGGTATTACCGGGCAAACGGGTATTACCGGACCCGGTAATACCCGTTTTTCGACCCGGTAATACCCGGTAATACCCGGTAGCCGTTAACGGGGCAGATTCATGAAGGATGATGCACGCTGAAAGGCTGGGGGGGCGGGGGGGGCGGGGGTGGCTGCGCGCTGCGGCGGTCGTCTTTGGTAACTGCCCAGGGAGCCTCATCCTGCTCCCTGCCCCCGATGATCTCGTCATCCCACCACACACTCACTCACTCACAAGCCCTCAAGACTCTTGGAGCGGCCTGACTATTTAGTGTCTTTGTCGCAGCAAGGGGGCGATATATACCGCTTTTTTATTGATTTCACGTGTCAGTGTCTGACTTTTTCGCAACTTCATTTCTTCCTTTTCTCCCTCTCCAACCCCACCCGTGACACCACCAGGGTTTAGCTAGCCCTGGTCCGATTATCCCCGGTTCTTCGCTGAAGAGACGCGGCCGGGGGGAGGGGTACGAAGAGTACGCGTCAAAACCGGTGTCACGTCGTGTTGGGGAATCCTTCGGGAGTGCGATACTGAAGGGGAGGTGCTACTGCCCGTGCAGGGCGACACCGCCTTAAAACTTGATAACCACACACAAACCCTCAAAATCCCCCAGGCCTGATGAGCAAACCCCCCTGCCCCATGTTGTGATTTCCTTTCTACCTTGCACAAAACATCCCATTTGCCCCTTTTCTTCCTTCGAAAGTGTTGTGACTACCCCCCCTTCCCCACCCCTCGGGAGTGCCACTCCTCTGGTGGTTAAAAGTGACCCGCCGTTGTGCCTTCGGCATCTGTTGCGTGTGCCGTCGTATGCTTCCTATGCACTAGTTATAGCTATCCGGGGGCGGTCTGCTGTCGCACCAGTGGGCTGCCCCACCTCTGCACCCTCGGTTTTTAAGATGTTCGCCACAGCGGAGAATGATCCCCTTCTCTGTGGCGATCGAGCCAAGCTGGACGAGGTTCGCCTTCGGGCGAAGGTCATGTGGGCGGACAAAAGGTGCCTGCTCCTGAGACTCATCAGCAACCTGTTTCTTCCTTCAAGTCCTCAAGACTCTTGAAGCGGCCTGACTATTTAGTGTCTTCGTCGCAGCAAGGGGGCGATATATACCGCCTTTTTATTGATTTCACGTGTCAGTGTTTGACTTTTTCGCAACTTCATTACTTCCTTTTCTCCCTCTCCAACCCCACCCGTGACACCACCAGGGTTTAGCTAGCCCTGGTCCGATTATCCCCGGTTCTTCGCTGAAGAGACGCGGCCGGGGGGAGGGGTACGAAGAGTACGCGTCGAAACCGGTGTCACGTCGTGTTGGGGAATCCTTCGGGAGTGCGATACTGAAGGGGAGGTGCTAGTGCCCGTGCAGGGCGACACCGCCTTAAAACTTTGTAACCACACTCACTCACTCACTCTCTCTCTCTCTCTCTCACCCTCTCACCCCCCCCCCCTGGGTACCCCACGCGGGTGACCCGACAAATCACATGAGCCCTTTTTATAGCAGTGCAGAGCACACTGAGCAGAAGCAGCACACACACTCACTCTCCCTGCACTTGGTGTGATTTCCCCCCACCCCCACACCCCGCGGGTTCCCTGCGTAGTTTCACTCTAGCGGTATATACTCCGCCGTCTTTCTGCAAACCTTCTGGCGCGAACCAAGCGCAACTGGGATTGCCTCCAGCAGGGTTGGCGGGGAGTGTGGGGGTGAAGTGAGAAGAGAATGGCACTATACGTCCTCTTTTCCTTCCCCCCCTCCCTCCCCGACGTATCACTCCCCGGAAGGGGGGAGTAGTGAAATCGAATTTGAAGGGAGCACAAGAATGATCACCCTTCACTCGTTATGCAGGTTGTGTCTGAAATCCAGTGTTTTTTCCGGCCTGTGGAAGGGGGGAGGGGGGTGATAAGTATGTTCAAAGACAAATGCTGTTCTCCACCAACCCGGGAAGGGGGGAGGGGTGGTGGGGGGGGGGGGGGGGGAGAGAGTGCCGATTTGTTCTCCTAATGAAACAGAACCCACAGAACGAAACTCACGGCAGCAATTTTGTTTATTTTGTTTGGGGGGGGAGGGGGGTCGTCGCTACGGGGTGGTCGTCAGTGCATTTTGCCACCGCCCCTCCACCCCCCCTCTTGAGAGGGGGCGCACGCCAACGGCACTCAGAGGCCTGTTGCGGGCGGTCCGCACGACTCTCCCTTCAAACCGGGCCCCTCAACACGACGCCACACTCAGTGTCGCCGCGTCAACTCACCAAGCTCCAGTTTGAGTGAAATGGCTCTCCCGATTTTTTTCTGGCAGAGCACGGGGGGGGGGGGGGGAAGAAGAGGAGGAGGAGGAATATTGCTGCCGATCTTTGTCTCCTCTGGGGGAGGGGATGCGGGGGGGGGGGGGGGGGGGTGGGGGGGAACGTCTCGGGGCGAGATGAGGATAGGGCGCGAAGGGGTAAAGGCGGGGTGTTCGCGGCATGGTATCTACAGCATATCCGACCTATGCCACGTGTGAAGTCCTTTCCTGAATGATATTGAGCCCCCTCGCCAGGCTCGGGTGGGGGTGAGGGTTGCGCACTTTGTGTGAACTCTTTCAGTTTTTTTTCCTCCTTTCGTGATTCAGAATTGAAGGTAAATCCCGGGGATATTCTTCCAGTTCTTCCGAACTTCTTTCCGCAATTTTTCGAGACATGTCCGAAAAAGAATGTGTATGATGTGTGGTCCGACGAGCAGAACGTCGTTCCGCAGCCAAAATGAGCCAGAAGGAGCGTGGGAGACTAGAGGGCTGTCTGCCAAAGGTCCTCATGCAAACCACAAGAGAGCAAAGAGGTGGAGATCTGGCATCTTGAGCAACCCCAGTCTGACCAGAGGAGAAACGGGGGGGGGGAGGGGGCTACTACATTTTGCTGTCCAGTGTCTCAATCAGCGATCTCTCGAATGATCCTGCACGGCACCCAGCTGTAGTATCAATCATGGTGGATACGCGCAATGCAAGCAAGCAGGTCACAGATCCCTGAAGTGTGCCAGCAGTCGAATTGTTTGCGCCTTGCGGCTCTGCCGTAGAGTCCGAAGCCGCAAGGGGGAGAAAAAAAACGAACGAGGAGAGGCAACAAAGGAGAGAAGGACAGTCGCTCCCCCCACCCCCCCTCCCCACCACGTGCTCTTTGGCCTTGGCTGCTACAGTTCTCTGGTTGGTTGTGCTGGTCTCGAGGGGAAAGGCAACGCATTTCGCCAAGGCACATGAGAGGAGGAGAGAGAAGGGATGCGATGGGGGGGGGGGGGGCAAGGCTGGACAAATGCTGCATTTTTAAAATCGTACTCCTTTCGCTTTATTATAGACACCCTGTCCAGCAACTGTGGGAGAACAGTTCCGGACTACTTTTTGTTGAGCGCACACTTGCTGTCTCAAGGCTGTGTTGAGGCCCTGTGAAGTGGCATGAGGTGCTAATCCAAAGCTTCAGTCGTACGATTTCCTTCGTTACTTCGCGACTTCGCTACGCTTCGTCGCTCGTAACTAGTAAAAATAAAAAACATAAAATAAAATAAAGTGCAATAAAATGCAGTAAAGTGCAGTAAAATGCAGTAAAGTGCAATAAAGTGCAGGAGAGCGTGTTGTAGGGGTGGCTCGGCGTGACGGTGGGCAGGACGCTGACCTGCCGTGCCAGGGGACCCTGATCCGCCCACTCTGGCCAACACAAGGCCACCAAGGCAGTACCCCCGCCAGGCCCGCCCTGCTGCTGTTCGGCATGCTTGATGCTGCTTCCGAGCGCCGGGGCCAATCAGGCAGCAGGCGCACCCCAGCACCGCAGGCGCAGCAGGGCGGTGTGCGGTGGGCAGTCCACCTTCCTCGGACGTTGTACAGCTGAGCTGATCTGGCGTACGGGTTCTTCACCATCCCGTTCGGGGAGGCTGGACATCAGAGCGGACTGAAAGCACTCAAAGCAGGACTGAAGCCAGGCGGAGGCCGCACCGATCAGGTCCTGCTAACCCACCGACCCAACATAGGCAGGGCACATCCATCCCGGCCTGCATTCTCTGCCGGAGCCTTGGTGCGTCCCTGTGACCTTCAGGAGAACCTCCGTGCAGGAGCGGTACTTTTTGCCATCTTCTGCGGGTTTGCGGCTGTCCGCAAACTTGCAGACGTGGCTGCACCTCTGTAAAGTGGGTGTGACTCCAGCATTTGGCCTGTCCATAGTGGTCCTCCCAGCTGTACGTATGCGAAGCCCAAGGCACCACTCAGGACCATGCACTTTATCCAAAAATCCGGAAAATAAAATACAAGAAAATGCAGTAAAATGCAGTATAATAAAGTGCAGTAAAGTGCAGTAAAAATTTGCTGCCAGCCTTGGGGGGGGGGGGGGGGCGAACCAACCACCACCACCCCTCCTCCCTTTTAGATATCGGTATACACCCCGAGCCTTTGGGGGTCTTCTTCGCTACGGGGTGGTCGTCAGTGCATTTTGGTGGTGCATTTCCAGTTGAATTAGCTGAAAGCTGACGAAGATTGACGAAAGAGTAACGAAGACCAGCGAAGACCCCCCCCCCTTTGGCTTTGTGAGGGGGGAAGAGGCGGCACCACACTTTGATACGCACTGATGCCAGAAGGCACAAATGCCCCCCCCCCCCCCCTAGGGGGGGTCATAAGCCCCCCTAAAAACGTACGAAAACCAAAATTTTCAACATACCATCAGAACCGCCCTAATACCTGATCTGACCCGAAAATCCGACCCATACCCCCCCGGAAACTGTCTGGGGCCCACTTGTGACACCTGATACGCACTTTTGTGATGATTTTTTGGGGTCCTAAAAAATGTACCTCAGTTTCGTACCTTGCCTTTGTACCTGAACCACTCCCGACCGCATTATTTCGTTCTTTGCCTTTTCTGCGGTGGTTCTGGCTCAGGTGGCACGCATGTTGCCTTCCCCAGTGCCTCGGCAAGGTCTTTCTTGACCTGATTAGTGGGAATGTTGTGTTGTTGCGTCAGCAGAATGAGTTCAGCCACCTTCTGGGTGTAGTACTTCGATCGCATATGGGTCATTGTGAGTACTTCGTACGCCTGGGAGGCTGCATCGGCATTAGTAGGCAGCGTTGTAGATGCTTTTGCTTCGTCGATCTTAGCCTGTGAAGGCACGATTGGGATATTGTACGCCCTGAGAGCCGAAGTGGTTATGATTGTGCTGTGTAATTTGCGCCCCGCAGGATATGCACACCACGCAGTCTCGACAACACGTATGAGAGTGTACCATGTGGGGACTCAACAAGGTCATTGGATCGGCATCTGCCTGCCGACTCAGCCCCCACACAGTGCGACCGCAAGGTCGCCAGGGATGTCTCAACGCCAGGGGAATACCCTCCCCTGGCGTTGTACAACCCTACTCTCAACCCTCGGGTCCTCTCCTGGAGGCGGTGGTGGCGGGCCCGCAACGCTTCGTACTTCCGGTACAGACTGAGGTAGTCTGCCCGGCTGACCCGCTCATTGCTTCCTAGATCATCTGCTGCTCTGGAGCTGCCATCACTCTCACTGCCCACATCAGTTGGTGTGGGGGTAGGAGCAGGACGAGTGGGAGGAGTAGGAGTGCAGGTGACATCTTTCTTGGCTAGCAAGGAACGCCGCTTTTCCCGCACGTGCGTGCAGTTGATGCACCACTGCATATATCTGTCGTCACCACGTCCCACTCGCTCTCCTATGTACCCAGCCCGACGGAGCGCCCGAAATAATGTCGCCTCACCGATGTCGTGTGCCGTTTTCTTTTTACGCAGGTCTGCCACAACGCTCTCTGCCGAGACCCCGCACATCTCCCGTTTGGCGAGCGTCTTTCGAGCAAGGTACTCCTCTGCAGCAGCATCTGACACCTCTGCGAGGCCCTGGGCACGCGGCATGTGTTGCTCGGCGTGCTGAGTGAGCGTAGTGACACCCTTCCCTTGCAAAGAACGAAATAATGCGGTCGGGAGTGGTTCAGGTACAAAGGCAAGGTACGAAACTGAGGTACATTTTTTAGGACCCCAAAAAATCATCACAAAAGTGCGTATCAGGTGTCACAAGTGGGCCCCAGACAGTTTCCGGGGGGGTATGGGTCGGATTTTCGGGTCAGATCAGGTATTAGGGCGGCTCTGATGGTATGTCGAAAATTTTGGTTTTGTACGGGCTTATGACCCCCCCTACCCCCCCCCCCCCTCTCCCCCCCTTTTTTGGAGAATACACCAGGAGTCGGAGGCGGTTGAAAGGAGGGCAGTGGCGATGATCGCGACGCGGGGGGGGGGGGGGGGGGCGGGGTGGGAGAACCGGCGGCGCCCTCTGAACTTTACTTATTCACAGGAGGGTGTGTGTGTGTGTGTCGTGTCCCCCCGGGAGGGTGGGAAGCGGCGGCGAAACCGCCGCAGAACCGAAGCTAGAGAGGAGGGTGCGGGGAGTAGGAAAATTTCACAGAGAGGGGGGGTGATAGGTAAGAAAATCTGTTTGCTTTTTTGAAAAAGGGGGGGGGGGGGAGCGCTCCCAGGCCTGTCGCTAACTTTTCGATTTTGAAGATTTGGTGGGTTGACGCTCCTGTTTTGGGGGGGGGATCAGGGGGGAAACCACTAGGGGTCAATTTTTCTCGCGCGCGCTTCGCGCGCGCTCGTGTTGTTGCCAAATTTTCCCATCGGTGGACCACTAGGTGGGCACGGTGTGAGGCGCTGGGTTCCTTCCGTGGTTCCTCTCCCGCTCGCGCCGTCGGGTGTCGGAGGAAACCAAAAAATGGCTTTCGGGACCATAATTTCGACGCTGCCCCCTGATATGCCACGGCCGTCAAAGCGCAAGGACTTGGTTACTAGACGGGCACGCGAGATGGGGGGATCTGGGGGGCAGAGCCCCCCAGCCGCCGGAGGCCACGGTAGTGAACATCTGTTCATTGTGGGCGTACAGATTCTGTGTGAGTTGGCTGCGTCCCCCTGAGGCGACTGGAGTGGTTGGATTCCCTGACCCGGTGGGAATCGAATGACTTGAGTACGAGACATACGCCACAGGGGGGTCTGGGGGGCGGAGCCCCCCAGCCGCCGGAGGCCACGGTAGTGATCATCTGTTCCTGCAAAACCATACTCTCTTCGACGTCGACCCAGTGAAAGTGGGTTGACGCTTGGTCCGCGCTTGGTGAGCGTCGACCCAGTGGAACCGGGTCAACGCCAGGTTAGCGTCGACCTAGTGTAATAAATGGGTTGACGCTTGGTCCAGGCTTGAATGGCAACCCAGTTGGTCCACTGGGTCGACGCTCCAAGCCTCGACCAAGCGTCAACCCAGTCCACTGGGTCGACGCTGGGTCGACGCTGGGTCGACGCTTTTTTATGGGGGGGGAAACCCAAAATCACTGGGTCGACGGTCGACGCTTAGCGACATGCCTGGAGCGCTCCATTTCACAGAGAGGGGGGGGGGGGGATTTTTATTGACACATACAATTGTCTTGAAAGGCATCATTTTTTTCGTTCTAAAAAAACGGAGAGGGGGGGGGGGGTTTCCTTTGAGGAGGGAAGGGGTCGGGAGAGGTGGATATAACGCACAGGCGCGCCACACACACCACACACACTCATGGGAAACCCCCCCCCCCCCCAGCATTTCTTTCAAAAATTTCTTTGACAACATGCCGCAGCCTAGCCAGCAAACCACGCCACGTTTTGTTGAGGATCGGGTCACGGCATGCGTGTTGATGCCTCCCACACTCTCCAGCGCGTCCACCCAGCCTATCGGAGACGGACGGCAACTGGGTGGGAGAGGATGGAGAGCAGGTGGGTGCTGTGGAGCGGGGGGGGGGGGGGGTTGCAAATGTCCCCCACGGTGGGATCTTGTAAATTTTACATGTATAACTACAAGTATAATACATGTATTATACATGTATAATACTTGCATGTCAACTATTATACATGTATAATACATGTATATGCCTGAAATATACATGTAAAATACATGTATATCAAGTAAAAATACAAGTATAATAGTTGACATGCAAGTATTATACTTGTATTTTTACTTGATATACATGTATTTTACATGTATATTTCAGGCATATACATGTATTATACATGTATAATAGTTGACATGCAAGTATTATACCTGGGACCCCCCGTGTTTAAGTCCCCCCCCTGGAGGCGATTTTCGGCCGGGGGGGACTTAAACACGGGGGGGGCGGACCTAAACACAGGGGGGGCTTAAACACGGGGGTGGCACAGTGGAGACCAAGAAGACCTCTTCCTCTGCTGTCGTAGGGGGGTAATTCCGGTCCGGATGGACTTTTGGCACCCCACTTTTCGACTCAGACAGCACCTGGAGGGCCTAGGGGCCACCTGATGACCCTCCAGACCAGCCCACCCCCGTGTTTAGGTCCCCCTGTGTTTAAGTCCCCCCCCTGCCAGACCCCCAGGGGGGGACTTAAACACGGGGGTAAGGGGGGGGGACTTATACACGGGGGGTCCCAGGTACATGTATAATACATGTATATACTTGTAGTTATACATGTAAAATTTACAAGATCCCACCGTGCCTGCAGAGCACTTTTTCTCCAGCGTCCTTCCGTCCCGCGGGTTGTTACCCCCCATCACCGCATCACCACTACGCACCACCGCGACCGACATTTATGTGGGCGATCGGATGTCGAGAACAACAAAGAAAATATGTGCCGTCCCGAAAATTTGGAATGGGAATTGGAGTGGGGAGGGTGGGGGTGGGAATAATGAAAATCTATGGATGCGTGCCGGTGGGGTGGGGTGGGGATCATGCGTGCACAACGCTGAAGTAAGTGAAGTGACATGGCGGTCGGCATGGTGGCTTGCAATGCCGTGCCTTTTATACATGCAGTTGCATGTAGGGCGTGGCACCTGCATCGCACGTCAGAACTGCATGATCCGCATGCATGTGATTGTTGCAGGCCTGTTCAGCTACATGACATAATCGAATCACATGGAACTTACTTCAGCGCCGTGTGTAGGCACCAGGCTTGCAAAGGCAGGGAAGGATACCTGCTGACTGCTGGCAGAACTGGCACCAAAATCACACGCAACGCTCAACAGCTTCTTCAACAGGGGAAACTGTGTGTGGTGCAAAAAAAAATCTGCAGAACTGAGAGAAGACTGTCCGGCACCGAATGTTGTTCGTTGTTGTGTGCTCACAGGTTTCCTGCTGCTGTGAGCAGCGCACACCTCGGTCCTTCTCAAAGAATAAAGATCCTGCACTGGCACAGTTTTTCCCCTGCGCTGAATTGCTGTTGAGGGAGCAGTACAACTGCAGCTTTTCGGAGCTGCGAGGCGCACTGTTTGCCTGTGCTGCGATGGAGCACACAGATTCAAGTCAATAAAAAAGAACAGGTTCAAAACCGAGGCAATCCCTCAAGGGGAGTCGATGGGGCAACAAAGTTTTAGTGCTCTCGGAACGCAGGGAACGACCCACAAGCCTGCCTGCTGGAGGGCAGGCATCTGTGAGGCATTCTGCAAAGAGTCAGGGGGATTTTTTGGATTGTACACAAGGCGGCAGTGTGCGGAGCCCTCCCCTGCGGAAGGGGAGTTTGCTGTGGGGATGGATTCTGTTGTCGCGCTGCCTCAAAATAACACAACTGCGCGCGCCGTGCGACACCCACCCTGACTCTTTTTCCGCTGTGACAAGCAAAGATTTTTTCATTATTTTTTTTGTGTTTGGCAAAAAAATAGGGTCCCGCTCGGGAATAAAGCTGGGGATCTCCACGCAGGGACTTCCAAACAACAAGATAAGAAAATAGAAAAAGGGGGGCAGGGGAAGAGACAAAGAGGAGAGGGAAAGAGGGTCGAATGTAAGGGCAGAAGAAAAAGAGGATGTTTTTTTTTGTTGGAACCGCAGACTTTTCACTACTCCTCCTCATACCACCGTTGGGGCAATGATGGATATGGCAGATCCGCATCGCACAGAAGTCTACGAAAGACTGCTGATACGCTATCATCCCGCACACCCTACCACGCCGCATCGCGAGGCCCAGCCTCGTAGGTGCTGTGACGACCCAGGTAGGGTGACTGAGGTGACTCCCGACTTCTCCCCACGGAAGGCTGGAATTATTGCAGCTGCATGGTGCAGTCTGGCAGAGCGGGTGAGGTGTTGGCGGGTGGAGTGCCGAGCAGATATGTGCATCACAAGGGCCCAGCAAAACCATCTGTGTGCCCCGCCCCCGCCCCGTTTTGTTGGAACGCGGTGACCCCCCCCACTCTTCGAGCACACCGCACTCCCCAAGTATGATAAAGCGGTGTGAAGTGGGGGGGTTTGATCGTCGAGAGGGAATGGAAAAGTAAATCTCCCAGCACCTTCTCGCAATGTTAGTCCTTTTTGTAGTCACTACACCAGATATGTTGTACAAGGCAGATCAATGCACAACGGGAGGGTGTGTAGCAGTTGTCGGTGTGAAGTGGGGGGGGGGGGGGGGGGTGAAAATATTCGGCATGTGGGGGGGTGGGAAGCTTTTCCCCCCACAGTCGGACCCCGCTGGAACTGTCGATAAAAAAAGGATCGGGCGTTGTTTGTCTGTCCGCCGAAGCCCCGGGCAGAATATAATGAACAGAAAAAGGTTGCCCCAGCTGGCTGCATGCCGAACTATCAAAATGAACCGGGCCCCTTTTTTCGCTTTTTCGGTGGACACCCTGCAACTGTGTGAAAACAGATCCGGGTTCACCTTGCGTTGAGCAGCACTCTCCGTGTCTCAAGGCTGCGTTGAGGCCCTGCGAAGGCACGGAGAGTTGCTGTTCCCAAAAAAAGTTTCGGCCATACGATCCCCCCCCCCCCCCGCCCCCGCCCCCCCTTTTGTCACACCGCGACTTATTTCGCTACGATATCGTCGCTCAGTCACGCTCGGTAAAGTCACAATTTTTTTGGCAAGAGACGATTTGGATAGAAAAAGGCAAAAGACAAGGGGGGGGGGGGAAAGATCGGGCGTTGTTCTTGTGCGCCAAAATCCGGGAAAAATAAAAGACAGGGAAGGGGACGTGTGTGTGTGCGTGTGCGAAGGAGGCGTGAGTAGTGGAAGAGAGAGAGAGAGAGAGAAAAGCGTAGGAGAAACACACTAAGAGACGGGGCAAGCCCCGCCCGCACTTGGTGTGGGGGTAGGGAAACTTGAGTGGCGGCTCGTGGTCCAAGACCGAGAGAGGAGACGAGCATTGGGGCTGGGAGTTCTTCAGGGAGGGTTTCTTCGGTGAGCGCGGGTGGCGGGAAGGCCACTAGGAAGCCACCTGAGTGAGTAACGTGCTGAACAATGCTGATGTGTCTTCTGGGGGGGGGGGGGGTGAGGGGTCGAGGGGTGTGAGGTGTTTGTGACAACGTAGCAGGTCGTGGTGGGGGGAGATACCGCGCCATGTTTTTTTTTACACTTTTTTTTTACATTTCACGGGCGTTCCTCGTGGGGACACGCTAACGGCGATGGTGGTGCTTGCCAGGGGGGGGTGGGTGGCGCGGGTGGCGGTAAGGTAAGAAGAGGTTCTGTTTTGCTTGTGTGGGGAGGGGGTTGTAACCCGCAAACCCGGGTTTGCGGGTGGTATTCCCCAGGGGATGGGGGGGGGGGGGTGGAACCAAACAGAACGGGACGGAACAACGTAACCGAACACCACACCAGGGAAGAGGGGGGGGGGGCCGAATTTCCGTGGAAATGCTGGGGGTCGTGGCCCCGGCAAGTTTTTCCCGACGAAAAACAGCGCGGGTTATCTGTGAGGGGGAGGGGGGGTGGGGGCGTGAGAACGTGGGGGGGTCTCAGCACCTGTATCTCTTTCTCGGATTTGTGTTTCACGGGTTCTTCTGGTCCTGACGAGGGCGGGGGCAGGGGTATAACCGATTTTGCGTGTAACCGCACAGATTATTTTCGCAGGACCACGTAATGAGGGGGGGGTGGGGTGGGGGAAACTGCACATGCCGACGGCTCCACCGTCGGCTGACCTGAAAAGCTGTCTAATCGACCCACCGGGGAGGGGGGCCTACGCTCAGAAGCGCAGAGAAGCGAGCCGCCCTCACAAAAAATGGAGGACAAAAAAAAAACTGGCGCAGCTGTGCCACACCAGAGCGAAGCCTTCCCCGCTGTCAAAACTATCTGTGCCCCCGCTGGATCGTAAAGTGATAGCAAAACGAGACAACAAACCAATTACTGCCGAAAGTTGTTTTGTTGGAACGCAGACCCCACTCTTTGTGTACACCACTCCCCGGTCTGATGAAGTGGTGTGAGTGGGGACGCACGATCCAGCTAAAGGCACAGAAAGTTTCCCCAGTTGGCTACGCCGAACTAACAAAAAAAAATTCGCTGCGAATTCTCTCTGCCTCTCTGTCCTTCTCTTTGGTTTGTCACAATTGGCATTTTGGTGCTTCCGCACGACAGTATTACAAAACAGACCAGTCTAGAGGGCCGATGGGGGAGGGGGGGAGAGAGAGAGAGAGAGAGCGGGGGGCGGGGGGGGGGGGGAAGTCCTGGAGGGCAGTTTATTCATTTGTGTATCTGATGGCCACTTCAACTGTGTGCCCACCACCTCCCCAGTTCACAACGGCACACACACGGCCTCCCGACACCCTTAGCCATCTCCGTCATTGCACACCCGGAAAGGGCTCGCAAAGATTCGGGTTGGCCCGGGGGCAACGGGAAAAAAACCCACCCCCCCCCCTCTCATTCTCCCCGACAAAACGTGCAAACCCACTCAACTCCCCTTTTCTGAAGTGATGTATTATCGAACCTTGATGGGATCCCCCTGTCCCCACATCCATTTGTGATCGTTTTTTTTGATATGGGTCGCTCTTTCCAAAGAGATCCATACCTTGCACTGCATTTCATCCACGGCTCAAACACGAGAGATGCATTGCACACACATCAGCTTTACAGAGCACACGCGCTCTCTCTATCTCTCTCGCCGCCCCATCCATGTCCCCTCCCCCTTGTTTAGCCAAGACACAAACAACAGGAAGGGAGGGGCGGTGCAAAAACGAGATAAAAATGGGAAGAGGAAAAAGAACGGCAAAACGGCAACCAACAAAGTGAGAACGAGAACGACTGCGGGGGGGGGGGGGGGGGGAGAAGAGAGAGAGAACTTTGTTTTGTAATGCGTTTGTTGCGTGAGGCGGTCTCCGCGTGTAGCTCCCCGGCACCTCCTGCATATGCGGTGTGTGATGTAGTGTGACGCACAAAACAAGTTCTCTTCGCAACGCTACGATGTAGACAGAGGCAGACACGAGGGAAAGTGTTGCGTCACCGTCAAGCAAGCGACGCCCTCGAGAAGAGAGAGGACACGCGGCGCTTCAGCTCGGCCTGCAGCAGGCCAAGCTCAGACTCGGAGAGGGCGTTCATCGAGCTGTTCTCTTGGGCACGCCTGATGAGATACGGCATCACCTCATGAACCGGGCCGTAAGGGACGTACTGTGTTGTGTGTGGCGGGTGGGTGTGGGGTGGTACGGAGCACAGAGGGGACGCGCCTTGTCATGTTTGGCAATGATTCCCCCCCGCCGGACAGGCTGCCATACCTTGTACACCTTGTAGCCGTGCTGGCCGAGAGGGAAGGTCAGTTGGTCAGCCATCCCCAACAGCTGCCCGAAGTACACCCCGCCGTCATGCTGTGTGTTGATGTTGGTGGGGGTGGTGGTGGGGGAAGGGAAACTGGTTGGCGCTGCATATTTTTTTTCTTGTAAACTCGGCGTAGCCAAGCCACCCACTCTAAGCAGCACACACACATGCCACACGTTAATATTTACAGCTTAGTGTAGGTCACACCGAGGGAGATCCGGTGCCGCCTCCCCTGTTTTGCCACACACACCCCCCCCCCTCTCTCAGCATGTGAACACACCTTGTTGATGCCGCGCTGGTGCATGATGCGGAGGGTCTCCTGGATGGAGTGCTGGTTGTGCGACCCGATCATCAGCCCGATGTCCGACTCCGGCTTCCGCTTCAGGATGATGTCGACGCACTCGTCGAAGTTGCGGTGCGTGTCCTCGATGGTGCTGTAGATCGGGGAGGCGTAGCCGTGCTCCTCAGCGAGCGACCTCTCCTGAACCATGTAGGCACCGCGCACCAGCTTCCCGGCAAACTTCCACCCCTCCCGCTTGGAACGCTCCAGATCGTTCAGAATGCGCATCTTGGAATACGTCAGATAGCACTGGTATGTGTTGTAGATCCGGGGGTGCTCCTTGTTGTAAATCCGCTGCAGCATCGTCGCGAAGTGGTCGATCGCCACCTGCATATACGTCTGCTCCGCATCGATCATCACATTCACCTGCTCCGCCACCGCCAGCGTCGCGATGCTGTTGATCCGCCTCACCATGTTGCTGAGCAGCTTGCTCTCAACCTCATCCAGCAGCGGCAGCGCCCCGCTGTGGGTCAGCGGCCGCATCACGGTCAGATCGGGGCAATCCTCATCCCCTGCGCCTGCAAACGACACCTGGAGGCTCTCCAAGGTCACCTTCCGGGTGTAGTCAAGGTAGTCCACCGTCCCATCGCTGTTCTTCAACGCGTCGAACATCCTCTCGGCCTCCTCATCTGTGGGCTTCTTGTCGACGCATATCCGGGACAGGCCCTCCTTCCACCCGGCGAGGTCGACGCCGCGCATCTTGATGGGGCAGGACACGATTGAGCGGATCTCCTGTGCCGGGCGTGACAGGAGGCTCTCCCGGTTCCTCGCCTCGATGTGCGCAAAACCCTCAACCCAGGATCGCCGCGCGGACATGAGGAGGAGCGACATCTTCTCCAGAACCTCCGGCTTGCACAGCGCGGTCAGCTTGATGGCGCAGAAGGCCCCTTCCTTATCGAGGTGGGATGCGTGGGAGATGCACTCAAGGATTGTCTGTGCATTGGCGTCACACTCCGCCTCCCCGTGGTAGTCATAAACACGGGCGCTGTTCACCCCCTCGCTGCTCCGGTGGTACCGCACGTCGTTTTCATCCTGATCGGCAGACTCCGGGACATCCGCCTCTGCGGCGTAGTCGAGGATTGCGCCCACCCCGATCTGCTTCAGCTCCGCAATGAACGGCTCGAGCTCGGAGACCGTCTCCCCACCGCAGAAGTGCCCGAAGAATGTCCGCTTCACCACCACCCCGTTGACGAGGTAGTTTCCAAAAATCTTCGTCGCGGCGCTGATGAGCGAGTCCGCGTTGCGGACCAACGGCCCCACCGTGCTGGCTCTGAACACGAGAATCGCGAGCAGGATCTGCGCCGTCGACTTGTTCTTAAAAGCCTCTCTCGCGTTGGTGAAGTCGATGGTGTCGGAGGTCGGGGAGGCGGCGTCGGCAGAAGTGTCGGGGCAGGGTGACGCCTCCTCGTGGAATTCGGCAACACCCACGGCGCTGTGGTGGTGGTGGGGCAGCTTGGCAGAGGCGGTGTAGCGGCGGAGCGGCGCCTCGTGGCCCGGCCCCGGTGTGGCGGATGCGCTGAAAACCCCTCCGTCGCTCCCCCGCTTTGATGACCCAGACCTCATCCAGCGCGCTCGCCCTGCAGACTCGCGAACGAGCGCCGCGCGGGACATTGGCACTCGGTTCATCGTTTTTCCCCTTTTCCTCAAGAGAGGCAGAGAGGGAGTGTGGGGGTGGGTGGGGTGGGTGGGGAGAAGTGAAAGGTTAGAAGGAAAAAGGTTGTTAGAAGCTTTGGGGGGGGGGGGGGGAGGAGGAGGTTTTCTTCCTTGAGAAAGAAAAACCGGGGCCCCTTTCCCCCTTCTTTTGTGGGGGGGGGGGGGGGGGGTGGTGGGCTTAACTTTGCTTTAGTTCTGTTTTCTTGTGGTTTGTTGTTGTGTGTTGTGTGAAAAGGGTAGTTAGCCGCTTTGATGAGAAGAGTTTTCTTGTGTGGAGGGGGAGGGGGCAAAGAATGCAAATGAAAATACGGGATGGGGGGGGGGGGGGAGTTTGTGTAGGTGAAGAATCTGCGAGGAATGTGTGGTGGTGGGGCCTGCGTTCGTGAAGAAGACAAGAAAAGGGCATCCCGTTACCCCCCCCCCTTTTCAGTTTTTACGGTCGACATCAGGCTGGTGTAGGTGAAGAATCTACGAGAAAAGTGCGGCGCGTGTGCACTCCTGCCCCGCACAACTGTGAGAACAGGTGCACGGTGGGATCTTGTAAATTTTACATGTATAACTACAAGTATATACATGTATTATACATGTATAATACTTGCATGTCAACTATTATACATGTATAATACATGTATATGCCTGAAATATACATGTAAAATACATGTATATCAAGTAAAAATACAAGTATAATACTTGCATGTCAACTATTATACTTGTATTTTTACTTGATATACATGTATTTTACATGTATATTTCAGGCATTTACATGTATTTTACATGTATAATACTTGTCATGCAAGTATTATACATGTAAAATACTTGCATGACAAGTAAAATACATGTATAATACTTGCATGACAAGTAAAATACTTGCATGCAAGTAAAATACATGTATTTTACTTGCATGCAAGTATTTTACTTGTCATGCAAGTATTTTACATGTATAATACTTGCATGACAAGTATTATACATGTAAAATACATGTAAATGCCTGAAATATACATGTAAAATACATGTATATCAAGTAAAAATACAAGTATAATAGTTGACATGCAAGTATTATACCGTAAACGGAAAAAGGGTGGAACGTAAAAATGTTCCAAGTTCCCAAAAAAAGGCCAAACGTTCCATCTTTTTTACGGTCCACTATTTATTGGGACTGAATATGGAAAAGACAATGCGATTTTCGCCCGCGGGCTGGTGGGTTGCGGGGCGCGGACTGCGGCCACGCCGTAGACTCCCACACGTAGGCCTCCCGACCTCCCAGCTTTGGACCCTCCCTCCACCACCGCAACCAACGCCAGCAAGAGAAGCAAGGCATCCCTGCATGTGGAAAGGGCACGATCACCACCACTCACCTCGAGACTCACCCACCACCACACCTCGAGAAGACATTACATACAAGTTATACAGACAGAGTATCTAAAGGGACATCAAGAGAGGGAGGGTGACGGGTTTGCGGGACATTTACAGGGGCATAAACAGAGAGAGGGGATGTGGCACAGTGCTCAGCACTCAGCACTGAAGTCGAGTGACGACAGGATCCTCTCCATCTCTGCCAATTCTGCGGGGGTCGTCAGCGCTGCGTCCGGGTGCACCTCGGTTGGAGGGTCGTAGTCAGCAACAGCATCATCGGTACTTGCTGCGAGCGTTCCGGGGTCGGCGATGATGCCAGCGCGGACGAACGTTTTCACGACGGAGCTCGGCTTCACCTTGCTGAACCCACGGCACAGCCAGGCGAGATGGCGGTCGCGCATGTCCGCGGCGGTCACCTTCGTCGTCCTGGCCAGGTCAGCCATCAACTCCTGGTCGTCGAGCTCAGGGTTCTGGGCGACGAACGACACGAAATGCAGGTTCTCCGCGTCGAACACGATCAGCGGCCCGGAACGGATCTCCGTGAGGGTCGCGGCCCACTGCACCTCGGACAGGGTGATCAGCCTCACACTGGTGTAGTACTCCCGGTTGAGTGCGCCCACAGCAGCCTGGGCGGCGGGGTATGGGAGGCGCTGTGCCTCGGTGAACTGCGCAGCGTCACCATTCGCAGAACGCAGTTCCTCCAGCACCTGCTGAACAGCATCCTGTGCGCCGGGAATGCCTTCCGTGTCAGTGGGGATCACCTTCTCGAGCAGGTTGAGAGCATCCTTGACCTTCGGGAGGTAGGCCTTCCGCACGCCGTAGCTGTTGAGACACAGCTCCACAGCACGCAGGGCGTACCACCCACTCGCGTTGTCCCCAGGGTGAACCCAGTCCGCACAACCCGGAGACACCACGATGCTTGCCCTTGTGCCGGCAAGGACTGCGTTGCGGAAGGCGGCTGTCTTCACGGACGAATCGTACACCATCACTTCATGCGACCCCATCCCTGCGAAGAGGAAAGGGGTGCCAGTTTTCGCAAGGGCACGGGTTTTCCTCTTCTCGTCACGCCGGAACAGCTTGGTGCAGACACCGGTGTACCACTTCGAGAACTTTTCGCGGAGGTATTTCTTGATGTAGGCATTGAAGCCCAGGTCCAGCGGCTGCAAGAAAGCAGTAAACCCCGGAGGAATATCGACAGTCACGATGCCGCTCTCTGCGAGTGCTGCAGCAACCTTCTCGGTCTGTTGGCCCGTGAACTTGTCGATGATCAACAAGGATTTCTGCTCCTCCCCGAGCCCCTTGGTCTCTTTGACACCCGTGAGGTATGGCACCAACACCTTCTCGATGTATTCGAGGGTGGTTGCTTCGGACGCCCAGTGTTTCGGATTGGCAGTCAAGTGCCAGGTTTCCCCGTACGTCTCCAGGTACTCCTCCTCGAAGCGTCCGTGTGAGCGGGAAGTTAGGCCACCGTATATCAGCTGGACAGGGAGGAGATCGCCGGTCGCACTGGCGCCGAATACACCCGTAATCGCCTTCTTTTCGTCGGACTTCGAGAGCGGCACGTATGACGCGCCCTTCTTGTCGAAGGTCTTTGTGGTACCTGGCAGGAGGGGAAGGGCAGTGTGGTCGACATTCACCACCAAATCATCTGGGATGTTGTGCTGTGCCCTCAGACGTTGCACCTCCCCCTCGAACTCAGCCTTGGCCCGTTCCAGCAAACCCGGACTGTGGCACACCGCCGTTGTCCGCATTCGCAAGGTCCATCCCTGCGCAGCGAGGTACTTCCGAGCCCATTCCGTGCCGAGAGCTGTCTCAGAATCAATCCTGCTTGGATCACTGCTGGCACTCACCAGGCCTCGCGCGGAGGCGGACACAGTCTCAGCTGAAACCTGCGTCCCGCACCGCCTCAGGGCGCGCAACAACTGCATCAGCCTGGTCTCCTCGCTGTCGGTGAGGATTGCGGGCCGGCCGCGCTTCTGCGGGGGGGGAAGCACCACCTCCTCTGTCACCTCACCGAGAAGAGCTGCGGCACGCTTCCGCTTGCCCAGCTCTTCCCGGTAGAGGGTCGCAAAACGGGAGGCGGAGCTCTTCGAGAGCTTCCTCCGTCCTGCGAGAGGGGCGTTCCAATCGGCAACGACTGCCGAGAGCTTCCCCTCCACCACCTTCCGGCCGATCTCCAGCTTTTCGGCCGGGCTCCAGTCACCACCGCCGGTAGGCCCCTGTGAGGATGCCTGCTGGTCGCGCACTGCACGCGTCACACTTTCAGCCTCAGCCCGCGAAATCGGACAAGCGCCGTTGCTGCCGGGGGTGTACGCTGCACGGGGCACCGTGAAGAGCAACATGCTCTTCTGCTTCGGTTCACGCTTTGGAGGCATGTGTGTGTGTGTCCCTGCAAACTGGGGGAAAGTGCGTGAGGACAGCGGGAAGATCAACGAAAACAACAAGGCGAGGCGGCAACGGAGAGGGACATGGAGAGGGGGGGGGGGCGGGGGCGAGCGCGTGACTAGCATCTGGAGTCTCTCAAGGCCGAACGAGACATATTTCGAGATACCACCCCAAACTCACACGCCACGGTTGTCGGGAGACTGACGACGTTGTCGTCTGTAAGTCCGCCCCAACCCCCTCACTTACGAATTCCAACGGAGATTTGGAATTCACGGGCCCCGAACATTGTTCCGTGTAGTACCATGCAAGGAGCGTTCCGGTAGAAGTAAAGGTAGAACCTGCTGCGCTAGCCCACATAAGCAGCCTCAGTACGGCAAGGCGCGCAGACAGAAGCTGAGACCACCGGGCTCCCTCCAGATGTAAATTCGTGAATCAGTGCCCGGAAAATTCAGGGAAATCGTACTCCTTTCGCTTTAGTGTAGTACACCCTGCAGAAACTGTGGGAGAACAGTTCCGGACTGTTGAGGCCCTGTGGTGTTAATCCCGAAGCTTCAGTCGTACGATTTCCTTGGTTCCTTCGCGACTTCGTCGCGAAGGAACTCGTAAAAAAAAAAAAAAACGCCAAGTCCACTATCCCAACCGTAAAATAGGTGGACCGTAAAAATGTTCCAAGTTCCGGAAAAATCCCATTTGTTCCATCTTTTTTACGTTCCAACTATAGTACGGTTCACCTTTATTACGGTCCACAATATTTCCGTTTACGGTACTTGTATTTTTACTTGATATACATGTATTTTACATGTATATTTCAGGCATATACATGTATTATACATGTATAATAGTTGACATGCAAGTATTATACATGTATAATACATGTATTATACTTGTAGTTATACATGTAGTTATACATGTAAAATTTACAAGATCCCACCGTGTGTGTGTGTGGGGGGGGGGGGGGGGGAGGGGGGTAGTGAAAGAGAAGCAGAAGGAAGCACAACAATGATCTCCCTTCACTCGTCATGCGGCGAGGGGGGGAGGGGGTGTGACGGCGTCCAGCCCATTCTCGTTCCTTCTTGATAACGTTGACGATCCCACCACCCCCGCAACACCGCACCCACAACCCCCCTGCCTATTCGCAGGCGGGCGGGGGTGAGAGGGGGGGGGGGGTTCTTTTCTGGCGGGCAATGCTTACTCTAATCGTTGCAGCCACAGGGAACACCCCACCACCACCACCACCACCACCTCCTCCTCCTCCCCCCCCCCCACCCCTCCCCCCAAGGGGTCCGAGCGGGGCGGGGGGTGGGGGGTGGGGGGGGGGGGGGGGGGGGGGGAGTACATCACAAGGCTAGGGGTAAATTTTCACACAACACACAACACGACCTCTCTCCCGCCCCCACCCCCCCTCAAATCACGCCCGCCCCACAACTGCAGCGAGCGGCTCGTCTCCGTCTGTCAAAGGGGTGAGGTGAACTGCCTCGATATCTTTGAAGCCAGATGCGGAGAGGTAGGACGCAACCAACACCATACGCTGCTCGTGGGTGAGGGAGACCCAGATATGGGTCGCCTTAGTCCAGAAGGCGCGGCTGGTGAAGGAGATGATGTAGGGCGCGCCAGGCGCGAGGACACGCTTCACCTCGGTGGTGATCTGCAGGGGGTGTGTCAGGTATTCGATGGAGGCGACGTTGGTCGCCGCCGTGAAATAGCCATCCGGGAGGTCCAGCGTGCGCTCCTTGTTGAGGTTCTGCACGATCCGCCGCGTCAGCGCAGGGTTTGCCTCCAGCTCCTCCTGGTTCATCCCGACACCCACACACTCCGCCGGCGCATACGACTCGGGGAAATGGCAGCTGAACGACGCGCAGAGGTCGAGATGCCGCGCCGACCCACCCCCCACACCCCCGAGCGCCCCCCCGTAGTACCCCGCCAGCGCCTCCAGCATCTCGCTGCTCATATGCGGGTCCATGCGGGGCCTTTTGTAAAACTCGCTGTCGTTCGCTTTATCCATCCTCTTGTAGTCCGCCTTGTCGCGCACGCCCTCGCCCTCCGCAGGGAGATCCACGTCTGTCAGGATGTTGACGAACGGAGTCCGCACCGTCTTCAGGCGGATGGCGCGCAGCGCGGCGGTGTTCATTGTGAGAGGGGGGGGGGGCGGGGGCGTAGAAGGGGGGTGGGGGTGGGGGCGGAGTGCGTGTGTGTGTGGGTGTGGGCTCCGTGTTCAGGGAGCGTGTGTCCTTTTGGCGATGGGGTGTCTGAAAAGTAGGGGTCGGGGGGGGGGGGGGGGGGGGTAGTAAAATAGAAGTAGAAGGGAGCACAAGAATGATCACCCTTCACTCCATGGTTTGACATAAGACTTACTTATTTTTACGTTTATTCCGTAAGATTTGTAAGTCTTATAAGACTTACGGAAATCTTACGGAAATCTTATAAGACTTATAAGAATCTTACGGATTCTTATAAGTCTTATAAGAATCTTACGGATTCTTATCAGGCTTACGGAAAATCTTATAAGATTTTTTTATCTTACCAAAAATCTTATAAGACTTACAAATCTTATCGGAAAAATCCGTAAGTCTTATAAGACTTACGGGAAATCTTATAAGTCTTATAAGATTTTCCGCAAGTCTTATAAGACTTATCGGATTTCTGGCAAGAATTTTCCGGAATCTTACAAGAATCTTATGAGATTTTCCCGAAATCTTATAAGACTTTCTCAGATTCTTACAAGTCTTATAAGATTTGACGGCTTATCGTAAGAATTCTTGGCTTTTTTTCGTAAGTGTTCGGAGCCAATAAGCGTAAGAATCCATAAGAATCCAACAAGATTCTTAAGCGGCTTGTCAAACCATGACACTCGTTCGATCGGGGGGAGGGGGGCTGCACGCCAACTGTTTGCCAGCATAAAACCCCCCGTCATGCCATCTTCTTTTTGCTGCAGACAATAAAATGCCCCGGCAACAGTCGCGATCAGTGTTCTCCCGATTCGCCACTCCGGGAAAAATGTGATGGCGAGTTTTGATCCGGAAAAAGGGGTGATAAAAAAAAGGCTGCGATACGATGGGGGCCTTCGCTCCGTGCCAAAGTGTGTCAGGTTGCAACCTGTATTGTTAGGCGGCACACTTTGCTGCACCTTAGAGCGAAGGACCCATGTGTGTGGTGGGGGGTGGGAGATGAGTTTTCCTTGGTCGCAAAAAACTATCTGCCCCACCCCTACCCCCGCCGAACAAAATTAATTGCTGCGGTTTCGTTTGTTCTGTTTGTGCAGCCAGAGCAAAAGATACCTGACTCACCAAGTGAAGAGGGGGCCATTGTGAGGGTGAAGTGAAGGCACGCCTCAGCCAAGCCAACGGATTTGGGGCTCGGCGGCAGTCGCATGTGGCAGATCTCACAGCAGGTGACCAGGCTGGTCTGTACTGATTCCCTTCAGGGTATGTGTGTCGAAGCGCCAACACGTCAACCAAATCCAAGATCACAGCGGGTCCGGGGTAAATGTTCCAAAATGGAGGCCGCTCGAACAGAACTTTATCAGTCCACACTTTGTCGTGTAAGGGACTATAATGGCCTATATCCATCCCGTGGACCACGGTATGATTAGCCCTCCTCCGAGTCACTCACCCAGAGGACAGGTTCCGAAGGGCGAACAGAAGACACAGCACACACAGCGACAGAAGTTTCGTTCATTGGTGTGAATACCCACCTCCCGCAGGGACTGAAGGCAACACCATCACCCCGTGAGTCCACATTCCCCAGACACTCGCCTGTGCTGAGGCGGTACAGTGTGGTTGAGTCGTAAAAGAACACCGCAATAGCATCGCCTGGGTGTGACACAGCAAAAGAGTTGCCAACGTAGTCCAGTTTCACAGTTCGCAGGCAGCTGAGGGAGGTCGTGCACCACACCTTGAAAGAGTTGTCGTCGCGAGAGACCGACACCAGGTGCTGTTCGTCTTCGGCCAGGGCGATGCCGGTGACCTCGCAAGTGTGGTTATCGAGGGTGTGTGCGTGTGTGAGAGTGCTGAGGTCCCATACACGGATGATCTTGTCAGATGAATGGCTGAAGATCTTCGTGGCTGACACAGCGATGCCGAACACAGCCTTGCTGTGACCCTCCAGCACTGTGGAGCTCAGCGTGCCCTTCACATCCCACACACGCATTTTCCCTTCGCAGTCTCCGGACACCAGACGCCCGCAGTGTGACCACGCTGCCCTGTTCACGCCAACGTTGTTGTGGTCCAGCATGCACACCTGCTCCCACGACGATGTTAGCCACACGCAGATGGTGCCGTCATAGGAGCACGTCGACAACCATGTCCCACAGACCGAGAACGCAGTGCAACGAATAATCTTGTCGCCGTGGGATAAGTCCGCCAGCACAGCAGCAGTGGCGGTGTCAAACACAGTGCTGGCTCCTTTGAAGTAACCCACTGCACACAGTGTCCCACACCTCGACAGTGTGATAACACTGATGAGTTTGCTATGCGGAGATGCATAGACGGCGGGTAACTTGATGTCGGCCCAGCGCGGGATGAGCTGGACAGCACCCCCGTCCTCCAGACCCGTGTCGGCAACGCGCTGTGCCTCGTCCAGCTCCTCCTCACACCCTTCGATGCGTACCGCCAGCCCTGCAGCCTCGCGGACTGCGCTCATAGAACCCGCAAACATCTCCTCCAGCGCATCCGCCTTCAGCCCGGACACAGTACCGCCTTCCGGAACACCGATGACACAACTGTGCCCGGTCCCGGCATGACGAACGGACACATCCATGGTTTGGTTCCAATACGCCTGGGGCGGGGGTGGGTGGGTGGACACGACGGTGGGCACAGCAGAGCTGCGACATTGTATTCGGATGTCGAGGGGGCACGCCACACCAGCAGGGTTGTGGGTACCAACGTAGAGGGGGCTTGGAGCTCGACGACTCCAGGTGGGGCCAGGGGGTGGGTGGGGGGTGCGCCGCTTTGCACACCCGCCCTCTTCACACAATCCCGCTCCTGGGGCTTGATACTGTAAAATTGACCTTCACACGGCCCCCCTTTTTCCAACTTGCTCCCTAGGGCCACTTTCGCCGCTTTTGCACAGCGGGATATGAGGCTGCCTGCAATAAGGGAAGGGGCCCTGCTCCTCGAATTAAATACTCAAAGCCAAAAGGGGTCTTCGCTGGCCGTTATCCTTCGCCAATCTTCGTCAGTTTTCAGCTTCATTCAAGAGGAAATTGCACCAAAATGCACTGACGATCACCCCGCAGCGGAAGACCCCCAAACTCTTGACAATATGCTAGGAACACCCTGTGGAAAACCACCACTCTGACTGCAGTAATGCCGTGTCGCACATTATGACACCCAGGCGAGAGAGCGGCCTGCCACCAACCATTGGGGAGCGGGCGGGGTGTATCGTGTGTTAGGTGAACATATTTTAGTAGACAGACCCCCCCCCCCCCCCACCCCCAACACGCTGAGAATCTGGAAAGACTTCACGCGTCCAGCCTGGGCCTGGGGGGGTAGACAGGGCAGCGCTCTAGAGAACGGGTGTCGGGGGGGGTGGGGGGGCACCCACACACCCCCATGCACACCTTGCGGTGTGTTGTTGAACTCAGCTCTCGTTGTTGAGAGCTTCGAGGCGGCGAACCTTTGCCTGCATCGCCTCCTGCTCGAGACGAGCCTCCTCTTGTCGCGCAGCGCAGACGGCACGCTTCTGCTCGAGGAGCTGTTTTGTCGCAAGGAAGTGAACCACGGGGACCTCCGTGACCCCACAGATGTCGTGGAACGACACGTGCACAAAACACTCGCGGAAGCGGGTGCGGGATTGATCACAGTCTCCGGACTCCGGCGGCTGCGGGGCGTTCTGCTCCAGCAGGGTCTCGTCCCCCACATCCTCCGGCAGCAGCAGTGGGTTGTTGTGGACGAACAGCTTCTCCAGGTGCCGCATCTCTAGCACGCCGCTGGGGACGGCCCGGATCTGGTTCGTATCGCACTGCAGCTCCTGCAGCTCCTTCAGGCTCCAGATCTCGTGCGGCAGCTCCTGTGGGAGGGGGGTGGGGGCTGTCGAAAGTCGGAGGGGAAAAAAACACGCAAAAAAGGCAGAAAGCGAGGTGTTGGTCGTGCCCCGACCTTTCTCATCTCCCGTTGGTGGGTGCTGTGCGCCACACCTCCCTCCTTTGGGTATCCTCTCTTTGTGTTTGCCCCCGTTTGTGCATTGGCTGTGTGTCGCGAGATCTAGCAAGATGCTCAGGCCGATGTGACTTACCTGTAACCGGTTGTTGTTGACGTGCAGCCGTTCGAGCAGGCGCAGCTTGCCAACCTCCGGCGGAAGGCGTTCCAGGTTGTTGTACGACAGATTGAGCCTGCAAGGGTGTGGAGGGAGTGGGGAGCTGGATAGCGTATCAGTTCTCCGTGCGTCGTCCTCCGTGGACTTTCTGTACGATGCGGGTCCGCTAAGCCCAACACAGCAAACGCAAGGGTGCGGAGGGGGGTGGGGGAGCTGATCCAGCACCAGCAACTTCACGATGAGGGGGAGGGAGCCGGGGGCGCGCCGGCACCGACAACAGAAACCCCACAGAGAAGACAACCCTGCTGGGCGTCGCGAACATCCACGCCGCCCTACTCCCTCTCTTTCCCCCTTGCCAAGCCAAGACTGCGCGGCGAGTCCCACGCCGATGCCACCATACCAGCGCAGCTTTGTCAGATGCCCTATCGTGCTCGGGACAGCAGTCAGCTGGTAGCAGTTGTCGATGTGCAGAACACTGAGGTTCGGCTTTAGAATCTTGATCGTCTCCTGTGCAGAGGGCGGGCTTGCAACAACCTACACAAGGGACATACAGGGATGAACCGCAGATCGTGGCTGTGGCAGAAATGGAAGGAGGTGTCTCCACGCTCGAGCGCATCCTGTAGGGGGCGTCGCGGGTGTGCCTTCGCGGGGGGAGGGGCCGATGCGGGGAGACAGAAAACTGGAACAACAACAAACAACACCAAAGCCAACACTACACCCTCTTTCTCTCTCTCTCCCTCCCCTCTGCATACCTGCAGTTCTTCGCAGAGGCGGTCCTCCACGGTCTCCTCCTCCAGAGGGCTTGTGTGCATCATTTGGAGGCCGCGCTACGCACGTTATAATGTAATCCTTTTTAGCCCTTTTTTTCTTAGTGCAGGACGCACCGAGCAAACTCTGGTGATGTCTCCCCTGCCTCCCACACAAGTCACACACCTGCCTGTGTCTGGCTCGGGCACCGCTATGCCCAGCACACAGCGACAGATAGAGACAGGGTGGGGGAGGGCAGTGTCGGGGAGTGTCTGGGGAGGGGGTCGGGGGGGGGGGGGGGGTTTCACCAGCGTTCCTCAAACGCTGGCCACACACACAAAACCTCGCGTGGGTGGCTTCCCCTGATGAGGCTTTGGTGGGGGGGGGGGGGGGGGGGGGGGGGTCAAATGCCACCCTTTTACGTGGACAAACACGATTTTTCAAAAAACCGGCGCAGAGGCCCCAAAGCCCCCGTAAACCCTCCAAACCCCCCCAGATCGGTCCGGAAACCCATCGAACCCCACTTTTCCACCATTCCGGGCACCTCAGGTGCCCGAATTGGGGTACCTAAATTTTGTGCCACCGTTTGGTACCGGACAGTGCCACTGTGTGGGAGGTTGGAAAAGAAAATGCCCCAACACACCACATCTGAGGGTTGCAATGCATGTTGCTTGCCAACCACGTCATCCGGTGGGTGTCAGGCGCTATGTAGGTGGCATTAGCCAGGTCTTCGATGTGTTCTGGCTTGTATATGTACCTCCCTGCCACCATGCACCGGGAGGCTGCCTGTAGGTACGGAACAAGTCCAGATGGTCGTGTGATTCCTGTGCAGCAGTGCTCCACAACCGGGATGTGTTGACAACGACTGTTGCAACACGAGCTGTACATTCCGGGAACACACGAAGTGCGCTGTCGTGGTACCCATTGTGCCAGAATTGGTACTTGCTGCGGTCTACTTTGCCTGGCCCAAGAGCACTGGTACTGAACAGTGCAATATGCGTGGCGAGGTGAATGCAACGGAAGCGCGCAAAGTCAATACAGCTCTCGGATGGCGGGTGGTGGTGTCACTAGTGTGTGACGTTCACTCGAGGATACAACGCATCACAATGAATCAGCAACCGTGGACCGAGTACAATACGCTCTCTGTGGCTGGTGTGGGGGACAAAGGCAGTGCCTGTGCCGCAGGCAGGGAGGTACATATACAAGCCAGAACACATCGAAGACCTGGCTGATGCCACCTACATAGCGCCTGACACCCACCGGATGACGTGGTTGGCAAGCAACATGCATTGCAACCCTCAGATGTGGTGTGTTGGGGCATTTTCTTTTCCAACCTCCCACACAGTGGCACTGTACGGTACCAAACGGTGGCACAAAATTTAGGTACCCCAATTCGGGCACCTGAGGTGCCCGGAATGGTGGAAAAGTGGGGTTCGATGGGTTTCCGGACCGATCTGGGGGGGTTTGGAGGGTTTACGGGGGCTTTGGGGCCTCTGCGCCGGTTTTTTGAAAAATCGTGTTTGTCACCCCCATTTGACCCCCCCTAGGGCAGTGATGTAGAAATACGGTCGGATACGGTGGTTTTTCAAAATCGGGATACGGATACGGATACGGATACGTATCCGGATACGCTCTGCCTACCAAAGTGGGCCCAGCCCAGGTAAGCTGGTGCTAGGGGTGTGGGCAGCTGCCCTTGCCATTGGGTAACATGCCCGTTGTGGAGCGGGCACGTTGCTCTGCTATGTCCCTTCAGCGTGTGGTGTGCACCCTCCTCCTCATCCCCCTTGGGGGCACAGCCACGGATGATCCCAGGCCCTCCCAGAGGGGGATGCAGCAGGTTCATGTCAGAGGCCAACATGCACTCAATCTGCTGCAGAACCTCCACATGACCGTCTTCCGCCCATTGGTCTCCTTGACCGTCCCCTGACCGCCACGTCCACCACGAGCATTCTTGGTGCATCATTGGTTCCAGGTCCGTCACCGTCTTCAGCACCGCCTGGCGACAGCCTTGGCGATGGCCTTCGTGTGGTGTGCCCGTCTGTACCCAAAGTACTCCCCCACCAAGTATATGGACCGTATCCTGACCGTATCCTATCGATTTCTGGAAAATTTGAATACGGATACGGATACGGATACGTATCCACCGTATCCTAACATCACTGCCCTAGGGGGGGGGGGGGGGGTGTGTGCCGCACAAAGCCAAAATCAACAAGGGCAAAAGGAAGGCTGGGTGTTGTGTCTTGTCGTCCAAACAAAAGGCGCTGCCAAACTGTCAATCTGGGGGGTGGGGGTGGGGGGGGTAACCGATATCATGCAGGGATCTGGTTCGTTTCAACAACCTTTTTTTGCCCATGCTCCGTAGCGGCCCGCGGTGAGAGTGACCGCCGCTTTCCTTTTACTCCTTTGGGTGGGCCGCTCACTCTGCGTTTCCCACACTCACAACACACGCTGTGTTTTGTCAATAAACCGCGCCACGATTTGCGGCGTGGTTTCATGTCAATACCTCTGAGACCCCTCACGAGCTTAAACACGAGGGGCTCCCAGGTATGTTTGAAAAGGAGGTCAGCACCACGCCACATCTCAATACAACAGGCCTCCCGCTGTGCCACGCTGTGTGCTAAACTACCTCCGAGTCTGGACAGCCAGCGTTGCGACGCGGGGCTCGCCTTGGCGTGGCTCTGAGGCAAAGGCCATTCATCAACGCACTATATTCTCTGCAGTCCTAAGCGAGGGCCGCCCTAATAGGAATTCCTGGGGGGCCTTCGCTGTGTGTCAAAAGTGTTGCCAGGTTGCAACCCATATTGTCAGGAAGCTCACGTTTCTGATTCTCTAGAGCTTTGGCTTTGGGGGTCTTCGCTGGTCGACAAACTTCGTCAGTTTTCAGCCAATTCAACAGGAAATGCACCAAAATGCACTGACGATCACCCCGTAGCGAAGACCCCCTATGTTGGGTTTATTAGCGGACCCGCATCGTACAGGAAGTCCACGAAAGACCAACGCAAGAAAACTGATACGCTATCCAGATCGCCGTCTAAGTCACACCATACGGGCGTGATCTGCTCCTTTCTTTTGTGACTCTAGAGCGCTTCTAGAGCTCTCTTGGGTTTGGACTTGGGGTGAGGTCGGGTGGGGGGATAGAATGCGACTGTGCATCAACAACAGAGTAAAACTCTCTCTGCAAGAAGCAGCCACCGAGGCTGTAGGGGATGGGGGACCGGAGGGACGGGGCACCAGGAGGACGTGCGGGAGCAGCAGCAGAGAGGGATTGCTCTCTGGCGTGCACAGTGAAACCCGGTGGTTATCAAGAACCTCTGGCATGCACACAGTGTTTTGCATTGGTTTTTTTTTCGATGTAGTGCATCGAAAAAGGTCGAGGGGGGATGAGTGTCAGTCAACGCAGGCCCTCCGAGAATGGCAAAAGTGCCCGCTCCCTCCCCCACCCCCCCCCCCTCCCACCCACGCACCCCAATGGGGAGTCGCTTTGCTTGATGTAGCAAACTCGGGTGAAAAAAAATTCACCCGAGGCGCTGCAGCAGAAAAAGCCAAGGCGGAAAGCGCTCCGCAGAAGGGCACAGGGTGGAGGGGGGGAGGGTGAGGGAGGTGGGGGTGGGGAAGGGGAGTGAAGGGAAGGGGAGAGAGTAGTTGTACGATTCGCCGACCGACGAGAACACCTCGTCCCTACCAACCAACCCCTCCTGCCAACAATGGGGGTGGAGAAAGGGGAAGAGGAATAGGGTAATTCCTTGGAGAACCCCAACTGGGGTTCGTGCAAAAGGAGGGGCTGCACGAAACACACAGAAAATGGGCTCTGCCGTCTTTTCATTTATCTCCCTCTCTCTCACCCCCCCCCCCCATCTTTTGGATATCGTTTGAGATGTCCGACGCCTTCAACAAGCACTGGCCCGGGAGGGGCAAGCAACAGCGGGTGTGCCGGAAACAACCTGCGGTGCCCCTCTGCTGCGTCGGAAGGTTGCAGCAAAGACATGACGAAAAAACAGAAAGGGGGCGAGAGGGGGGGGGGGAAGTGAAATGGCAGACAGACGGGAAGGGGAGGGGGGGAGGGGGCGAGGGGAGGAAGGCCGCCGTCGGATCGGGGAATGGCCTTCTTTGAAAAGCTCTCCTTGTGGAGCGGGGGGGTTTATCAATTAAAACAAAGCAAGGGCCGCACACGCTGCCACAGATTGACACATGGCAGGTGTGAAGGTCGCGGCTGATCCTTGCTTCAGGGTGTTCGCTATGTGTGGTGCAGAAAACAGTGCGCTTTTGGTGCATTTTCACCCAATGCATTTGCATGGGTGAAGAAGAAAACGCAACATTTTCCAAAATTTTACCTTTTTGCAAAAAATCCCTTGTACGTTGGATTGTTGGTACAGTGAAGGGGTGGGGGGGGTACGGTGGATGGGCACGACGCACCAGTCGACGAGATAACGGGCTATCTGACGAGTGGACTCCCGAGCGACAGGTCAAACGAGTGGCCACGGGGGATTGCCCTTTATTTGGAGTGATCACTCGCCAGATAAATCGTGAGATAACTACGTTAGCTAGAAACGAGATACCTCACTCGTCAAACTAGAAACTAGGGGGCGGGAGGGGGGGAGTGCCTTCGCCCAGAAGCCTGCAAACCAGTAAAGGGAGCGAAGAACCAGCGGGTATTCGTCGATCGCGAGAACACCCCACACGCCTGCTGCGGGTGTGGTGTGTCTTCCTGCATGATCTGCGTCGCAGAGCTTCCTGCGTTGTTAGCACAGCTCCAAAATTGCCATGCCCTCGCCTCGTAGAAAAGGGAGACAAAAGATAAGGCTGCTGTGTTTGTGCGCCAAATCCGAGAAAAAAAAAGGGGGGAGGGGGGGCAAGTATGAAGCTAAATGTGGAGTCCAAGTCCCGATTCAGGATTGCACTTTTTTTCTCTTTGGGTTTTTATAGGGAGGGAATTTTTTTTTTCTCCTCCACAGGTTTTCTGGGTGAAGTTTTTCGGGGGCAGGTGGTATTCTAGTGGGGGATGAGGATGAATCCTCCGGATACCCGCCCCTTTTTCGCTTGTTCCAGCCAAAACCCGGCGTTGTTCCCCAGTCAAGAGCCAGGCGTTCACTACCGTGGCCTCCGGCGGCTGGGGGGCACCGCCCCCCAGACCCCCCTGTACCACTAGGCTGGAGCGTGTGCCTGTCTTGTAGCCAAGTCCTTTGGGTTCACATCAGCGAATGGGACCCAGACCACTCTCAGTAGCCTCAGGAGGACGCATCCAACAATCTGTACGCCCGCAACTCCCACGCGCTCCCACTACGGCGCAAGGAACAGATACTCACTACCGTGGCCTCCGGCGGCTGGGGGGCTCCGCCCCCCAGACCCCCCGTATGTCGAGCAACCAAATCCTTGAGCTTGTGCCACTGGGCATAGGAAGGGGTCGTTACAATAACGCCCCGAAAACCCATTTTTGGCACCCCTTGCCTGGCATGTTGCTGTTGTGTTGCCACTATCTCTCATCACACAGGGCGTCCAATACCCACACACCACACTCACACTGGTTGTGTGGTGGGGATGGGGGGATTTTCTTGCCCGCGAGGGGGATTGCGCGCCATTTCCCCCCCTAAAAACCCTTGGAGAAAAAGTGGAATCCCGACCCCTTTTTGGGCCCAAAAAGGCCAAAGTCCCAGGCATACTTGAGGGGGGGTATTTTTTGAAGGCAGTTCTGAGGTGGACAGAAGCGGCGAAACCATCCACACCACGACAAAGTTGCCCCCACCCCCCATGTTCCCAGCACACGGCGCAACACCATTCTGCCACACGAACACGCCCCTCCTCCGAGGACAGCTTTGCCTACACCAGGGAGATGTCATTCTCGTCGACATTTTTACTCGGTGATGCCGTTGGCTCCACCTCCTTCATCTCTGAGGCTTGGCTTCCTCCATTCTCGCCAATATTGTCTTTGCTCGGTGCTGGCGGTGCCTCCACCGTCTCCACCGGCTTCATCGCGGATTCGTCGGCCGGCTCAGTCGGGTAGATCTCGGCGGCCTGCATATCCTCCTGCGGGATCCAACGCTTCACCCCGAGGGACGCAGCGTACATCCCAACAGTCAGACACACGGCTGTCAGCAGCACGTTGTAGTACCGCTGGTCCACCCCGTCCTTCAGGTCATCACAGGGGGGACGCGCAGCACGCCACACAGCGTTGAGCATGTTGTTGCAGTCGATCAGCACCTCCAGGTCGTAGACGAGATACATCGCGAGGTTGTCACCCTCGTCGATGATCTTCGTTGCCAGCGCGCTGTCAGTCTTGGCGCTGCCGCTGCACTGCGTGCCGCACTCCGAGAGGGTGCAGGACGTCGCAGAGCAGCTGCCACGCATGCTGGCAGGCACCCCCGACTTCAGCGCGATGCTCCGCAACTCCTCCACAGAGGGCATCTCGGTGGAGTCGGTGGTGTCAGGCCAGTTCCACTGCGGGCCCCCCACCTTCCCGCACTTCGCCCCCAGCTGCATCGAGGCGGGGCAGACGTAGATGAGATCCGCAGCTGCAGGGTCGTAGGCGGTGCTGTCGCTGCACCGTGGCAGCAGCACCTGGCACAGCCTCGCGCTCTGCGCCTTCCCCGAATCGCGGAGGCGTTTCGCGGTGGCCTGCAGGTGGGGGCACATGTTGTCCGTCACCTCGGCCTGCACCAGCCCCTTCGTCGCGGAGGGGTTCCTCAGCTCGTCGATCTCCGTGCAGAGGTCGCCGCTCACGACGTCCCAGCTAGCCATCACCGCGACGAACAGCCACACCACCACCAGAACCAGGCCTGTGATGATGATCCACACATAGGCCAGTCCGTTGCCACACGCGGAGTAGTTCCGACCGCACCCCGCAAAGGCCAGGAGGAGGAGGCAAAGCACGAAGGGCACACCCAGCAGCATCAGGGCGTAGTCGCTTGCCTCCTCCACCGTGCTGCCCCGCGCGTCTTGGATGTCGGCGTCGACGCTGTCGATCTCACGTGATGCCGTGCGGTGCGCGTCGTACACCGGCTCCCCAACCTGCCTGGTGTCGAGCCCGCCCTCCGTGGTGTAGTAGGACCCGTCGCGCTGCAGCAGCGTCGTGATGTTATCCTCGTGCGGCCTGAAGTATCCATCTGTCTCCCTGCGCATCCCGTAGATCAGGGAGTTGGTGACGTCGGTGACCATACCCCGTGCCTCTGCGCCCTGCCACACGGCGACGCACACCAGCACAACAGTCACGCAGGGGAGGGCGTACTTCGCCCAGCAGGGGTTGTAGGGGTTGGCGAGGGACTTCGAGAAGTAGGCCTGCTGCACCCGCTTCTCGTCGTCGACGCCGCCTGTTGTGGGGCAGCAGCACCCGGAGTCTGTGGCAGCGCAGGAGCCTGCCGTTCCGCAACACCGCAGGCAGGGCCACACGCAGGCCCACACAAGCGCGATCAGCATAAGCGCGACTGGGGCAAGGACCTCGAAGCGCTGCCACAGCGCGTCGGTGTCGCAGTCCCTGTCGATGTCAACCTCGCACTTCTGAACGGGCTCACCGTTCTCCCAGCCAGGGCTGCATTTTGCTGTGCAGTCCAGCACATTCCCGGCAGCGGTGCCCAGGCCCAGGCATCCCAGCAGCACGCAGAGCAGCCACTGTGGCATTTTCTTTTTTGGGCAGGCAGCCAATCTGCAGGAGTGGTGTGGTGTGGGTGTGGCAGGGGGCGGGAGGGGGGGGGGGGGAGCACAACGAAAGACCGCTGCAACGAAGAACTGACAACGCTATTCCCTCCAGGCTATCCGGCTGGGCGAAGGCCCGCTCTCTCCCCCCTCAGCGTTCACTCCGGGAAACTGCAGCCGAGCAGCGCTGGCACCCCCCGCAGAGCACAGGTTGTGTGTGTCTCAAGGCTTGTGGTGGGGCCCTGTGAAGTGGAATCAATGGTGCTGACCCGGCAGCTTTGTGGGAGGCGGGGGACGGGGGTGAGATTCTTGTTTGCGTTTGGGGGGTCGGATGCACAAACTTTGGTGCGGGGCGCCACTTCCGTTTTAGAACTGAACGCGGAAAGAAGGGGTGCCTTAAGGCATCAGACATATGCAGGAAGAGGCGGGAGAGTTCCGCTGTCAAATCTCTTGAGCTCTCCCTCTCACACTTGGGGCTTGGCTATGCTGTTGACGCTTCCACACCCACTCGCTTTGTGCGGATCTGAGTGGGTGGGTTGCGTCCCTGGCGAGCGATGTTATAACCTCCGACACGGGGGTCTCGCTCCCAGGCACAACCACGCCACAGCCAGCCAGTGGCGTGAGGGGGCACAGGCCACCCGTCGCATATCCACTCAGTCAGTCACACCTGGGAGCGAAGTGTGTGCCCACGAGTGTGTCTGAAGAAATAAAGTGTGATGTGTATGTGCTGTGATGTGTGCTCCACAAAACACCATGGGTTGCAAACTGGCGCACAGCTCTCGCAGCACCAGCCAAAGCCGTATCTGATTCACGACAAGCAAACGAGGGAGGGCGGAGTGGGGATGGGTGAGTGGGCGAGGCGGGGAAGCAGCAGGCATAAGCGGGGGAGAAAAGCAAGGCACAGAGAGATTAGACCTCCCTTCAACTCGTGCTCTCTGACACTTGGCGCCGATGTATCGGCTGTGATGCTGTGCATCACCTTAGTCTGAACGTAGGGCGGGTGAGACAGAGAATGGTAGGACAAGGATGCTTTGAAATTGGGGGGTGGTGGTGGTGGTGGGGTGGTCTTAACATAAGTATACCCGTCGGCACAGTTCACTTTTTCGACAGAAGTTTGACCAAAACAAAATGTCCTCCTCAGAACCTCCCCCTCCCTCCCCTCCCTCGCGAAACCACTCAACAGGTTAAATTGGATACATCAGGAGAGAGCACGCCTTTGTCTGGAGCAGCAACGACGGCGGAAACCCCCCCCCCGTTCTGTATTGAATCCAACCGCTCCGATGATATGACACGGTTATGCGCCCGCCCCCACACCGCCCCTCCGACTGGGCAGGATGTTTTGTTTTGTGAAAAATGCAGCTGAGGGGAGTCGTGCAGGATATTTCGTGAAGAACAACGAAAGGGTAAACGAGAGATGGTGATTTTTTTTTCCCCCGTTGATCTGCACGACACACACACACACACACAAGCCCTCAAGACTCTTGAAGCGGCCTGACTATTTAGTGTCTTCGTCGCAGCAAGGGGGCGATATATACCACCCTTTTTATTGATTTCACGTGTCAGTGTTTGACTTTTTCGCAACTTCATTTCTTCCTTTTTCTCCCTCTCCAACCCCACCCGTGACACCACCAGGGTTTAGCTAGCCCTGGTCCGATTATCCCCGGTTCTTCGCTGAAGAGACGCGGCCGGGGGGAGGGGTACGAAGAGTACGCGTCGAAACCGGTGTCACGTCGTGTTGGGGAATCCTTCGGGAGTGCGATACTGAAGGGGAGGTGCTACTGCCCGTGCAGGGCGACACCGCCTTAAAACTTTATAACCACACACACACATACACACATAATCCTTGAAAGTGCAGCCCTGATTCATGTCTCCAAGTTACCTCGAAAAACACACATACACACATGACGTAGGGGTGGGCAGGGAGTGGGCACAAATCCGCGCAGGGTTACCCACTTAAAACCACTATCACTACACACATACACAGAAAATTTTGCTCGCGCAAGTGTTCGTGTGTGGTTGTGGGCGAGGCGCAGAAGACTGTGTGTGACGCCAATCACTTCCCCTATCGCTGTATTTCCACCTGACAAAGCACCTTGTTGGGAGAAGAAAAAACAAACATTCCCAGCCGTTCTGCGGTGATGCGCCCCCACCCCCCTCGAGCCCTTGGAACTGGCTCATAGCCAATGGAGCAGTATCCCCGCAACACTGGGTGGGGGCCCTTTTGCTTGCACTACCCCCATATTGCTGTCGACATACCGCCGGCTCGAGGATCTCTGAGTTACGAAGAAGGCGGGCGGATCCGGGTTAGGAGGGGTGGATGTATGCCCCAAGGCCACGGTGTCATGCTGTGCGCGGGCCGGTTGGGGCACACCGGATCTCTGCCCACCCGGTGGTCCACCTGACGGGCAGGTGAAAATATGGAAACGATGCGACTGAAGGGTGGGGGGGGGGGGGGGGGGGGGGAGTGGGCCGGGCAGGGTGGGTGGCGCGCTGCAGGAGCGGTTGCCCGGGTCCATTCCACTCACACATGGAGAGGGATAATACAAAAAGGAATACAGGAGAAGGCGGGGGGGGGGGGGGGTGGGGTGTGATAGGAAAGGAGATGTTTGTTGCTTTCTTCAGTATCGACAAGCACATACACCGCGAGAGCTAGGCTACTGCACGGGGGGCCTTCGCTGTGTGTCGAAGTGTGTCAGGTGTCGCACAACCTGTATTGTTAGGCGGCACACTTTGCTGCACCTTAGAGCGAAGGCCTCTCACAGGTACGATTTGCCCCGATTGGAAAGGAGATACATTTGTTGTTTTCCAAAGAAAAAGGAGCGCCCCAATGCCGGCAGAAGGCGGGGTGGGAGTGGGTAGGGGGGGATATTTAAATAGCCTTTGTCAAGTCACTCTAAACACGGCTAGTGTTGGAATGGCCCATCATGTAATGGTTCAGGGCTGTTGATGGATGGTCTGTCAAGCGTGGGTGTTGGTGGCTGGTCAGATGGTACAGTCCTCTTGATGGATGGTCTGTCAAGCGTGGGTGAACGGTGCGTGGGTGAAGATGGATGGTCTGTCAAGCGTGGGTGAACCCATGGCCCATCAGGGAATGTTGTGAAGGTCATTAAAGATTTCCCCGGAGCCAAGCTCGCTGGTGGTACCTCGACGGAAGCTTTTTGTTGCATCTCTGCGGCGGCCGTGTTTGACTGGTGCTTGCAGTACGCGGTGGCGGGCGGACCGGGCCGGCCGCGCTTCGCGCGGACGGGGGCGCTTCGCGCCCCCTCCGGCCCGGTCCGCCCGCCACCGCGTACTGCAAGCACCAGTCAAACAAGACTGCCAACACATTCGGCATTGGTGGTCAAAACTACGAACCAACTTCCAAGCCCGACCAAGTCTGGAGGAGTCACAGAGGGGTCCGGGGGAAAAACCTGAGTGACGCGTTTAATTGCACAAAATGAGCTCAAAACTCAAAAATTCCTTCGAAATCGGGCTCAAAGGAGGATCCTTGAAATCGGTAGTGGACAGTAGCGGACAGGGCGGACATTTCCTTATGGAAAAAGTGCCCGAAAAAAAAATTCGAAAAGGTCCCCCTTACAGAATTAGCCTTTTTTCAAAAAATCGGAAAATTTCGGACCGCAATTTGTACCCAAGAAAGTGCCGAATTTTCGGACTTGGTCCGATTTGAACGATTTCCGTGCCTCTTGCAACCCCCATGAGGGGGGGCTGCTGTTTCGGGTTCTTCCGGTGGTACATGCTGGGGTGTCAGGACAGGGAATCCTGCTCGCTGTACCCGGTGATCCCTGACGCAGAGCCTTGGAACCCTGGTTGAGGCCTGTAACACCCGGCCTTCCTGCCACTTGTGGCATTGTGGAGTGGAGGTGGATATGGAGAAGGTTCTCTCTCCGTCCGGTCGAGCACAACCGTCCTCTCCAGCCAGGGGTCATCTACTTTCCAAACAAGGGCCAGGAACATGCTCAAACAAACCAATTGATCAGAAAATCTGGCTTGCCGTGGAATCATTGAGCATTGGGGAGTGGTTTGCCCCCTTGCTGCGTATGACATGTCCATTTTTGACGATTTTTGGTTGGTGCGTGGGACCTTTCGATTTTCATGATTTTTTTCGGAATTTCGTGGGGACTGGTACCCCATTTGAGGGCCAAAAATCTCATTTCCGAGGCCTGGGAATGGTCGCAGTGGCCTCAGATGTCCAAAAACGTTCAATTGACCTCTCCTCGAAAAAAAAATCGAAAGGTCCCCCCTACTGGCACCCCGGATTAGGACAGGTCTCTGGGGGTGTCCGGGGGGCATTTTTGGCCCATTTTTGGCTGGGGAAAATGGGCCATTTTTCACGATTTTTTCGGTTTTTTGTCCGGACCGGCACCGCATTTGAGGGGCCAAAATCTGATTTCCGAGGCCCGGGAATGGTCGCAGTGGCTTCATTTGGCCAAAAACGTTCAATTTACCCTTCCCCAAAAAAAAATTCGAAAGGGTCCCCCTACAAATCGCCGGTCTTAGGAAATTTTTTTTGGGCACCCAGATTTCAAAAATTTTCAAACTATTTTCTGGGGGCCCTCGCTACCAGTCACTGCTCGTCACAGCTCGTCAGTCAGTGAGGGGAAGTGGGCTGGAGCTCACTTTTTCTCACTCAGTCACACTTGGTAGCGAAGGCCCCCTCTGGACCAAAAATCAAACTATTGAGGTCCTGGCCGGACATGTCCGGGGGGGGGTCAAAATTGGATTTCCCGAATTTCCGGGTCCGGACATGTCCGCCCGGACATCCGGACACCAGAAAATGTCCGCCCTGTCCGGGGCGGACATTTCTGGATGTCCGGATGTCCGCCCGGACATGTCCGGGCGGGAAATTCGGGAAATGTCCGGGGGGGGGGGGGGGTAGGGGGGGTCAAATGCCACCCTTTTACGTGGACAAACACGATTTTTCAAAAAACCGGCGCAGAGGCCCCAAAGCCCCCGTAAACCCTCCAAACCCCCCCAGATCGGTCCGGAAACCCATCGAACCCCACTTTTCCACCATTCCGGGCACCTCAGGTGCCCGAATTGGGGTACCTAAATTTTGTGCCACCGTTTGGTACCGTACAGTGCCACTGTGTGGGAGGTTGGAAAAGAAAATGCCCCAACACACCACATCTGAGGGTTGCAATGCATGTTGCTTGCCAACCACGTCATCCGGTGGGTGTCAGGCGCTATGTAGGTGGCATTAGCCAGGTCTTCGATGTGTTCTGGCTTGTATATATACCTCCCTGCCACCATGCACCGGGAGGCTGCCTGTAGGTACGGAACAGTCCAGATGGTCGTGTGATTCCTGTGCAGCAGTGCTCCACAACCGGGATGTGTTGACAACGACTGTTGCAACACGAGCTGTACATTCCGGGAACACATGAAGTGCGCTGTCGTGGTACCCATTGTGCCAGAATTGGTAGTTGCTGCGGTCTACTTTGCCTGGCCCAAGAGCACTGGTACTGAACGGTGCAATATGCGTGGCGAGGTGAATACAACGGAAGCGCGCAAAGTCAATACAGCTCTCGGATGGCGGGTGGTGGTGCCACTAGTGTGTGACGTTCACTCGAGGATACAACGCATCACAATGAATCAGCAACCGTGGACCGAGTACAATACGCTCTCTGTGGCTGGTGTGGGGGACAAAGGCAGTGCCTGTGCCGCAGGCAGGGAGGTATATATACAAGCCAGAACACATCGAAGACCTGGCTAATGCCACCTACATAGCGCCTGACACCCACCGGATGACGTGGTTGGCAAGCAACATGCATTGCAACCCTCAGATGTGGTGTGTTGGGGCATTTTCTTTTCCAACCTCCCACACAGTGGCACTGTACGGTACCAAACGGTGGCACAAAATTTAGGTACCCCAATTCGGGCACCTGAGGTGCCCGGAATGGTGGAAAAGTGGGGTTCGATGGGTTTCCGGACCGATCTGGGGGGGTTTGGAGGGTTTACGGGGGCTTTGGGGCCTCTGCGCCGGTTTTTTGAAAAATCGTGTTTGTCACCCCCATTTGACCCCCCCTAGGCATACAGTGCAAACGATAATTATTATCGCACATATACCAGATACGATAATTTTCGGAAAATTATCGCATACGATAATTTATTATCGCATACGATAATCCATTATCGTATGATGCGATAATCCCATTATCGTATACGACCGGATACGATAATTATTATCGTATGCGATAACATACGATAATCCCATTATCGTATGCGATACCCACCTGATTTTGCCCGAAACCAATCACCGAAATCTCCAGTTTACCACCGCCAAACGCCACCAAACCCCGCCAAGGGCCACAATCAGCCACAAAATAGAGATCACTACCATTCTCCCAGCCCCAGGAAGGGTAAGATGAGCCTGTGGGGTCCGGTGCTGCAGGCAGGGTACGCGTACTGGTCTGTGTCCGGGCTGCTGTGGTCATCGACAAGGCTGTGTGGTCTGTCCGAAGGAGGTGGATGGTGGTCTCCCTCAGGTGGATCGCGTCTCTCCAATCCTGCATGGGCTCAGGTGTCTCCAGATGATCATCACCCCTTGCCTTGCTGTCGGTGAGGATGGCGCCCGAGCTCCGCCTTGTAGCGCAGCGGAGTCGTGCAGGTCAGGCAGGCTCCTTGAGGCCTCCGAGGTGATGTGCGCGCGCCACCCCGTGGTTCCTTGTAGAGTTGCAGACAGGTCCGTGCGCACGGTGGGAGCGTTCGTATCGCCCGTTCCGTGCCAGGTCCTGAAGAATACCTTTGGTTGAGTATTGCCTCTCTCGGGTTCAAACCCCATTCAAGGTCCTTCGCTATGTCATCACTGGTCGTCAGTCAGAGGGGAAGAACGGTGTTCCTCACTTTTTCACTGCTCACGGGAGCGAAGGCCAAGTCCAACATAAGTGGTAGCCTTGAAGAAAAATCTCCTGATCTCTCCAAACATTGCACCGAAGACCACACCTGCCTATCAGGTTCTTCCCCATCAGTCGAACCGTCTTTCTTGTTCATGTTCTGGGCAGGGTGCTCTGTCTCGGTGTCCTCAGTATCTGGGTCCCGACGGCAAGGCAGCGTACCAGTCGGCTTTGCGAACCCGCAACAGGCTGTACTGGTGGTTGCATACCGCCGCAAGTATGACCCTGTTGCTGCGTAGTCATGTTTTCCATGAAGTGGGGTGGCGACAGGGTGTAAGTCACGAGGGGAAGGGCATGTGGAACGGCCACTGCCCAATCCCCAGAGTCCTCTCCGCCCCACTGTGCCTGAAACTTCTTCAGACAGACATAGTGATGTGCATGTCATGGCACTATGTGTGTTGTGTCTCTGCTACCCATTTGTGAGGGACATTCTACACTTCTGAGTGAAGCCCCCCGTCACCAATAATTCAAAGAAGCAAAAATGGCAGCTTCCGGCTCCACTTTTACCACTTTTTCAATGTGCTCTGGGCTGATTTCTGGTTTTCCGAAAATCTCAAAAAAAATTATCGCACCATTATCGTATATTATCGTATACGATAATATACGATAATGGGAATACGATAATAATTATCGTATGCGATAATAATTATCGTTTGCACTGTATGCCTAGGGGGGGGGGGGGGGTCAAAATTGGACCCGGACATCCGGACACCCGGATTTCCGGTCCGGATATGTCCGCCCTGTCCGCCCTGAAATCGCCTAAGGGGCCGGGGGAAATCCAGGAAATTCGGGAAATCCAGGAATATGAAGAATCCTCCAAAAGTGAAAAATAGGGTTTTCCGAGAAAAAAAAATCGAAAAGGTCCCCTTAGCAGAAGCCGGATTATTGGACCTGAAAAACCAGCCCGACCAAGTCTGGAGGAGGCAGAGAGGGGTCCGGGGGAAAAACCTGAGTGACGCGTTTAATTGCACAAAATAAGCTCAAAACTCAAAAATTCCTTCGAAATCGGGCTCAAAAGTGAAAAATAGGGTTTTCCGAAAAAAAATCGAAAAGGTCCCTTAGCAGAAGCCGGATTATTGGTGTGAAAGGGGAAAATGGGGGAATTTCCGGGTTTCCGGTCCGGCGGGCCGGGCGGCTCCAGCCCGCATTCACCCATTTTTCAACCAAAAAAATCGAAATTGGGTTCGGCCGGGAAATAATTACCGTATACCTACCCCCCCCCCTTGTAATTGTCCGCCCCATTTTGGCATTTTTGGCCGAGGCGGACAATTACTAGGTCAGGCGGACAATTACAAGGGATTAGCCTGTACCACTGGCTGCAGCGTGCACACAACACAACAGAGGCACATTCCATAGTGTTTGTGCGCTCTGTGTGGCCGGGGGCTCGCTACTCACCCCTACCACCCCCAGGGGGTGATAGGGGTGAGTAGCGAGGGGTGATTAAGAGTCCCTTGTCACGCAGGCCAACCACTCGCACTGCAGGCCTTAGTACCCAGTATCACGGTTTGCCCCCCGGGCGGGATCCCGGGCGGGCCCGGCCGGGTTCCGGGAAATTCCGGGATTCCCGGGATTCCCGGGATTTCCCGGCCGGGAAATCCCGGGATCCCGGCCGGGAAATCCCGGGATGACCCCGGGGTATCCCGGGGTCATCCCGGGACCCCCCCGGGGTCAGGTGTAGGTGGGTGGTAAGATGACTTGAGAGTTTTGCACATTGCACATTGCACGCTGCCGTTGCCCCCTTCCCCTTTGCGATCCACCCGATGTCATTAGTTTTTGCTGGACCCGACTATTTCACCTCACATATACCGCACGTGACTTGGACCCCACAACCCCGCCCCGCCCCCCCCCCCCCCCCCACGTAACTGCGCCGCATACACACACCCGGCAGAGAAACCTTCCACAACAGCAAACATGCACCGTACTCTTTTGTTACTCCTCATTTTTTTTTCCTTCCTGCTCGTTGGTGATGCAGCACCAGGGCAGAAAGGAGGGAAGAGGGCGAGGGATGATGCGGATGACGGCGACAGCGATGGCGACGGCGGCAAGAGCCGCAAGCAACCTCGCCGAGGCAAGGCGGAGGTAGCGGCCCCGGAACCGGACCCCACCACTGACAACGACGACGACGACGACGACGACATCGACGACGCCATTGAGGCGGTGCTGAAGGAGGTGAAGCGGAAGAGGCAGCCGCTGATCGATTTGGCCGTCGCTGAAGGGGTCCTCACAGAGAATGAGAAAGCCCCCCTCATGCCGAAGATCGCCCGCCTGATTGCTCTCGGACGGAAGAAGAAGGAGCTCGCCGCCAGCGCAGTGGCCTTGCGCACGCCGACGGGGAAGTTGCGCCGCCCGGCAAAGGCCGCCCTCGCCGAGAGCCTCAGCAGCCAAGCTGACCTGACCCCCCCGAAGCTGCAGCCTGCCCAGTCTTTGTCGACCCGCTTCTCCGAGTTCAAGTGGCTTTCAGTCAAGACGAAAGCGGAGGCCACGACCGACGGGTACAGGTTCGCGAAGGCCACGGCGAGATGCTGCGACGAGCAGGAGGTGCCCGTGTGTGCTCCGTGCAAGTGGGCGTTTGCACCCGGCGTCGACAGGCACGACCTCACGAGCCACGTGGGTACGAAGGGCCACGGTCGCAATGCAACGACCCCAGTCGACGCCTCAACGCCAAACCGTGACGCATCCACACCAGCAGCCGACCGATCCACACCAGCAGCCGACCGATCCACACCTTCGAGCAACCGACCCGCACCAGCAAACTCCAACGTCCGGGAAACGCTGCTGGAGGTGTGCACGATGGCAGGGCTCTCGTTTCGTGGCGCGACGCAGGTCTTCCGTGCCGTCTCTGGGCTCACCATCCCAGAAGACGTCAACATGCAGAAGGTCTGGCAGAGGAGCGGGGCGACCGTCTACGACAACCACCTCGACACGATTGCCGATATGCTCGCAGGACAAGATCTGAGCATCGTCCACGACTGTGGTTCGACGATCCAGGGTCAGAATGTCGTGTTGTTCATTGCACAGACCGCTACAACGTCCGTTGCGCTGCCGCTACAGTATTCGGATGTCCCGTTTACAGGTCTTACGGTGCGCACCGCGCTGGAGGAATCTCTCGCTGCTGTCGGTGTGGGGATTGAACAGGTGAGGGTCGTGCGCAGCGATCGTGGTGGGTCGAACGTGAAGATGTCGCGCGACCTAGCAGGAGAGGCTCACATCCCGTACGTATCCTGCCTGGCTCACCTGCTGAACAACACCCTTTCCGATGTTCGTCGGATGATGAAGGCCGCCGAGGACCCCCTGCTCGACTTCTTCCACCTCACGAACTACGTGTTTGGTGACGCGAAAAAGCAGAACAAGTGGCGGGACCACCAAAGAAGTGTGCAGAGCGACCCCCAGACACACACGGCGGGTGTCCTATTGGCGAAGCTGCGGAAGCAGTCGGCATCGACGACAACGCGGGAACAGGACAAACTTCTGGACAAGATGAAGGGCCTCTGCAAGGCCGCGGTGACCGAGGCGCACAAGGATGCGATTGCCAACGCAAAGACGTTTGGGGAGCTTTGCAGCTTGATGTCTGCAGCACACGCCGACATGAAGAGCACTCTGCAGGAGGCGGTGGCCATCAAACGTGCACCCCGGATCTACGACACACGCTTCGTCAGCATGCTCGACTGCGCGGAGCACTTTGAAGAGCGTGTCGCCATGCTGTACTCGTACATGGCTACCGGGATTGGCAATGCCTACACTCCCCCCACGTTCGAGAAGCTTGCTGTGCTGCTGAAGACCGTCGGTTCTGAGGCGCTTCAGGACATGCTGACGGAGTTCGTCCGTGCCGCGGCGCCGGTAAGAGCCGCTTTGTCGCGGTACAGCAACGCGCAGGCACCCGGGACGGTTGGATCGGCGACGATCTACGCGGAGGTGGAGGAGCTGATCGACATCCTCCAGAGGGCGAGCACGGGGGATGGACTCGCAGCCCGCGTGTCCAAGACCTTCTACAACGGTCTGCAGAGCCGGTGGCGCGAATCCTCGGAAACGGGCCGGGGGTTCTACCTCTCTGTGCGCCAGCTGACTCCGGAGGGGTACGAGACCCTGGAGATGCTGGATGACCTGCTGCCACGCGAAGACCTCGGCAAGCACATCGGCTTCGACGTCACCGCGCCCATGTACCAGGCGTACACTTCGGCAGTGTCGGAGCACGAGGTCGGCTCAGAGAGGGTATTCTGGAAACGCCAGCTTACCAACGAGACGCTCAAGCCTCTTGCTGAGCGTGTGTTGTTTCTCCTCACCTTGCCCCCTTCCTGCACAGCACCTGACAGCGCACTCTCTGTCATGATGCAAGCCATCCCCGTGTGCCGGAGTGCTATGTCCCGCGACTCCCACGCAAAGCTCTCGCTCTTGGCCATCAATCAAGATGTGCGAGGTGCGTACGGCAAGGAGTGTGGCTTCCGGCGGACATTCCCGTCACTCCGTGTGAATGACGCTGAGAGTGACGATGAGGAGTGATTTGTCCGGCACAGTGTGTGCGTCCGTGTGTGTGTATATCGTATTCCTTGCTGTCTGTGTCTGACGTCTTGTTCTGCAGCTGTGAGACGTCGTATGATGCTGATTGCCCTCCGATGCCATCAGCTGCTTTGGAGTCACGAGGGTATTGTGGCTCCCTTCGGAGGTTGTTGTTGCAGTGCATGTACTGCTTTTGTGTTTGTAGTTTGCCGGATCAGAAAGTCAGGAGAAGCGAATCGCGCGGCGCCCCAGCCCCAGACCCCAGCCCCTGCCACTTGCCACTTGTGTGCTGCCTTCGTGTGTGCGCCTGTGCCTCCCTGTTCTGCATTTGGTTGCCCTCGCGGGTATCACGATACAGAGCAGTCCACCCCCTCCCCCCCCCAAAAATCGTTCGCATCATCTTGGCGCCCATTCCTTCCACTTTCTGTGGATGTGTTTGGTATTTCCGAACGGAATTTTCCAGCGTCAAGACTGATACCTCGCCGTTTTCGAGTCAGTCACTTCCACCGCCGCTGCGATTTGCGTACCGGTAGTTGTGCAGAAATGCTAACATTTAATTTGCTCTGTGGAACCTGGACTGCACCTTCTGGGATGTGAGTCTGTAGATAGTTGGACAGTTGCAGTACCCATCTGTTAGAAAGCTGAAAGGAACCTTGTCGGGCGATCAAGGACGACTGAGGGTTCAGTTTGAGTTTAATGTGGTCCAAGGGTACAACAGACATCACTGCTTGCAGATCCCTCTTGCTTGTCCCTCTGGTAACTTCCAACGGCTCAAACTCCTCGACTTCCTTGGGTGGGCATTTGCCATACCTGACGTAAAACAGTGATGCTTCGTGCTAGTGGTGAACCTGACGTTAGTAAAGGAAGGGTGCTGCGGCTGTCCACGAGGGGCTCTGATGCCTCCTCACGGTGCCTGGTTGGTCGGTTCAGGTGAAACAGAGCAAATTTAGTGTTAGGGGGATGCCTCTGGTCAAGGCCTTTTCACAAAAATTGACCCACGGCGCCGAGTTGGGCCGTTGGTTCCTGGTTGTAGCTCGGTCTACGCCAGGTTCCACACCCCGTCATCGCAAAACGTACGCATACACAGAGGCAAAACACAACAGCCTCTGTGGTACGGGAGCATGGCGGGAGGAAATTTTGCCTTTTGGTCAAATAGGCACCCTTTTGTAATCACTTGACCCGCAGGGTGGCTGAGTCTTATCAGACAGGCCGACCTACATGTTGATCAGTGGAACCACACAACCTGTTCAACCTGCCCCCGGGGTGGCTGAGTCCACCCCTGCCGTAGCGTAAGATAAGCCTACGTCGACCCTCGTCGTCCTCTTCGTCGTCCTAGGACTGTGGAGTTCAGCAACCAGGAGGATGCGGAACTGCTGTGAGCTGCACACTCTCTTGACACACCTGCACGTATCTGCGTTACACTCGTGGTAACCCCGAACCCTGTATTTATACAGGAGACTTCCATCTGGGACAGTTTCTGTTCCAGATGAGCTTTGACAGTGGTAGCCATCTTTGCTATGGAGCCATCGTCATTGCTATCGTCGTCACTCGGACCCATGAGCAGTGGATACAATTGGTGTGGAAGGAGAGGGTGCGGTTCTGGATCAGCAGGTCTGAATCTGAAACTGGGGACTGAAAGCCATAGGTCTGAGATGACCTCGGTCCAAGCGACCTGAGACTGAGAACCCCCGGGATTCCCGGCCGGACCCCGGCCGGACCCGGCCGGGATTTCCCCGGGATCCCGGCCGGGATTTCAAAATCCCGGTCCCGGGCCCGGAATTTCCGGGCCCGGCCGGGGTTTCCCGGGATCCTGCCGGGGGGCAAACCGTGCAGTATAACCCTTGTAATTGTCCGCCCCCCGAGGAGGCCCCGAGGCGGACAATTACAAGGGGTTTGGGGGGGCGGACAATTACAAGGGGGGGGGTAGGTACGTAAATATTATGGAACGTAAATATTTTGGAACGCTGGTGGGTTGGCGTTCCAGATTTTTTTCGTTCCATAATATTTACAGGGCTTTCTGCGACTCGGGGACTTGGACCAGGTGATCGGACGGCATACAGAGTCCCTGACGGGACCTACTCGTGCACTTTTCGCGCGATTCCTGAGCCAAGCCATCCTCACCACCGAGTCCCCAACTGGCCCTGTAAATATTTTGGAACGTAAATATTATGGAACGGACCGGCCAAAAATGGGCCCGTTCCATAATATTTACGTTCCATAATATTTACGTATACGGTAATCCTCTTTTTGCAAGCTACGCCCCATATCACTGTGAATACGTACACCCCCCAAAAAATTCACGGTGACCATTTTTTCGGCTGGGGTAATACCGCCTGGTCGAATTCACACCATCTCAAACCATTTCACAAAATTTCACAAAAAATAGCAAAATTTCACGGTGCAAAATTTGTGAATTTTTGTGAATTTTTGCGACTTCTGCGACTTTTTGTGACTTTTTGCGACTTTCTGCGCCTTCTTGCGTTTTGGGCGGTGCTGGCACTTGGGCACTAATGGCGGATGCAGTGGTTTGGGTTTATGGAAAAAGGGTGGTGGACGTGATGCCCAACTCCTCCTGAAGGTACGCATTGTATCTGCTGCGCCAGCTGGGGAAACACGGCCCGGGGCCGTGCCACCCTGCAGCCACTGCAGGAAGTGCTGCCTCAGGGTTCCTCGGCAGTGGACCAACGCACATTGGCCGTGTGTGTCAGCGTCCGTCTTGGATCTCACAACGGTCACGCCATCTCCCACCCCTGAGGTCGCTGCTCTAACGAAGGTGCGCGGCACAGGTCGTGGAGATCCACGAAACGGCAAGCAGTGGCGAACTGCAAGGCAAATCCTTGCCCTGGGGTGTCTGGGACCTACCCTACCCCCCTTGGTGCTGGGGGACAGAGGGGGGGTACCCGACCCCCTTCGGGTCTCAAACCATTTCACAAAAAATCGCAAAAAATAGCAAAGCGTCACAAAAAATATCAGGCTTCGCAAAAAATCACACGCTCTCAAACCATTTCACAAAAAATCGCACAATCGCTTGCTATGTTGGATTAGCGGATCCGCATCGTACAGAACGTCTACGAAAGACGACGCACGAGAACTGATACGCTATCGCGAACATTTCACAAAAAATCACAAAAAATAGCACAATTGAGGGCCCGATTTTCGGTTTAGTCGGCCGGAAAAAAAATTATTTTTTCGGCCAAATTTTTTTTTTTTTCGACATGTCGAAAATCCGGCCACCCTGGGGCAGCAGCCTGGACTGGTGGCCACCCCAACCAAAAAAAATCGACAAAAAATCCGAAAAATATCGGTGTGGCACCCCAGAGGGCCCGATTTTCGGTTTAGTCGGCCGGAAAAAATTTTTTTTTTCGGCCAAAAATTTTTTTTTTTCGACATGTCGAAAATCCGGCCACCCTGGGGCAGCAGCCTGGACTGGTGGCCACCCCAACCAAAAAAAATCGAAAAAAAATCCGAAAAAAATCCGAAAAATATCGGTGTGGCACCCCAGAGGGCCCGATTTTCGGTTTAGTCAGGGGATAAGATAGGTCTGGTTTTCCGGTTTTCAAAACCAGGGTTTCCCGGTTCCCGGTTTTCTTTTTTTTTTTTTTTTTTTTCACGTATCCGTCAGGTGGACCACCGGGTGGGGAGAGATCCGGTGTGAGGCACTTGGGTCGGTCCAGGTGGGCAGGGGGAACCTGGGGGCGGGGGGCCTCAAAACCCGTCTACCAGTGCCGCTTCTAATCTCGTCGGTCTTGTCCCAACCACCACCAGCCAGCCCAGAACGCCCTGACGCTGCGACCTCGTCGATTTTTCCGTTTCGCCCATCCGCCCAACTCCGCCAACCCAACCAGCCCTACCCTTTCTCCCAGTCAGGGCGGTACTCACACGAGCGGCAAAGCGCTGGGGGAGGGGGGGGGGGGACATCAATAGGGGAGGGGAGGGGAGGGGAGGGGAGGGGAGGGGAGGGGAGGGGAGGGGAGGGGAGGGGAGGGGAGGGGAGGGGAGGGGAGGGGAGGGGAGGGGAGGGGAGGGGAGGGGAGGGGAGGGGAGGGGAGGGGAGGGGAGGGGAGGGGAGGGGAGGGGAGGGGAGGGGAGGGGAGGGGAGGGGGGAGGAAGGGAGGGGAGGAAGGGGGGGGGGGGTTATGTTGTTTCTAACCCAGACCTGCTGTGCAGAGCCCGGGGGAGGGGGTGGCCAGCCCCTGTCTAACCATTCACAACGGCCACCTGCACACATCTATGAAAGGGGGGGGGGGAAGGTCCCGGGGGGGGGGGGGTGGTGGGGGTGGGGACGCTGCTCCGCCTACTCGCCTCGCTCCACCTCCGTCTGCAGCTTGCGCATGTAGACGCGCAGGCTGACCCCCGGCTCCCTCGTCTGGTTCCCGGGCTCGGCCTGCGCGCCCCCTTGCAGGATGCGCGCCTGCAGCCACTCCGCCGCTACGTCACCTGCCACCCTGGGCGAGAGGGGGCAAAGGCCATAGCTGGGGTGGAAGCAGTGCCTCCACGCCTCGACGGTGCGGGGGATGGCTCCTCCCATCGAGACGCAGGGGGCCATGCCGCGGGCCCGCGCTACCACCCCCTCGGCCCAGACACGGGACGCCGCAAGCTCCTGCAGAGCGGGGATGTTCGCCGCGGGCGTCTCGTCGTCCCCGTAGGCGTCGATGGCCTGGAGGTCGTCCTCGGGCTCCCACACGTTCGCCGGGTCGTCGTCGAACTCCATGGGGCCCGCCGCGTCACCCTGACGCAGCTCCTCCAGGCGTCTCGAGGACGCGGCCGTCCGGCTGCGGCGCTGCCCGTCCCGGCGGGCCTGCGCGGCGTTGCGCATCATCGTCGCAGCAACCCCCTGGATCCCGCCAGCCCCACCGGGGGCTGTTCCGCCAGAGGTGCCAGAGGGGGCTGTGTTGAAGGTGTGGGAGCCTCCGCCCTGGCGGCGCCGCGCGGTTTTCTGGAAAAAAAAAAAAGGTCGGTCTCATTTTTGGCGGTTTTTCTTGTGACTTTGGGACAGTAAAACAGTCAGAAAAAACGCCATAAAAAAATAGAAAGTGACCCCATCGTGATCCGCACAGAGCTCAAATAGTCCAAAGAAGGCAGAGAAGCGGAGAAGAAAAATGGACCTAGCGGATGGCCCGGTGGGTGGTGACCTCGTCATGCAGGTCTCTTCTGTTTTGAAGGTGCACACATGGTGGACTCCAGCCACCATGTCTAAGAGGGAGTCTAAGACTGCAGTCTGGAGGGCTGAGACGAGAACACGAACGACTTTCAAGCAGTCTTGAAGGTCGCCAAGCCTATTGGGGGCAACTAACAGATGAGATTTGTTTGTTGCCTGTCGTCACAGCTAGGTGCCCATCTCCTCGATAACGGAATGTGTGCAGAGATCTCGTGGACCCTTTGGCCATTCTGTCGTGCACCCACTCCACCCACAACGCACACCTGTCACGAGTGGTCGCTCCCCCGTCCTCCTCCACCCTGAAGGTTGAACCCTCAAGGACCAGTGATCTCCTGCTGGCCGGGCTGCGATACAGCGAAGCCTTCCTACTTACAAGCGAATCCAGACTGTAGTGAACAGATGTTCACTACCGTGGCCTCCGGCGGCTGGGGGGCTCCGCCCCCCAGACCCCCCTGTGTAAAAGCATTGCACCAGACCGGTTTTTTGGTCGAGAGTCCAAACTTTCAAAGCAGCTGCTGCGCCTGCCCCACCAAGCAGCCTCAGTACGACAGGACGCGCGCAGGCACCGGGCCTTCTCAGACTCTGGGAGGGTTTGCGCGGGTCGCGCGCGCCGAAGGCGCGCGCAAAAAATTTTCAAAACCAGAAAAACCGGAAAACGGCGCCAGAAAAAAAGTCTATCTTATACCCTGGTTTAGTCGGCCGAAAAAAAATTTTTTTTTTCGGGGGCCCTCGCTACGAGTCACTGTGAGTCACGAGTCGTCAGTTGTCAGCCAAACATGGCTGACTTCTCACTTTTTCTCACTCAGTCACACTTGGTAGCGAGGGCCCCCTTCGGCCAAATTTTTTTTTTCGACATGTCGAAAATCCGGCCACCCTGGGGCAGCAGCCTGGACTGGTGGCCACCCCAACCAAAAAAAATCGAAAAAAAATCCGAAAAAAATCCGAAAAATATCGGTGTGGCACCCCAGAGGGCCCGATTTTCGGTTTAGGAGGATCCTTGAAATCGGTAGTGGACAGTAGCGGACAGTAGCGGACAGGGCGGACATTTCCTTGTGGAAAAAGTGCCCGAAAAAAAAAATTCGAAAAGGTCCCCCTTACAGAATTCGCCTTTTTTCAAAAAATCGGAAAATTTCGGACCGCAATTTGTACCCAAGAAAGTGCCGAATTTTCGGACTTGGTCCGATTTGAACGATTTCCGTGCCTCTTGCAACCCCCATGAGGGGGGGCTGCTGTTTCGGGTTCTTCCGGTGGTACATGCTGGGGTGTCAGGACAGGGAATCCTGCTCGCTGTACCCGGTGATCCCTGACGCAGCCAGGAAGTGGAGAGCCTTGGAACCCTGGTTGAGGCCTGTAACACCCGGCCTTCCTGCCACTTCTGGCATTGTGGAGTGGTGGAGTGATATGGAGAAGGTTCTCTCTCCGTCCGGTCGAGCACAACCGTCCTCTCCAGCCAGGGGCCATCTACTTTCCAAACAAGGGCCAGGAACATGCTCAAACAAACTACCGTATACGTAAATATTTTGGAACGTAAATATTATGGAACGTAAATATTATGGAACGTAAATATTATGGAACGCTGGTGGGTTGGCGTTCCAGATTTTTTTCGTTCCATAATATTTACAGGGCTTTCTGCGACTCGGGGACTTGGACCAGGTGATCGGACGGCGTACAGAGTCCCTGACGAGACCTACTCGTGCACTTTTCGCGCGATTCCTGACGCAAGCCGTCCTCACCACCGAGTGGCCCAACTGGCCCTGTAAATATTTTGGAACGTAAATATTATGGGACGGACCGGCCAAAAATGGGCCCGTTCCATAATATTTACGTTCCATAATATTTACGTATACGGTAATTGATCAGAAAATCTGGCTAGCCGTGGAATCATTGAGCAAAATTTGGGGAGTGATTGGTGCCCCATTGCTGCATATGACATGTCCATTTTTGACGATTTTTGGGCAGAATTTGGTGCGTGGGACCTTTCGATTTTCATGAATTTTTCGGAATTTCGTGGGGACCGGTACCCCATTTGAGGGCCAAAAATCTCATTTCCGAGGCCTGGGAATGGTCGCAGTGGCCTCAGATGTCCAAAAACGTTCAATTGACCTCTCCTCGAAAAAAAATTCGAAAGGTCCCCCCTACTGGCACCCCGGATTAGGACATGTCTCTGGGGGTGTCCGGGGGGCATTTTTGGCCCATTTTTGGCTGGGGAAAATGGGCCATTTTTCACGATTTTTTCGGTTTTTTGTCCGGACCGGCACCGCATTTGAGGGGCCAAAATCTGATTTCCGAGGCCCGGGAATGGTCGCAGTGGCTTCATTTGGCCAAAAACGTTCAATTTACCCTTCTCCAAAAAAAAATTCGAAAGGGTCCCCCTACAAATCGCCGGTCTTAGGAGCAAAAAATTTGGGCACCCAGATTTCAAAAATTTTCAAACTATTTTCTGGACCAAAAATCAAACTATTGAGGTCCTGGCCGGACATGTCCGGGGGGGGGTCAAAATTGGATTTCCCGAATTTCCGGGTCCGGACATGTCCGCCCGGACATCCGGACACCACAAAATGTCCGCCCGGACATGTCCGCCCTGTCCGGGGCGGACATTTCTGGATGTCCGGATGTCCGGGCGGGAAATTCGGGAAATGTCCGGGGGGGGGGGGGGGGGGGGGGGGGGTCAAAATTGGACCCGGACATCCGGACACCCGGATTTCCGGGTCCGGGCATGTCCGCCCTGAAATCGCCTAAGGGGCCGGGGGAAATCCAGGAAATTCGGGAAATCCAGGAATATGAAGAATCCTCCTTAGTCGGCCGAAAAAAAATTTTTTTTTTCGGCCAAATTTTTTTTTCGACATGTCGAAAAATCGGTAATTCAGTACCCCGGGGGGGTATGCAGGCCTCTGGCTAATTCTGGGGCCGGACTTAACGTTGGGCCGGACACGGTGGGATCTTGTAAATTTTACATGTATAACTACAAGTATATACATGTATTATACATGTATAATACTTGCATGTCAACTATTATACATGTATAATACATGTATATGCCTGAAATATACATGTAAAATACATGTACCGTAAACGGAAATATTGTGGACCGTAATAAAGGTGAACCGTACTATAGGTGGACCGTAAAAAAGATGGAACAAATGGGATTTTTCCGGAACTTGGAACATTTTTACGGTCCACCTATTTTACGGTTGGGATAGTGGACTTGGCGGTTTTTTTTACGAGTTCCTTCGTGACGAAGTCGCGAAGGAACCAAGGAAATCGTACGACTGAAGCTGCAGGATTAACACCACAGAGCCTCAGCACAGAGTGTGCGCTCACCATCGTCCGGGAACTGTTCTCCCACAGTTACTGCAGGGTGTACTACACTAAAGGAGTACGATTTCCCTGAATTTTCCGGGCACTGATTCACGAATTTACATCTGGAGGGAGCCCGGTGGTCTCAGCTTCTGTCTGCGCGCCCTGCCGTACTGTGGCTGCTTTTGTGGGCTCGTGCATCAGGTTCTACTTTTACTTCTACCGGAACGCTCCTTGCATGGTACTACACTTCTCGAGGTGTGGTGGTGGGTGAGTCTCGAGGTGAGTGGTGGTGATCGTGCCCTTTCCACACGCAGGGAGGACTTGCTTCTCTTGCTGGTGTTGGTTGCGGTGGTGGAGGGAGGGTCCAAAGCTGGGAGGTCGGGAGGCCTACGTGCGGGAGTCTGCGGCGTGGAGGCCGCAGTCCGCGCCCCGCAACCCACCAGCCCGCGGGCGAAAATCGCATTGTCTTTTCCATATGCAGTCCCAATAAATAGTGGACCGTAAAAAAGATGGAACGTTTGGCCTTTTTTTGGGAACTTGGAACATTTTTACGGTCCACCCTTTTTCCGTTTACGGTATATCAAGTAAAAATACAAGTATAATACTTGCATGTCAACTATTATACTTGTATTTTTACTTGATATACATGTATTTTACATGTATATTTCAGGCATTTACATGTATTTTACATGTATAATACTTGTCATGCAAGTATTATACATGTAAAATACTTGCATGACAAGTAAAATACTTGCATGCAAGTATTTTACATGTATAATACTTGCATGACAAGTATTATACATGTAAAATACATGTAAATGCCTGAAATATACATGCAAAAATACATGTATATCAAGTAAAAATACAAGTATAATAGTTGACATGCAAGTATTATACTTGTATTTTTACTTGATATACATGTATTTTACATGTATATTTCAGGCATATACATGTATTATACATGTATAATAGCTGACATGCAAGTATTATACATGTATAATACATGTATATACTTGTAGTTATACATGTAAAATTTACAAGATCCCACCGTGGAGGGGGGGGGGGGGGGGGGGCCCTACCCTACCCTACCCTACCCTACCCTACCCTACAGCACGTCGGGGGTACCCACAACCCGACCCAACCCTACCCTAGGGTGAGGGTTGGGTACCCATAACCCGACCCAACACGACCCTACCCAACCCAGGGGTCAGGGCCAGGGTTGATCCTAGACCCAACCCAACCCAAGGGTTAGGGTCAGGGTTGACCCCAGACCCTACCCAACCCTAGGGTAAGGGTCAGGGTTGACCCCAGACCCTACCCAACCCTAGGGTTAGGGTTAGGGTAAACCCTTGACCCAACCCTAGGGTTAGGGTCAGGGTTGACCCCAGACCCTACCCAACCCTAGGGTAAGGGTCAGGGTTGACCCTAGACCCTACCCAACCCTAGGGTTAGGGTTAGGGTTAACCCTTGACCCAACCCTAGGGATAGGGTTAGGGTTGACCCTAGACCCTACCCTAACCCTAGGGTTAGGGTCAGGGTTAACCCTAGACCCTACCCTAACCCTAGGGTTAGGGTTAACCCTTGACCCAACCCTAGGGTTAGGGTCAGGGTTGACCCCAGACCCTACCCAACCCTAGGGTTAGGGTTAGGGTAAACCCTTGACCCAACCCTAGGGTTAGGGTCAGGGTTGACCCCAGACCCTACCCAACCCTAGGGTTAGGGTTAGGGTTAACCCTTGACCCAACCCTAGGGTTAGGGTTAGGGTTAACCCTAGACCCTACCCTAACCCTAGGGTTAGGGTTAACCCTTGACCCAACCCTAGGGTTAGGGTTAGGGTTGACCCTAGACCCTACCCTAACCCTAGGGTTAGGGTTAGGGTTAACCCTTGACCCAACCCTAGGGTTAGGGTCAGGGTTGACCCCAGACCCTACCCAACCCTAGGGTTAGGGTTAGGGTAAACCCTTGACCCAACCCTAGGGTTAGGGTCAGGGTTGACCCCAGACCCTACCCAACCCTAGGGTTAGGGTTAGGGTTAACCCTTGACCCAACCCTAGGGTTAGGGTTAGGGTTAACCCTAGACCCTACCCTAACCCTAGGGTTAGGGTTAACCCTTGACCCAACCCTAGGGTTAGGGTTAGGGTTGACCCTAGACCCTACCCTAACCCTAGGGTTAGGGTCAGGGTTGACCCCAGACCCTACCCAACCCTAGGGTTAGGGTTAGGGTTAACCCTTGACCCAACCCTAGGGTTAGGGTCAGGGTTAACCCTAGACCCTACCCTAACCCTAGGGTTAGGGTTAGGGTTAACCCTAGACCCTACCCAACCTTCGGGTTAGGGTCAGGGTTGACCCTAGACCCTACCCAACCCTCGGGTTAGGGTTAGGGTTAACCCTGGACCCTACCCAACCCTAGGGTTAGGGTCAGGGTTGACCCTAGACCCTACCCTAACCCTAGGGTTAGGGTCAGGGTAAACCCTAGACCCTACCCAACCCTCGGGTTAGGGTTAGGGTTAACCCTGGACCCTACCCAACCCTAGGGTTAGGGTCAGGGTTGACCCTAGACCCTACCCTAGGGTTAGGGTAGGGTATAGGGTTAACCCCAACCCTGATCCGAGGGTTGGGTCGGGTCTAGGGTTCACCCTGACCCAAACCCGAACCCTAGGGTAGGGTTGGGTCTAGGGTGAACCCTAACCCTAGGGTCGGGCAGGGTCTTGGGTTAACCCCCAACCCTAACCCTCGGGTTGGGTAGGGTATAGGGTTAACCCTAACCCTAGGGTTGGGTTGTGTATAGGGTTAACCCTAACCCTAACCCTAGGGTAGGGTTGGGTCTTGGGTTAACCCTAACCCTAGGGTTGGGTTGGGTATAGGGTTAACCCTAACCCTAGGGTTGGGTAGGGTATAGGGTTAACCCTAACCCTAGGGTAGGGTTGGGTCTTGGGTTAACCCTAACCCTAACCCTAGGGTAGGGTTGGGTATAGGGTTAACCCTAACCCTAACCCTAGGGTTGGGTGGGGTATAGGGTTAACCCTAACCCTAGGGTTGGGTTGGGTCTAGGGTTAACCCTGACCCTAACCCTAGGGTTGGGTAGGGTATAGGGTTAACCCCAACCCTAACCCTAGGGTTGGGTTGGGTCTAGGGTTAACCCTGACCCTAACCCTAGGGTTGGGTAGGGTGTAGGGTTAACCCTAACCCTAGGGTCGGGTTGGGTTAACCCTAACCCTAGGGTTGGGTTGGGTATAGGGTTAACCCTAACCCTAACCCTAGGGTTGGGTTGGGTCTAGGGTTAACCCTGACCCTAACCCTAGGGTTGGGTAGGGTATAGGGTTAACCCCAACCCTAACCCTAGGGTTGGGTTGGGTCTAGGGTTAACCCGAACCCTAACCCTAGGGTTGGGTTGGGTCTAGGGTTAACCCTAACCCTAACCCTAGGGTAGGGTTGGGTGTAGGGTTGGGTTGGGTCTAGGGTTAACCCTGACCCTAACCCTAGGGTTGGGTTGGGTCTAGGGTTAACCCTGACCCTAACCCTAGGGTTGGGTAGGGTGTAGGGTTAACCCTAACCCTAGGGTCGGGTTGGGTTAACCCTAACCCTAGGGTTGGGTTGGGTATAGGGTTAACCCTAACCCTAACCCTAGGGTTGGGTTGGGTCTAGGGTTAACCCTGACCCTAACCCTAGGGTAGGGTCTAGGGTTAACCCTAACCCTAGGGTAGGGTTGGGTCTAGGGTTAACCCTGACCCTAACCCTAGGGTAGGGTTGGGTGTAGGGTTGGGTTGGGTATAGGGTTAACCCTGACCCTAACCCTAGGGTAGGGTCTAGGGTTAACCCTAACCCTAACCCTAGGGTTGGGTAGGGTGTAGGGTTAACCCTAACCCTAGGGTAGGGTTGGGTCTAGGGTTAACCCTGACCCTAACCCTAGGGTAGGGTCTAGGGTTAAACCCAACCCTAACCCTAGGGTTGGGTAGGGTGTAGGGTTAACCCTGACCCTAACCCTAGGGTTGGGTAGGGTATAGGGTTAACCCTGACCCTAACCCTAGGGTTGGGTAGGGTATAGGGTTAACCCTAACCCCAGGGTAGGGTCTAGGGTTAACCCTAACCCTAGGGTGAGGGTAGGGTCTGGAGTTAACCCCAACCCCAACCCTAGGGTTGGGTAGGGTCTAGGGTCACCCGTAACCCTCGAAATCGGGCCCAAATCGCCAAAATGGGCACCCCTCGAAAAAAAAATTCGAAAAGGTCCCCCTACCCACACCTGGAAATTACCAAAAAATCTGGGACCCCGGCGGCCCCAACCCTAGGGTAGGGTAGGGTAGCCCCCCCCCCCCCCCCCCTCCCCCCCCCGGCACGGAGAAACTTAACGTTCGACCCGAATTAGCCAGAGGCCTGGGGGTATGGAATCTGGGAACCTCGACCTGGCGACTACGGGTGACTACGCGCGACTACGACACAATGCGATTTTTTGCGAAAAAATCGATTTTTTTCGAAAATCTTACTCTCTTTTCCCCAGCTGAAAAACCGCGCGTAAATCGCCTAAAAGTGACTAAGAATGACTAAATTTCCATACCCCCATTGGAAACCATTTCACAAAAAATCGCAAAAAATAGCAGCGCGGTTTTTGTGAATTTTTGTGATTTTTTGGGGCGTTGTTCTTCGTTTTTGGGAGACGCTGTGAATTCGCCAAGGCGGTATTACCCCATCGGCACAGATATCGAATCCATCGGTTCGTGCGTCCTCACAAATTTTCGGGCAAAACCCCCCCTGGGGGGGGGGGAGGGAGGGGGGAGGGAGGGGGGAGGGGGAGGGGGAGGGGGAGGGGAGGTCCTTTAAAAAACACTTAAACACTCCGTGTTTAGTGATTTTTTTCCTGTTCAAATCAATTCGGGGCTCTGGCGAGGCACGCGTGTGACGCGTGCGTTGCCCCCCTTTTTTTTCTTCCCCCGGTGAGTGGCGGGCACATCCCCGGTATCTCACACCTAGTGCTCCTTCCGGTGTGCAAACCTCCAAAAGGTGTTCAACAAGCTCTACAGAACAATTTTACCCTGGCTGCAGTGGTTACGCTCCGCATGCGGAACATGCGGATTTCCGTAGGGTATTTTTTTTGGCGAAATCCGTACGTACGGTTTCCACATGCGGATTTCCGCATGTGCCTGGGTAATTTTCCCCGCCTCCCCCTCCGAACGTCAACCAAGCGTCAAACCATATACACTGGGGCGACGCTAAACTAGCGTTACACCGGGTCGACGTCGATGAGGTTTTGCAGGAACAGATGCTCACTACCGTGGCCTCCGGCGGCTGGGGGGCTCCGCCCCCCAGACCCCCCTGTAGTGTGCGTCTCGTACTCCGATCTCATAAGGTCAGGGAATCCAACCACTCCAGTAGTCTCAGGAGGACGCAGCCAATTCACACAGAATCTGTACGACCACAATTAACAGATGTTCACTACCGTGGCCTCCGGTGGCTGGGGGCTCCGCCCCCCAGACCCCCCATGTAGCGTGTGCCCGCCTAGTGACCAAGTCCTGGGTGGGTGCCGTCCGCAATAATTTTCAACTGAAAAAAACGGCACGTGCGGTTTTCCGTATGTAATTGTTTTTGCGTTTCCAAAACTGCGTAACCACTGCCTGGCTGTTGTTCCACAACAGGGGTGGGGGATGCAAGGGTGGGGAGGGGGTGTGCCTTCACACATTTTGCGAGAGGGCGAAGGCCCCTGGGTGTCAGAGGGCGGAAGCGACACCCGGGGCGGGCGTCGGGTATCGCTTCGCTTGTCCGGAACCCTCCGATTGAGCGAAGAGAAAGACCCCCCCCCCCCCCCCTAGGGGGGGTCAAATGGGGGTGACAAACACGATTTTTCAAAAAACCGGCGCAGAGGCCCCAAAGCCCCCGTAAACCCTCCAAACCCCCCCAGATCGGTCCGGAAACCCATCGAACCCCACTTTTCCACCATTCCGGGCACCTCAGGTGCCCGAATTGGGGTACCTAAATTTTGTGCCACCGTTTGGTACCGTACAGTGCCACTGTGTGGGAGGTTGGAAAAGAAAATGCCCCAACACACCACATCTGAGGGTTGCAATGCATGTTGCTTGCCAACCACGTCATCCGGTGGGTGTCAGGCGCTATGTAGGTGGCATTAGCCAGGTCTTCGATGTGTTCTGGCTTGTATATATACCTCCCTGCCTGCGGCACAGGCACTGCCTTTGTCCCCCACACCAGCCACAGAGAGCGTATTGTACTCGGTCCACGGTTGCTGATTCATTGTGATGCGTTGTATCCTCGAGTGAACGTCACACACTAGTGGCACCACCACCCGCCATCCGAGAGCTGTATTGACTTTGCGCGCTTCCGTTGTATTCACCTCGCCACGCATATTGCACCGTTCAGTACCAGTGCTCTTGGGCCAGGCAAAGTAGACCGCAGCAACTACCAATTCTGGCACAATGGGTACCACGACAGCGCACTTCATGTGTTCCCGGAATGTACAGCTCGTGTTGCAACAGTCGTTGTCAACACATCCCGGTTGTGGAGCACTGCTGCACAGGAATCACACGACCATCTGGACTGTTCCGTACCTACAGGCAGCCTCCCGGTGCATGGTGGCAGGGAGGTATATATACAAGCCAGAACACATCGAAGACCTGGCTAATGCCACCTACATAGCGCCTGACACCCACCGGATGACGTGGTTGGCAAGCAACATGCATTGCAACCCTCAGATGTGGTGTGTTGGGGCATTTTCTTTTCCAACCTCCCACACAGTGGCACTGTACGGTACCAAACGGTGGCACAAAATTTAGGTACCCCAATTCGGGCACCTGAGGTGCCCGGAATGGTGGAAAAGTGGGGTTCGATGGGTTTCCGGACCGATCTGGGGGGGTTTGGAGGGTTTACGGGGGCTTTGGGGCCTCTGCGCCGGTTTTTTGAAAAATCGTGTTTGTCCACGTAAAAGGGTGGCATTTGACCCCCCCTACCCCCCCCCCCCCCACCACTCCTCCACACACGACACCCTCCGACCCCGCACACCACACCACGAGAAGAAGAAGAAGGCCTTCTCGGGGCCCCACCCCCCACCCCCCAACCGATACAGAAGCCGCACACACAGCGGTAGACCTCTACAACCCTGGGGCGAGTAACCTGCGAATCATTCGCAGGGGTCCGCTCAAGACAGGGGATGGTGAAAATTCAGATTAGGAAGAAGAAGGGAAAGAAGAATGGGGGGGGAAAGGGGGAAGGGAAAGGGGGGGGAGATGGAGGCCTTCGCTCGCACGGTGGACTCCCCCCCCCCCCTCCCCGAGAGTCGGGTTGCAGTCTGAGTGGGGGGGGGGGGTGGTGAAATAGAAGCAGAAGGGAGCACAAGAATGACCACCCTTCACTCGTTATGCAGGTTGTGTCTGAAATGGGATCAGTCTGAGTGGGAGTGGGGGGTGGGGAGGGGTTCAGAGACCCCCCGCTAGCCACCCCCCCCTCCAATGCTGAGAATACGGCCAAGTCCCACGTCCCAAGTCCCGGACCCACAAACCTTTTTCTCAGCACTGCGCCCTCCCCAACTAACACCGTTCAGCAGCAACCGCCATTCACTACTACACAAAAAACCCTGAAGATGAGATGATCACACCCTCGAGCTTGATGAAGGGTGGGGAGTGAGTGCGCAGAGCACGTTTGGTTGCGTTTGTCATATGGCGATGTGACTTTTCTGCTCAAAGCGGGTGTGCAGATTGTACCCCTTTCGCTTGATTCGCGAGTGACAGTGTAGGAAGAAGAAAAAATATGGGGGGCGCTTTTTTTAATGTGGCGTATACAACCGCCTTTCTTTCTGTTGTGAGAAAAAAAAGGCCGGGACTCTGTTCGTTGTTTTGCCGGGGTGGGGGGGGGGGGGAAGCAATACCCCTTCCCCTCTCCTCCGAGGGGGGAGAAGACAGACGAGCAAAAGGACGAGCACAGCCACGGATGTTTGCTTTGCGATGTTATATTTTTTTGGATGGAAAACGGAGAAACGCGCAAAGTTCCCTTTGCACATACACACGTTAATCTTTTTAGTTTAGTGTAGGACGCACCGAGCGAGCTCCAGCGCTGCCTCCACTGTCTTTTCACACACACACACAACACACAAGCGATCACAACACCGAGCACATCAAACGCGGGCCTTGCGATTTTATCGACGCAGAAAACGTTTGCTTCCCCCCTCTCCCCCTTCCAGACTGTGCACGCATTGCCGCATGATGTGTCCTGCAATGCGGGGTGGGGATCACAAGGCGCATTACCCTGCGTCCCGCTCGTAGCTGGTTGGGGATAAAACCAGACAAATGAATCGCCCAACTGAATCGTGCTAGCTAAACTCCGGAAAGAAGTGTCTTTTTTCGTTGAACGCAGCCAAATATAAGGCCTAACCTGTTTTGGCGCACGGGTGTGATGACAAAAGGGAAAAGTGCTAACACGAACATGATGTTGGTCTTCTGGTTATGTCTGGTTTCTTAGAACACTTAACGTGTATGCAAAAACCAGACAAATGAATCGCCCAACTGAATCGTGCTAGCTAAACTCCGGAAAGAAGTGTCTTTTTTCGTTGAACGCAGCCCAACCCACAGGGACCGCGTAGCGGAAAGAAAGACAAGGGATTGAAAGGGTACACCACACTTGAAATGTTTAACGCGATATGGCTGCAACCGCCGCATATCTCGCAGGGAGGGGCGCCAGGGGGACAGGGCACGGCGATGCCACAGTGCCTCGGGTAAACTCGTCTGCTCGCTGTGCATGCGTAGGCACCCACTGAGCGGAAACGGAGATGCCCGCACCGTCTGCGGTGTCAAACAAGGCACACAACAAGTCATTCGCGAGGTAATTCTTGCTGTGGCCCTTGTTGATTGCTGCCACCGCTGCCGTGTTGTCCACCTGCAACCCCAACGCACAGCCCGGCCGCGTAGCGGCTGCGAGGCGTGTCGCCTGGAGCGCTGCGAAGAGCTCTTTGACATATATATGGTGGGCGAGGGGTTCATCAAAACAGCCCTGGACAATCGGCTCGGGGTCTAACTCCAGAAGGGCTGCCCATTCTGTGTCGGAAGCGTCAGACCACGCCGTGACCGAGGGCCCCGAAGCCCCTGCCTCAACCCATACATTCTGGCCCAGATCGGCCGAAATCAGAGAAAGATCAGCGAGAACAGAGGGGGGGATGTCGAGAGGGCGGTCCCACTGCTCCGGTTCCGCAACCAGCTTGGCCGCGGATCTCCTGAGGAAGGCGAGGGAGGCGCGGAAGTAGCAGAGACGCCTCTGCGTCGAGAACAGAAACCAAATCATACCGCCGAAAACCTTGTAGAACTCCCGGGAAGTAGCCCTGTTCTCGCGAACCGCCGCCACGGCCGCCGAGGCAAGGAATTTCGACACCCAATCGGGGTCCGACCTGAAGCGCTTAGGCGACGACTCCAGATCAAATTCCAACCCCAAGGCGATGAACCGCGACTGCGGTGTGCCGAACTCCGCACCCTCGTTGAGCTCGGCGCCCACCGACTCGGCCTTGCCGAGGAATCGGGTGTATCTCTCGGCTGCATCCTCCCGGCTATCTCCAACCACAAACCAGTTGTCCACCCAAGACAGCCCATCCTCCAGGGGGAGAAGCACGCGCGAGGCCCTCTGCGCGATGCACGGCGCCCAGCTCCAGCCCATGCACATCACCCGCAGCGAGGTGCGCCGAAACGGGCCCCGCTCCCCAGCCAGATTCACCCCGAAGAAGTCGCGGACCCCGTCCCCCAGGGGGAACTGGTAGAACCAGCTCTTCCCGTCAGCCTGCACCACGAATTCGGCCGCCAGGAACCTCCGGACCACCTCGTGGATCGACGGGAGGAGCATCGGTGGCGGGTCCCGCATCAGCCGGTTCAGCTTTCGCCCGTCGCATACCAAACGCAGCAGCCCGGTCTTTTTCTCCACGGTGAACGCCGGGAGGACCACCTTCGGCGCGTCAGCCAACCCCAGCACCCCCCACTCCGAGAGGTTATCCCAGTGCCGCAGCATGTGCCTCGAGGTCCCGCGCGAAAGAGGCCTGTCGCCCAGATCCACGCCCGGTCGCATGGCCCGCAGGAAAGCGCCCCGGTCCCGAATCACGTCGATAACCCCTGACAGGATCCCCTCGGAATCCAAGGCCTCTAAGGCGTCGAGGTTCAGACGTGACGTCGAAATGGGGGCCAGCTCCCCCGTGGGGCCACCCCGCGCCAAGGGCGGGCCAAGATGCCGCCCCTCCACCGTCACCCGCGCTTCCCTCGCGTACGTCGCGTTGACGTCCGGCGAGTAGGAGTCGTCGCCGACCCTCCGAGGAAGAGGAGGAGGAGGGGGCGGCCGTGGCGGCGGTGGAGGCGGAGGCGGAAGTGGTGGCGGTGGCGTGGGAGGCGGCCTGGGCCGAGGGGTCGCCGGCGGGGAAGGCGTGCCTGGGGGCTCGTACGCCACGCACGCCGTCCTCAGGAGCTTCCCAGGGAAGGCAGGGCAAAGAGCGACCCCCGGGATAGCCCCCGGTCGAGCACCATTGATGTGGAGGCCGTCTGCCTCGCCAGCTTCAGCTTCCCCGCCGGGAGGTACCTGGCCAGGGCGTCCAGGGAGCTGTGGCGGGACAGCTGCCGAAGCGACTCCAGGCACAGCCCCTCTTGCAGGAGCTCCGCCAGAGCCCCCCGACGGAGGGAGTGCCCACTCAGCTCCGGGTCCTCCTTCTTCAGCGCCGCCACGATGCGCCGGTAGGTAGTGTCGACCACCAGCGCGCCCGCCGCCCGCCCCGAGATCGCCTCCCGCAGCACCTCCGTCCAGCACTCCGAGAGGAACAGGCCCGTCGTGACGCCCAGGCGGAACGGGTCGCTCTTCGTCTCCGCCCAGTTTACGGCGACAAACTCGCTCTGGAAAGCGATGTCCCCGCACTTCAGGCGCACCACGTCCGACACCCGCGCCGCCCCGCACCACCCCAGCACAATCGCGAGCTTCGTGTCGCGGTCGACGTCCGCCCGGCCCACCACTGCGGCCACCTGGGCGGATGTTGCTGGCTTCGCTTGGTGCTGCGGTCGGAGGGCCCCCAAGCGCTTCAGACCTCGCTTGAAGTCTTGGAGCAGCTGGGAGTCCACCACAACCCCCATGCGGCTCATCGCGGCGACCGCCCTTGATACGTACTGTAGGGCGGAGGAGGGCCGGAGTGGGGAGTCCGCTTCGGACATGAGCCTCTGCACCCAGTAAATGATGCAAAGGTCCCACGGCAAGAGCACACCCGTGGTCTGCTCCCACTCGTGCCGGAACTGGAGGAGTCGCCGGTGGGGCCCCTCGAGCCCCCTCCACGTCGACGGTGCCAACGCCTCCCCCAGCGTCTTCACCGCGCGCTTGGCGATCCGCTGTGCCTCTCTGGCGGTCAGCGGGTCCTCCTGTGCCCGTCTCCTTCCCACCCGCGCCGTGGAAAGCACCCCTATGCTCTCCAGCATCGCCGTGAGGGGCGAGCTCACTGCCTGTGGCCCCCCCTCCTGCTCCGCTGGCTGGTGGGGTGGCCCTGCTGCGGCTGTGGCTGCGAGCTGCGTTGCTGTTGTTGTTGATGTTGATGCTGTGGGTGGTGGACCTGGGGGGAGCGTGGCTGGCGGGCCCGTGCCTTCTCCTTTGCCGCCCGGAGGTACGGAGGAATCTCCGGCTTCCCGAAGAATTCCTCCTCCATCGCGGAGGCCGCCTCCCATCCGCCCCCCAACACGCCCTCGTTGAGGGCTTCCAGCCTGCAGAACTGGTTCTGCATCAGCCGGACCAGGAGGTCGTCGTAGTCCTCCGGCTCCTGCAGCGACGGCAGGCTCGTCATGATGAGGTTGATATCCCTCATCCGCGCCTGCGCCTCGTGGGCCTGCGGGCGCAGGGCACCCCCCGCCCGGGCCCCCAGCAGGGCGTCGTAGCGGCGCAGCTGATGCAGGTGCACCAGCCCCAGCGTGGCCTCGTCCGCGTGCCACCACTCGTCCACGTCCAGGGGGTTGAGAGCCCCGGCGCCCCTGCGGCTGTCGCTGCTGCCGGCTACGCTGCCGGCCCCGTCCCGCTGCTCCGGCTTTCCGGCCCTCGGTGCTCCGGCGCCGGCTCCGGAGCCCGTCCCGTTTCCCCGCAGGCGGGCCAGCTCCGCCTGGAGGTCCGCCACCTCCTGCATCCGGCGTACCTCCTCCCGGAGGGAGGCCACCTCGTCCTGGGGGGCTGCAGCCCGGCTCGCGCCTGCCTCAGCCCTTACCCTCGCGTGCTCCGCGAGGGCCGTCTCCCGCTGGGCCTTAGCCCGTTCCTCCATCACCAGCGCGGCGTTGCGCGTCTTCTCCCTCTCGAGGGCCAGCTCGGCCTCGAGGCGGGCTCTCACCTCCGCGTGCCTGGCGGACTCCTCGGCGACCATCGCCCGCGCCTGCGCCTCCGTGACGGCGTTTGAGGCCGCCGCCTCCACCGACGCCACCTTCGCGTCCGACTCCGCCCCCGTCACCCGCTGTGCCGCAGCGGATTCCACCTTCGCCGCATGCGCCGCTGCATTCGCGGATGCGATGTGCATCCCCGCCGCCGCCTCCGCGTTGGCGGCCCTCGTAGCCGCCCCCGCCTCCACCCCCGCCGCGTGCACCCTCGCGTGCGCCTCCACCTGCGTGGCCCGGATGTCGGCCCCCGCGACCTCGCGGGTGGCCACCTCACGGGCGTTGGCGGTGTTCACTGCCGCCAGCGCCTGCCCCATCGCCATCCCGAAGTCGCCCGCCGGGAGGGGGGCGGACAAGGCGTCCGGGTTGCCCGCGCCGCGCCCCACTCCGGACAGCACCAGCTCCGAGTTCTGCACGCCAGGCATCGGTTGTGTCGGGGGTTGAAGGGTGGAGTAAAGAGAAGGGAGTAGGTGGGAGTGTTGAACCACGAAAATATTTTTCGTTGAACGCAGCCAAATATAAGGCCTAACCTGTTTTGGCGCACGGGTGTGATGACAAAAGGGAAAAGTGCTAACACGAACATGATGTTGGTCTTCTGGTTATGTCTGGTTTCTTAGAACACTTAACGTGTATGCAAAAAAAAATAAACTCGTTGCCTCACTCGTCGCAGAAAACAAACTAAACCCCCCTCACGACTATTGTTTACCTACAGGTATTGTTTACATAAAATTATTTACATGTATTGTTTACATCCGATTAGTATTTACGTGCAATTATTTTATTTTTCGGGGGGTTCAAAAATATTTCCAAGGTGCTCTGAGGAGTGAGACTTGGTGCCTCTGTCACCAAAGTGACCCCACCAGGATCCGCGCAGGTTCCAAACGTTCAAAAGAACCGGGTTTGGAAAGCCCGGTGAGGGGGTCCCGCCTGGGTGGGTGGTGTGGTGGGCTAGCTGCCTCCCAGTCACTGAATCAGACCAACATTTCATGGATGAATCTTGGCACCGATACCACCAAAATGACCCCACTACGATCCGCACGGAGTCCGAAAAGGACAATGGAAGTGGAAAATCGCGATTCCGCACAGGTTTCGAAAAAAATGCTGAACTATGTAAACAGTACGTGCGTGTAAAATCATTTACACGTATTGTTTACAGTGAATATTATTCACAGCTATTATTTACATGCACATCTACTATTTACATGAAGCCAGGTAAACAATAGCTGTGACCCCCCTTTAGAAACTAACCCGCCGTGCATGTCTTCTGCCCCCACCCCCCTCGAACAGTCGCAAGACGCGATGCGGCGGATTCAGAATCTTCGACCCCCACTCCACATCATGTCACTTTTGCCTCGACGCTGGGATGAGGACGACATCGTTTGCTCTGACCCACTCCGCAAGGTCCGGCGCACCGCACAGATCATGCAGGACGTACCAATCGAGCGACGGATCGGTTGGCGGCCTGAAGCTGTGCACCGACGACACCAGAGGCGGGAATGAGGCAGGCCCATTCGCAGGAGGCGTGATTCTCCAACGAAGCCCATCTGTCGCGTGGATCGTGCCGTGCCCCAGCGACCAGACAGGCAGCATGTTGTGCGGGTTCCGTGCCGATGCTTCCGTCCTCTCAAACCGGTACGACTGCCGCCTGTCTGCCGCACCGTCGGACGACACGCTGAGGCTATCCGACTCCCCACCCAGAAACACCGCGGCGCTGCCGCCGCCGGCACCACCCGCCAGCACCCCCTCTGGGGGGAGGGACATCGCGATGGCTGAGGGGTATTTCAGAGCGTCTGTCATGTCATCCAGGTCGTCTCCGACGAGCATCTGCCCCCTGTCTCCAACCCAGCCCCCGGGCTGCTCGAAGCGGCGCCAGACGAGGTCGGGGTGTGTGGGAGGGCGGAGTCCGTGCCGGCGGGACTGCACCGACCCCTGGTCACGCTTCATCGCGAGGAGGAGGGGTGTGGAACTCACGCCACTGTCACCACCCCCTTCGCACAGCACCCCCACAGCGATCATCCACGTCCCGATGCTGGTGCTGTACAGCACGTTCTGCACCAGGGGAGGTGCCGCGGCGGAGGCGGCACCGCCTCCGCCGCGAAAAATCGACCCCACCCTCTGCACACCGCTGATGTTAAGACTGGCATACATCGACCCCTCCCGACCCATCCCGCCCTGCTGCGGGGCGGGTGAGGGCAGCGTCGCCCACGCCGACAGGCTCCGGCACTCCTCCGCCATCCGGTAGTACACCCCGGAGGCGTGCGGGGTTGCGGGGCAGGAGATGAACAGCTGCGGGCCGCCCTCCACATCGACACCCCCGACACCGCACGACGCGCCGCTGCCGCGCCTGCTGAGACACCCTGCCGAGACCCCTCCCCGTGGGGATCCAGGGAGTGACCCACCAAACGACCCACCGAGCGACCTCACTCCGTGGTTAACAGATGACCCCCTCCGGATGAGTGACGGGTGGTGGTGCCGTGCTGACTCCGCGAGAAGCCCAGCCCGCCCCGCTGCCGGGCTGAGCCCGCTGGGGCTGCTGCTGCCCGGCGTCGCCAGGCCTCCGGAGGAGGCTGTGGAGGACGTGGGGGACGCAGCCACGACCCTCAATCTCTCTCCGTGGAGGGTGTCAATCCGCCTTTCGACGTTGCGCAGCATGTCACCCTGCTTCCGGAGTGTCCGGGCGCACCGCGCATACACCTCCGCGTCGTGGCCGGGCGTTGCGTTGGGGCTGCACGAAGCGGGCGACGCTGTCCCTCCAGAGGGTGCGGAGCGTGGGCTCCATGCCTCCCCAAGGCGTAGGGTGCGTCGCGCCGCGTCCATTCCGCAAGCTGTGGCGGTCTGATCCTGAGGAATCCCTGACAGAAGAAGCCCTTTCGCAGCGCCGCGCCGGGCAGACGCCACGCCAGCAGCAGCCTCCGCAGAGGTGAGGCGGGGCGGTGCAGATGACCCCGCAGATAGGGAGACTGCACCACCTCCCCTTTTGCCTGCCTGCGAACCGCGCTCCCCCAGCAGCCTCTGCGGGGCAGCGCCGGGGGCGCGGGGTGTCCTGATCCCGGGGGCGGGGGCAGGGGGTCCCCCCGTCGCCGCCGCGGGGGCTGTCCTTACTGGCCTCTTGTCCCCCCTGTCTTCCCCGGGGACCTGCTCGTGCGATACGAGGAAGTCGATAATCTCCCCGACGTCGTCGATCCGCTGGATGTGGCGCTGCATCGGGGAGAGGAGGGGGATGGGTAATGAAGCAGAAAATGGAAGCAGGGGGGACGCAAGGTTGATGATCACCCTTCACAGCAGGAGAGGGGTGGTGTGGGTGATGGGTAAGATAATCTGCTTGTTTGGGTGGGTGGGGTGAGGGTGAGGGTGGAGGGGGAGGCACTTCATGCGCTATGTGGTGGCTGCAGGGTCCTGAAGCTATGAGTTGTGAGGAAGCGGAGCACGCCCCACATTCGCTGCAGCGTGTGGTGGGGGTTCCGTGGCCTGGTAGGCCTGGGACGTTTGCCTCAGAAAACACGAGATTCTCAGGATATGAAAAAATGAAAGCGACACTCAACAGCTGCCGCGCTGTGTCTTCTGGGAGGGCGAGAGGGCACAGGGGCGGTGGTGGGGAACGGAGCTCTGCCAACGGGCACGTCGGTTGCAGCGTGGGAGGGAGGGGTGAGGACCCTGTCGTCATGTGTCGCCCAGTGTGTCAGGACCACAAGTGCGGGAGCGGCATGTAGGTGCATGGGCACTGGGGTGGCCCACGCAGGTGTCGGGGTCGCAATGTGAACAGAGCGCAGAGCCCCTGTGGCACCGTGACGATGCATGGGGCACTGGCTGGACCTGCCTGGGGCAACACACGACAGGGCTGGGTAAACATCAGAAGTGGTAGTCGCTGTCGAAACGCAACACACGGAGACACACGCCATGGTATCACAAAGATATGGGGCAGCAGAAGTACAAGTGGACGGAATCACAAGGTTGATTCACAGGGGCACACGGAGCTCTGGGGCACGTTCGGTCTTCTGTGAGGATTTCAGAGGATGAGCATATCGCTTCTGAGGACCATTCCCATCACGGTGCCCTCACACCAAGAGCCTGGACAAGAATACTGGCCCGTCCGGGCGGTGTTGTCTGGGCTGATTCATTGGGTCTTCTGTGAGGATTTCAGAGGATGAGCATATCGCTTCTGAGGACCATTCCTATCACGGTGCCCTCACACCAAGAGCCTGGACAAGAATGCTGGCCCGTCCGGGCGGTGTTGCCTGGGCTGCAGCAGGATGCTTGGTCTTCGGGACGCAGCCATCCAGCAGGTGACGCACATTCTCCCCACACACCGAACTATTCGATGATCTTGAGGAGAGAGTCACGCGACGTCAAGGGCCTCCGAAGAACACATGCAGCAGGTGATCCGTAATCACCATCTGCTGTTGTTTGAGGAGACACCGAGAGCGCGGCTTTTGGGCCAACCATCCTCGCAGAGCCCTGGACAGGCCCCTCGCTGATGACCCTGTCGCCTTGTGTCGCCCAGTGTGTCAGGACCACAAGTGCGGGAGCGGCATGCAGGTGCATGGGCACTGGGGTGGCCCACGCAGGTGTCGGGGTCGCAATGTGAACAGAGCGCAGACAACCGGCGTGGGCCAGCCCCTGTGGCACCGTGACGATGCATGGGGCACTGGCTGGACCTGCCTGGGGCAACACACGACAGGGCTGGGGTAAACATCAGAAGTGGTAGTCGCTGTCGAAACGCAACACACGGAGACACACGTCATGGTATCACAAAGATATGGGGCAGCAGAAGTACAAGTGGACGGAATCACAAGGTCGATTCACAGGGGCACACGGAGCTCTGGGGCACGTTGGGTCTTCTGTGAGGATTTCAGAGGACACACGTTATGGTATCACAAATATGTGGGGGTGCAGAAGTACAAGTCGACGGTTAATTCTGGGGGCTCTGGGTCGAAAAGGAACACAGACGCAGGATAATAAAAAAGACACGGCTGGTGATCGCACTCCAAATCCGGGTAAAACAAAAGCAACACCGCTGGTTGATGCCGTTGTGATTCATGCCCAAGCACTGACTACCTTGTTGCAAGGTCTTCCGACATGCGGATCCCGGCATTGGCCCTCCACTCAGCAGTCTGGCATCGTCTGCTTGGTGGAGGGGCAGGTGTTGTGAGATCCTCCCACAGGAGGACACCGGCATTGCTGAACACCCACTCAGCAGTGATGATGGTGTCACTTCGGTGGAAGTACGACACTGCTCTGACCGCCACCAGCTTGCTAGAGTCGTGGTTGAAAGACAAGTCGGAAGTATGCATCGGAGAACGAATCACTTTGTGCAGGGAGCAGTCACTCAGCTTCAAGGTGACGGGACAGGTGTTGTTGCGACGTCGTGCCACAGTTGGATCCCGGCATTGCTGCTCACCCACTCAGCAGTGATGATGATGTCACTTCGGTGCAAGTGCGCCACTGCGTAGGTTTGCAAGGTGGGCGTGGTGTAGGACTCTACCGGGGCCCCGGTGTCCAGCCTGTACACCTGGAGGAGCAGGTGTTGGAGGGGAAGGTGTTGCCCAAAGATGGATCCCGGCATTGCTCGTCACCCCCTGAGTAGTGATGATGATGTCACTTCGGTGGAAGTACGACACTGCGTAGGTGTACGAGGTGGGCATGGCGTAGGAAAGTGCCAGGCACCCCCTGTCCACCCTGTACAGCTGCATGTGAACAAATCCGACCACCACCAGCTTGCTCCAGTCCATGTTGAAGGAAAAGTCGAAAGTCAGCATCCCGGTCGGTATCGTCTCGTGCAGTTTGTAGTCACTCAGCTTGTAGATGTTGACCGTGTCGTCTGATGCGCGACCACAACTCGCGAAGTACAGCCCATCTGGTGACACCTGCGTCCCCACAACAACGCTTGTGTGATGTGTCAGTATCTTGAGATACTTCCCAGTCTTTGTATCCCACACAACGACCTTCTGGTCCCACGACCCACTGATGAGTCTTCCCCCGTCAATGGTGTACGCCAACCCGGAAACCGGAGAGGTATGGCCCCCTTTGAGGGGCAGCACCGAGGCACCTGTCAGAACATCCCGGATGTAGATGGAGCCGTCATCGTGCCCAGAGGCAACACGCGTGCCGTCTGGGGAGAATGCAACAGAACGGCAACCCCCCTTCGTGGCGTCGGACCACAGTTCCGTCCCGCTGCTCAAGCTAACGACAGCCACCCCACCGAACTCCAACGCCACCGCCACTTTGTCACCATCAGGGGAGAATGCAGGTTGGTATGCAGAAGCGTAGGCGGGCACTGGGACAGCAGCACCTGTTGCCACTTTGTACACATGCAAGCCAGTGTCCGTCCCTGCAACTGCAGCCCGCGTGTCGTCCCGTGAAACTGCGACTTTCCACGGAACTCCGGGACCCCTTGCAAGCTCTCCGATGTAGTGTAGCTCGACATCATTCGGGCAGGGAGGAACAGGTGTTGGTGGTGGTAGTGCACTGAAGCACAGCGACAGCAGCGCCGCTACGGCTGCCATGGCTGCGGTGTGTTGGCGTGTGTGTCGTTCTCTCGGAAGGACCTAAGGCCTCACCTCTGTGTCCTGAGTCTGGTGGAGTGTGGTGGTTGGTCAAACGGTGTGTGCCCCAAGTTGATTGTGAGAAGCTGAGGGAAAGCCTCACCCTTGTCACCACGACTGCAACGCCCCGACCTCCGTATGAAGGGACTCACCCGCTTAGGGGAAACTACCATCCCGCCCTCTGTGCCAGACCAACACACTACCAAAGGAAAAGAGGAAGAGGCGACGTAAGGCAATGCCTCCGTGCGGCCAGGAGAACACGAAACAGCGACCCCCCTCATCGGGGGATGCTACGAGCACGGCCAAAAATCGTTCAAAGCGTTCAAAGCGAAGACGCGGCACAAAGCTGACCGTGTTGTCTTCGAAGCTCTCTCCCTGAAAGCGGAGACGCATGCCGCAAAAGGCACACCGAGCACGGGGGTGGGTGTGGCACTTCACGGACTCGCAACTGCACTCTGGACACAGACAGTGGTCCTGCCCTGTGCGGGCACTGCACTGCCCTTTTCGCTCCATGTTTATGTTCGCCTCTACAAAGGGATCCGTGTCTGGCGTGGGAACGCTTGACAGGAGGACCACGGAGGCGCTAGCTCAGACGCAACCAGAAAGGCTGGGAAAAGTTGCGCCTGCAAATCAGAAAGGGGAGAGAAGAACCGGCAGGTATTCGTCGATCGCGAGAAACACCCCGCACGCCTGCTGCAGGTCTGGTGTGTCCTGCATAGCAAAGTTTCCTGCGTTGGTAGCACAACTCCAAAACAAGAGAGGGCGCCCACACAATGTAGTACAACGGAACTTCTTGCGCAGCGGAGTGGCGTCACACCCCTGTTACTTGATTTTTTCACGTCAGCTTGTCTGTCCGTAATGAGGAGACGCAATCCGTCGTGATGTCCATCCTGGGCGGCCAGAATACACGGCGTCTTACCGTCGTTGTCCGATTTGTTCATATCAGCTTGTCTTTCTGTGATCAGGATACGCAATGTTCACTCTTTCGGGTCTCCACAACGTCTGTCCGGATAACGCAGCACAAATGGGGGTGTTGATGAGCAGGGTACTCACTGCATCGCTTCAGACAAGAGGTCGACTGCACAGGAGTGGCCTGCTTCTTGTGCAGCAGCAAGTGGCGTCACGCCGTCGTTGTTAGCCTTGTGAACATCAGCGTGACCTTCCGTGATAAGGATGCGCAACGCGTCAGCGTGTCCGTTCTCAGCCGCCATATAACACGGTGTCCAACCGTCGTTGTCGGCCTGGTTCACATCAGCTTGTCCTTCGGTGATGAGGATGCGCAATGCGTCAGCGTGTCCGTTCTGAGCCGCCATACAACACGGCGTCGAATCCTCGTTGTCGGCCTTGTTAACATCAGCATGTCCTTCCGTAATGAGGATATGCAACGCATCAGCATGTCCGTTCTCGGCCGCCAGATAACACGGCGTCCAACCCGCGTTGTCGGCCTTGTTAACATCAGCTTGTCCTTTGGTGATGAGGAGACGCAATGCGTCAGCGTGTCCGTATTGAGCTGCCCTGATACACGGCGTCCAACCGTCGCTGTCGGCCTTGTTAACATCAGCATGTCCTTCCGCGATAAGGATGCACAATGCATCAGCGTGTACATTATCAGTCGCCGTAAAACATGGGGTACGACCCTCATTGTCGGCTTCGTTCACATCAGCATGTCCTTCCGTAATGAGGATGCGCAATGCAGCGGTGTGTCCGTTCTGAGCCGACATATAACACGGCGTCGCACCGTCGCCATCGGGTTTGTTCACATCAGCTTGTGCTTCTGTGATGAGGTAGTGAACAGCGTCAGCGTGTCCGTTCTGAGCCGCCACATAACACAGCGTGCGACCGTCATTGTCGGCCTTGTTCACATCAGCCTTTGATTGCATGAGGAGAATACGCAAAGCGTCTGTGCAGCCGCTTGCAGCAGCGATGCTGCAGGCGCTGCGCCCCAACGCATCCACCGTGTCAGCCGCAAGGCTGCCCAACAGGAGGACATCCTTCAGCAGGTCAGCACGATTCCCTGCGGCTGCCGCATGCAGCACAGTCCACCCTTTCCGCGGTCCCTCTTCCTCGTACGCTCCCCAGAACGTGCCCCCAAGGGCGTGCATTGCCTTGTCCAACACCGCCCGCTTGCAGACACACGCAATCAGCACAACACCTGCTGTGTGCAGCTCTTGCGGTACGCACGCAACATCCGCACCCTTGCTCAGCAGCACTGCCGCGGTCTTGTCGTGGCTCCCGCCCTTGTTCATGCGCAGTGCTGTCGTGAGAGCATCGTTGAGAGCGTCTGCGTGATCTGCGGGTACCAGGTTGGCACAGCACAGCGACACCACCTGCTCGTTGTGTTCCACCTCCACCGCCATCTCGAGCAGCGTCTTCCCGTCCACATCAGGTAACTCCGTGCTGGGGGGGTAAGCGGCAAACGTTGCTTCGCGGGTCACCGGGTGCAGGAGAAACTGGTGGTCCGCTTTCACCTTCGTCTCGATGACATCGAGCAGAGGTGCGTTGCGCACCTTCTCCACCTCCGTCATGATGCCCGCGAGCCTGTCCCAGCGATCGAAGTTGACCTCCCGCAGCTCCACCACCACGACATTGCTCAGGCTCGTGTCGAGTGCCATCTCCAGCAGGCGCATCACACCGACGTCAGGCCGCCCCACCACACGGAACTGTGTGTTCGCAGCGATCAGCACCTCCTTCTCCTCGGGGAAGCGGCTGAACTGGGCGATGCTGCGCCCCGTCCGCACCCGCAGTACGAGGATGGTGCCCTGCACCCCGTCCCCTCCGTCATCCTGCCCCAGGAAGTCCTTCACGACATCCGGCTGCTCGCTTGCGCTTGTGGGGTGCGGCATCGTCACCACCGACCCCACCGAGTACAGCGACTCGCTCACACGGAAGTCCATTGCGCGGAACACCGTCCCCCCGTACTTCGGCTGCGACATCATTGCCCGGTGCAGCGAGTACGCGAACCCTTTCATCGGCTCGTAGCGTCCCCGCTTCCCACAGAACGCCACCTCGCGCATCGCCGCGTTCACGTCGTAGCACAGCGGGCTCTCCAGCGAGTACAGGCGCAGGTACGGCTCTGCCTGCCCTTCCACCTGCTGCACCGCCCACTCCGCAGTCATCGCTTCGAACCGCCCGCCGCCGAGACCCCGCTCCCCTGCCTCCAACTTGTCACACTCCCCAACGTGCCGCTCCTTGCACTCCGCCTTCAGCGCGATCCCACACGCACCGCAAATGACGTACCCCTCCCACTGCGTCCCCAACGCAGCCTGAACCGTTGCCAGCAGCGGCATTGCGCACGGCGCCCCCTGAAAGAAGTCGCTCCACCCACGGTCCACGTCGATCTCACCAATCCCGTCGCTGTATCGGCTTGGCCCCTTGCTCGCTGCCACCACCCCTGTGTCCTTGAACCCCTTCGCCACTTTCACCAAATCTTTCCGCGCCTCCGACACGAGCGATGCACAGCCCCCCACGACCCCGTCCCGCTCCTTCCTCCGCTCCAGGCACTTGTTCATCGCAGCAATCACGCTGCGGCACAGCGCGTCGTGCCAGTCACCCAGCGCCGCGTCCAGCACCTCCACTGACTCCCCGCCATCGCGCACGCTGCTCCTCGCCTGGTTGCGCAGCTGCACCACCGCCTCCCACGCCGTCTTCACAGCATCTGCTGTGGTTGGACACGCCAAAGCCTTCGCAGCCTGCACACCCGACCCCGCTGTCCTTGACATCGTTGACACCTTCCTTCACACCGCCTGCAGGTTGCAATGTTGGCTGCGTGTATGCGTGCTGTGCAAACAAGTGTAAAGCCTGTGGGTGACAGCAACATTCCTCCTCGACCCGCCCCCCCGTGTGACATGGTTTGCAATGATCCGCGCTTTGAAAATGGCATCTCCAATCAGAAGATCGCCAATGCTGGGGGCCGGTTCCGGGGGTCAGCTTGTGGCTATCGATAGCGGGGGGGGGGGGGGGGGGGGGGGTAGGGGGGGTCAAATGGGGGTGACAAACACGATTTTTCAAAAAACCGGCGCAGAGGCCCCAAAGCCCCCGTAAACCCTCCAAACCCCCCCAGATCGGTCCGGAAACCCATCGAACCCCACTTTTCCACCATTCCGGGCACCTCAGGTGCCCGAATTGGGGTACCTAAATTTTGTGCCACCGTTTGGTACCGTACAGTGCCACTGTGTGGGAGGTTGGAAAAGAAAATGCCCCAACACACCACATCTGAGGGTTGCAATGCATGTTGCTTGCCAACCACGTCATCCGGTGGGTGTCAGGCGCTATGTAGGTGGCATCAGCCAGGTCTTCGATGTGTTCTGGCTTGTATATGTACCTCCCTGCCTGCGGCACAGGCACTGCCTTTGTCCCCCACACCAGCCACAGAGAGCGTATTGTACTCGGTCCACGGTTGCTGATTCATTGTGATGCGTTGTATCCTCGAGTGAACGTCACACACTAGTGACACCACCACCCGCCATCCGAGAGCTGTATTGACTTTGCGCGCTTCCGTTGCATTCACCTCGCCACGCATATTGCACTGTTCAGTACCAGTGCTCTTGGGCCAGGCAAAGTAGACCGCAGCAACTACCAATTCTGGCACAATGGGTACCACGACAGCGCACTTCGTGTGTTCCCGGAATGTACAGCTCGTGTTGCAACAGTCGTTGTCAACACATCCCGGTTGTGGAGCACTGCTGCACAGGAATCACACGACCATCTGGACTTGTTCCGTACCTACAGGCAGCCTCCCGGTGCATGGTGGCAGGGAGGTACATATACAAGCCAGAACTCATCGAAGACCTGGCTAATGCCACCTACATAGCGCCTGACACCCACCGGATGACGTGGTTGGCAAGCAACATGCATTGCAACCCTCAGATGTGGTGTGTTGGGGCATTTTCTTTTCCAACCTCCCACACAGTGGCACTGTCCGGTACCAAACGGTGGCACAAAATTTAGGTACCCCAATTCGGGCACCTGAGGTGCCCGGAATGGTGGAAAAGTGGGGTTCGATGGGTTTCCGGACCGATCTGGGGGGGTTTGGAGGGTTTACGGGGGCTTTGGGGCCTCTGCGCCGGTTTTTTGAAAAATCGTGTTTGTCCACGTAAAAGGGTGGCATTTGACCCCCCCTAGGGGGGGGGGGGGGGGGGCTCGCCCATTCGGTTCGCAACACGTTCCACACCACACACCTGCAGCACAGGGTGCACCCACACGTGCTCGTGTGAGCCACCAGCGCACACCCCATCTCTGAAGGCCGCAGCAGGACTGGGCACCGCACATTGCATCTCACAACAAAGGGGGGGGGGGGCAAGCGCTCTCCGGGCAACAAGAGACAAACTTCCGCAAATCACGGGGCCGTGTTTAAGCTTTCCGTGCCTTTCCTGGCCCTGCTGTTGTCAACACAATCCTGGATGGGGATGGAGCTGTCTCGCCACAGATCACCAGAAGGAATCCTTTATCGAAACGTGTCGGAAACGTGCCTCTTGGGCGTCGGGAGCGTCATGTGATGCGGTGTGTGTGCCCCGCCCTCCGGGTCCTCGCTGCACTCTGCCCTTCCGTGGCGCCACACCTTTGTTGGGGTTTAAGAGGACCTACAGGAGAAACATCCTGTTGTGTCCAGACAAGACACTACCGCCCCCCCCCTCCCCACCCCACCTTGCCAGTTTGTGAGTCAGGCAGATAAGCACCGCCGGTTTGGTTTTCACATAATTATTACTTCGGCAGCACCAAGTGGTGGGGCCGTTTCAGGCTAGGCGGGTTGGGTGGGTGGTGGGTGGGCTGGGGTGAGGCCAGCGACCTCGCCCCCCCGCACCGCACCCTCCCAGTTGCCAGTGCAGCACACCGCGAGCCCGCTTGGGTGCACTGAAGGAGTCTGGCGGGTCGCAGCCGACTACCTGCCCCTGCCGTAGTCACGCGGGGTGTCGCGGCTGGAGCGGCCACGACGGTCGGGGGAGTCACGGCGACGGTCGCGGTCGTCACGGCGGCCCGAGTCACGGTAGCGGTCACCGCTGTCGTCGCGCCAACGGTCGCGACGGTCACGGTCATCACGCCGACCGTCGCGGTCGCGGTTGCGGTCGCGGTCGCGGTCGTCATCCCTGTCCCTCCAGCGCCCGTTGTCGCTGTCACGGTCGCGGCGGTCGAAGCCACTACGCCCACGCCCATCGCGGTCATCGCGCCTGCCTTCACGGCGCTCCCGCGCCCGGTCCCGCCGCACATCCTCGGGTGTCCTGTGGGCGGGTGCAGTGGGCTGGGCAGACACAGCAGCACCCACCAGCCCCACCCCCCTCTGGACAGCGAGTGCCATACCTTGTGCTGGTCCTGAACTCAACGGTGACCTGCCGGTCGCCGAGGTATGTGCCGTCGAGCGCGTCGCGCGCCTCGGCAGCATCCTCCTCGGAGTTCATCGTCACGAAGCAGTAGTTCTTGTTCGCGATGCCCTTGCCGCCCTGCCACATCTCGACATGGTCCAGACCGAAGCTGTGCATGGGGGCAATTGGGGGGTTTAGTATCGGCTGGCGCTGGCACACTACATAAAGAGAGGGGCTGTTCGCGGTGCACCAAAGCCTGGGGCACCACACAAAAGAAACCCCCGCAGCCATTGGTGCCGATTGTCATTTTTTTAGGAGCCCAACAAGCTGCCCTGCGCTGTCTTCTTGAGGCTTGACTGGAGAGCCCTGTTGCGGGGAAACAACGACAAGAACCTGCCGGGGGACATACCCGTCGAAGAACTTCTTCACATCACTCTCGGTCGTCGTCACCTTGTTGAAGTTGACGACGAACAGGATCTTGCTCCGCTTCTGCGGAGCTGCCTTCTTTGTGACCTCTGCGTCCTTCGAGATCTGCACGAGCAGGCGGTCATCTGTTGCAAGGGCGGGGGTGGGCAAGTTCTCGGTGACGACACTGAACGGCACAACTGGCAAAACAAATGCTGAAAAGTGATGAAAAGTGAGCGGTGTTGTGTGTCTGAGAGTGCCTCACTGGCGGATGGGAAAGGCCCCGCCGAGCACCCGTAAACCCGCAAACCACCACCATCATCAGGCCAGTGCGTAGTCGTTGGCGGCAGGCCGAACGCCAAATCCTAATACAAACCGGCAACATACTTTTGAAGGGTTCCCCGTGCAGCTCCTTCACAGCAAGCATGGCGTCGGTGCCCTTGAAGATGACGAAAGCGTAGTCTTCCTTCATGTCTGCGATGCGATGCGATACAACATAGCGAGCGCCACTTCAGTTCTGCCACTCTTTCCCGGCGATTTGATGACTTCGTTTGATGCGTTGACGCTTCCATCACAACCAACTCGGAAGAGCCAAAAACAATAGACTTGGCTGTTTGTTTGTTTGTGCTCACTCCCGGAAATATAGCCGCGTTCGCCGAGAAAGCAAATGCAAATACCACGTCATACCAACACGGTCAACCGGCCCGGCGCGCTCGAACAGCTCGAACAGATCCCGAGACCTCCAGTTCAGAGGGTAACCCTTCACGTAAACAGACCTGGCGTTCTCGTTCTCCGGCGGGGGCCTGTAGATGTTGATATCACAGCAGGTGGCGGGGCGCCAGGTTCGGGCGATGTTGTGCGGCGTGCCCTCCCTTGCGAAGGCATCCGCCGCCCCTTCGTTGCATTGCACACACACACATCCTCCGCACACCCCACCCCCCAGACAGAGAACGGGGGGAGCACTACTGCGGGACCTTCCACCCCTCAGGGCAAGCTGCCAGCTGCCCAATTGTGAGCCATGGCATGGGGGAGCAAAAACACGTTGGTAGGATCTGCCCTCAAAATAAACGAGCGATTGCAATGCTACTGAAAATATAATTCGGAACGCAAGGGCGGGGCTGCGGAAGAGGTGTACACCCCGCTCCTTGAGCGTCATCCCGCCCAGGCTGAATAAAGGGCAAGAGGAGCGCCTCGATTTGCCACACCGGGGTCGCGAAGGCCCCTGAAGGGGCAACGGGAAAGACGGCGGAAAGAAATACAGGATGCAGGGGGAAGGGGGAGGGGGGGGTTTCCTATTCGTGTGCTGTGTGGGACACAGTGGAACAGATCACATCAAAGGGGGCCGGGTGCCGTGCCGGTGGGTGGTGCCCCCATGCACACAACAGCTGCACAGCTGCAGGGTAAGAAGAACAAAGCATCTCCCACCCTCCCCCGCCAGCTCGGCATGGCGGGATCTACTTCTGAGGCGCGCAGAAGAGAAGGACATCCCACAGATGCCCTCCCGCGTTTGTCGAGGTACCCTGGCGGCGCACTGCGCACTCAGTGGTGAGTCGTGTATGTGAGTGGCTCTCTGGCCACATGCAGGTTGCGCAACGGTGTTGAGGCGTTGGATGGGGTTGGCCCTCGGAAGAAGCGGGGATGGACGCAGAGACATCATTCCCAGAGAGATCCGGCGGAGAAGAAGATTCAGCTGCCCTGCGGCTGTGGAGAAGGCTGTCGATGTGCATCTAGCTTTGAAAGAAGCAGCGCAAGGCGAAGATGATCCCGAGAAGAAGAAGAAGAAGAAGGCGACTTTGCAGTCCCATCCCGGGCTGTCGATGTACAGGGGCATGTGCCGCACAGGCGACCCCACCATCGGCAGGGAGTAGAGAAGCTGAAGAGCTGAAAAGCTGAAGAGAGGAACCGCCCCTGAAGATGGCAGGGCAGGAGCAGACGGGTCGGAGGAAGGCCGTGTCGTCGGGGGTGGCACCCACCCTGCAAGGCAGGGCGCTGCCGATAGGCACGCCCTGAGTGCATCCAGTTCTGTGCAGCGCCTTCTTGCTGTGCGCGCCTGGCCCCCTTGAGGGTGAGCGTTCTCTGGTGTCAGCAGCATCCGCGCCAGGGGGGGTAGGAGGGTGTGGAATAGAAGCAGCTTCTTCGGACTTCTACCGATACCCACGAACCCCCCGTCTGCTGCTGTCGGTGATTGCTGTCGATGCAGTCGATGTATGCCAACTTAACGCACCCTACATTTCATCCGACCGATGTGATGAAGATGCGAGCGGCGGGGGGTCGGGTTTTGCCGCCCCGTGAGTAGTGCCGGCAAGATGACCGAACAGCTGACGATGACGTGTAATTCGTGCTGTACGACAGCTCGATGCGATGATGCAAATCCGGGACAGACGCTGTTGGGGCAAAACCAAGGGGCCCGCGATCGAGGTATATTCGTTTTGAGATCGAAGAAACGTTTTGATGAAGACATCTCGTGACGTAGCATCCAGTGTCGGTGAGAAGCGCTGCATGCCGGTGGGAAAAGACACCACGAGCTGGCAGGGCAGGAGTAGACGGGTCGGAGGAGGCTATCCCTTGAGGGCGGGCGCTGTCTGGTATCAGCAGGCACATCCGTGTTTGGCGAAGACATCTCGTGACGTAGCAAAGGGTCTGGGCCCCCCCAGTGTCGGTGAGAAGCGCTTCATGCCGGAGGGAAATACTTAACGCCCCTCCCTTTTGGGAGGGAAGTCGACGAGACGGCAGGGCAGGAGTCGGGCGTCGGGAAGGCGTAGACGGGTCGGAGTGGCAGAGGCAACCTGCTGCGAGGCCGCCTGTCGTCGGGGTGGGCACCCACCCTGCAAAGCAGGGCGCTGCCGTTAGGCACGCCCTGCCTCCAGGTGAATGTGTCGGGGGGACTGCATCCAGTTTGCAGCGTCTTCTTGCCGGAGGTGGTGGCCGCCTGGCCCCTTGAGGGTACACACTCTCTGGTGTCAGCAGCACAGGGTGTTTGGCGAAGACATCTCGTGGCGTAGCCAAGGGTTGGCCCCCCAGTGTCGGCGAGAAGTGCTGCATGCCGGTGGGAAAGACACCACGAGCTGACGGGTCGGAGGTCCCTTCAGTGTGGGCGCTGTCTGGTATCAGCAGGCGCAGCTGTGTTTGGCGAAGACAAGCGAAGACATCTCGTGAGGTAGAGAAAGGGCATGGCCCCCAGTGCTGGTGAGAAGCACGACTCGATGCCTCTGATATAGGCTTGACCAAGCCACCACCAGGCGGCAGTTTGCCATTCGGGTGCGGTGCCAGTCTCGGTGTGCCCCCGACACTTCAGCAGGCGTGGGGAGGGCAAGGCCTGAGAAGGCAGCACCACCTGCCTTGTGTCTCGGAAGAAGACTTGTTGACTTGTTCTCGTCTCTCCCCTTCACAGCTCCGGTGGTGGGTGATCCCTTCGAAAGAAGCAGCACATTCGTTTTGCGCAAGGCGGAGATGACCCACGCGGGGCGGAGAAGAAGAACGATGGGTGCTTTTTTTTCTCCGGTATTTTTCCTCTCATGCCTCATGCCACCCCGCGAGCTGTCGCCATAAACCTCCGTCGGTGGCAGTGATGTGGGTATATATGTGCCGCACTGGCAATGGCCAGCCCAGCACACACACACAACACCATTGGCAGGAGTAGACAAGCTGAAGAGCCGCGGAGCTGAAGAGAGAGCGCCGTCCGGAAGATGGAGAAAATTTCTTGGGCTAGGGTGTGGGGGCGGAGGGGGAGGGTGCCTACGCCGGGCAGCCCTCCTCCTCTATCCCCCCCCCCCCCCACCCCACCCCAGCGGCGTGCGCCACAACAGCAGCCCCGTTGCGACAGACGGGAAACAACAGTTGATGCAGAAGAAGAAGACAAGCACACTCCTAGCCTCCGGAGCTTGCCCTGCTGGGGGGTGGGGGGAAGGGTGGAAGGGCATGCGGCGCAGGGCTTTAGCTTTTTATGGGGGGGTCTTCGCTACAGGGTGGATCGTCAGTGCATTGTGGTGCATTTCCTGTTGAATTGGCTGAAAACTGACGAAGTTTGTCGACCAGCAAAGACCCCCCCCCTATGAATATATATCTCTCTCACCCCCCTCTCCGTTCTCCCCCCTCCCCCACGGGATGTGCTGTATCCCACATGGGGGCGGGGCGGGGGGGGGGGGGGGGGTAGGGGGGGTCAAATGCCACCCACGGTGCGCTAGTGTTGGCAACCACTAGTGGAGTCGACAACTGAAACTTCGACAACTGACTGGGTTGTTGACGACAAGTGCCAGTTGTCGACTCGACAACTGGCACTTGTCGAGTCGACAACTGGCACTTGTCGACTCGACAACTCTATACACTGTACTGCAGGAAGAACGCCCAAGTATGAAGGGGAAAACGCACAGTTGGGTGTGTGCTTGGGATATGAGGTGTGGTGGCATATCAGCGCTGGACTTTGTTGCGAATTTCCTTGTGCCGTTTCTCCCTCCCACAACCCACATCACCAGGGTCTTGCAAGCCCTGACCAGATTACCTCCATTGTTGAATAGATACACACACGCCAACAGACACACACACACACAGCTATCAATCATGCCTGCCTCTGCCAAAACCACGGCGAAGAGAAGCAGAACGGAGGAAACCGCCCCGAGCTCGGCCCCCCCGACGAAGCAGCCCGCCACTCAGCCGGGCTTTATTCAACTTTTTGTTGAATACTACGTCGAGCCGGAGGAGGGGGGGCGGCTGTCGAACACAGCCCTGAAGGCACTGATCGGGAAGATCACGGGCAAGCCCATAAAGGGCAACGACGGGACCGTGAGCGCGGCGATGGGGGCCAGGTACAAGGAGTACCAGGGGGGGACGGTGTCGGAGAAGTCGGCGAAGGAGGCGCAGCTGGAGAGGTACTCCATCCGCACCAAGGGGGGGACGGATACGGAGTTCATTGGTGTGAGGATCACACCATCTCCATCAGCCTCCGCCAAGTCCAAGGCGAAACTGGAGCAGATGCAGAAGCTGCACCCGCACGCCGCCCTCACCTCGGGCGTAAAGATGTCCCGGCTCTACGCCGCAGAGGTGAAGCTGGCTGCCCCCCAGAAGACGAAGGCATCCTCGAAGGCAGACAAGATCTTTCCTCAATACTCAGGAAGGAAGAGAGACGTGTCGTCGTTGCAGGGAGCAGCCAACACCTTTGCTCCAAGAACCGTCGGGGGATTCTACGAGTTCATCGTGGAATCTGGGCTGTCGACGGTACAGAAGGTGACCCAGAATGGGCACATTCTGCGCCTCACCCTGCGGAGGCTGCGCGCAACGCAGGACTTGGAGGCGAAGGAGTACGAGGTGGACCTGCACATCCCCTCCAAGTACCTGCTGGACCCGGGTCACGCTGCGCAGGTCAAGGACCGTGAGGGGATCGTCGTTGTGAGGCAGCTGCTGGTGGATTCTGGCGGCGAACAGTCGATACAGGCAACGACTGACACCGGCAAGTTTACAGACTTGCTGGATGGCGACGAAGATGAAGAAGAGGAACTGGACGATGAGGCAAGTGAGACTGCCCCCCCACCTAGCCCAAGCCAATCTAACTCAGGCCCAACGCAGGTGGATGTGGATGACATTTGATGATCCAGTGTGAGTGTGGAAGCGTCAACGTATATGAAAGCAAACGGAAGAAAAGGTGCAGAACGATCGCAGTGACACTTTCCCTTTTTTGGTTATCACTCTTGACGTCATCCTCCCCCCGCCGGTTCCTCAGGCATAGCCTTTTTTGTTGGGATGCACACACACACCACAGGAGAGCCGGGTGGGAATGGTTCCGAAGAGACAATGCAAGATGAAATGTCCTTGATGGCTGAGGGTATTCGCAGGTCACGATTTGTGGCAGGGACGTCCATCCGGAAGTGCGGTGAAATCTCGAAATGCATTCGAGAGACGTTTCGGGAGCACGGGAAGGCGCCTGAGAGGCACGGGCTCTCCCCGGCGACGGTGAGGAAGCATGAAGAGCACCTCCAGAGAGTGGTCGAGGCAAGGAGGGGTAGTTTGCTCAAAACTCTCGAGCACATTGTCGAAACACACCTGCATCGCATCGACATGGAACACCCTCGTGTTGTCCTGACTGCTGATGGCTATAACCCGGGCAGCAGGGACCTCACAGCCAGGATCCGCTTAGCTGCAGGTATTGCTCTAAGCTTTGGAAGCTGGCAACGGTCGAAGCAAGATCTACTCAGCCTGTGCCTCGGAAAGGACTATGGAGCGCGACCTCATTCTTTTCGAGATCCAACAACTTCAAAGTTGGGGCGAGAATGGGCTTTGGGGGGGTTCAGGACATACTCCGAAGTTAATGACCGCCGTTGGGGCATTCAATGTGTGTTCATGTGTTGTTGCGGGCAGCTGGGAAAAGGCAACAGGATCTCTCTACCGAAGACTTGAGTCTGCTGGGCTGGCGGACCACGTCAAAGAGAGAGGTCAGAGCGGGTGTGTCTTTTGGATTGATCCGAAAAAACCACCGAAAACCATACTGAACGTGTGTGTGTGTGGCAAGGAACCTTGGGGTGTGCCTCCCACCCCTACTCAAGAAGAAACCCAGTCTCTCCCGGAGGAGGTTCATGAATTTCGATGCATTATTTGTGACTACTCCTCAGCAAAGAAAACGTCTCTGTTTGCACACTACGATGCAAAGCACAGACCAGGGAGCAATGTCCCTTGCTCGTCATGCACAATCGAATGCAAAATATGTCACACAACAATAAGATTGAAGGGACAAAGCCAGCACTACCTGGCCCACCACCCCCGCTCTCTCACAACAAAACGTTGCTTACTTTGCTTTGAGACCTTCCGTAGTGTCCGTGAACGCGATCTCCACATGAAGACTGACCATCCTTGAGAAGGGGACAAGGAAATTCGCAACAAAGTCCAGCGCTGATATGCCACCACACCTCATATCCCAAGCACACACCCAACTGTGCGTTTTTCCCTTCATATTTGGGCGTTCTTCCTGCAGTACAGTGTATAGAGTTGTCGAGTCGACAACTGCCAGTTGTCGACTCGACAAGTGCCAGTTGTCGAGTCGACAACTGGCAGTTGTCGAGTTTGAGGTTGTCGACTCCACTAGTTGAGGTCACTCGTAACTACCAAACTAGTGCACCGTGCCCTTTTACGTGGACAAACACGATTTTTCAAAAAACCGGCGCAGAGGCCCCAAAGCCCCCGTAAACCCTCCAAACCCCCCCAGATCGGTCCGGAAACCCATCGAACCCCACTTTTCCACCATTCCGGGCACCTCAGGTGCCCGAATTGGGGTACCTAAATTTTGTGCCACCGTTTGGTACCGGACAGTGCCACTGTGTGGGAGGTTGGAAAAGAAAATGCCCCAACACACCACATCTGAGGGTTGCAATGCATGTTGCTTGCCAACCACGTCATCCGGTGGGTGTCAGGCGCTATGTAGGTGGCATTAGCCAGGTCTTCGATGAGTTCTGGCTTGTATATGTACCTCCCTGCCACCATGCACCGGGAGGCTGCCTGTAGGTACGGAACAAGTCCAGATGGTCGTGTGATTCCTGTGCAGCAGTGCTCCACAACCGGGATGTGTTGACAACGACTGTTGCAACACGAGCTGTACATTCCGGGAACACACGAAGTGCGCTGTCGTGGTACCCATTGTGCCAGAATTGGTAGTTGCTGCGGTCTACTTTGCCTGGCCCAAGAGCACTGGTACTGAACAGTGCAATATGCGTGGCGAGGTGAATGCAACGGAAGGGCGCAAAGTCAATACAGCTCTCGGATGGCGGGTGGTGGTGCCACTAGTGTGTGACGTTCACTCGAGGATACAACGCATCACAATGAATCAGCAACCGTGGACCGAGTACAATACGCTCTCTGTGGCTGGTGTGGGGGACAAAGGCAGTGCCTGTGCCGCAGGCAGGGAGGTACATATACAAGCCAGAACACATCGAAGACCTGGCTGATGCCACCTACATAGCGCCTGACACCCACCGGATGACGTGGTTGGCAAGCAACATGCATTGCAACCCTCAGATGTGGTGTGTTGGGGCATTTTCTTTTCCAACCTCCCACACAGTGGCACTGTCCGGTACCAAACGGTGGCACAAAATTTAGGTACCCCAATTCGGGCACCTGAGGTGCCCGGAATGGTGGAAAAGTGGGGTTCGATGGGTTTCCGGACCGATCTGGGGGGGTTTGGAGGGTTTACGGGGGCTTTGGGGCCTCTGCGCCGGTTTTTTGAAAAATCGTGTTTGTCACCCCCATTTGACCCCCCCTAGGCATACTTGTCCCCCCATATGGGGAACCCCCTAAATCTGGGGGAAATATGGGGGGTCTCAAAACCCCGCCCCCATATGGGGAAAAAGGCTGAAAATATGGGGAAAACCCGGTAAAATATGGGGGAATATGGGGGAAATATGGGGCCCATATGGGGGGATATGGGGGTATTCGTGCTGCAACGGGAGAACATCAAACCACTCAGGCACAGACACACACGAAGTGCGCGTCGAAACCGGCCTCATGCCTTGTTGGGGATCCTCCAGGAGTCCGATCCTGGGGAGGTGCGCGCTCGTTCAGGTGTGGCCAGGTCTGGCCCCCCCTGGAAGATCCCCCAGGTGGGTCGCACCGACCTCCTGTTCCTCTCCTGCGCCGATACAGCGGCAGCGGAGAGCGAACGCTTCCCGGTTTGGCGGGGCACCGCAGTGACAGCGGCAGCGGTGGTGGACACATACGCACAGACACACATAGCGCGTTCAGGGTTAACAGCTCCTCACAACACACACTCTTGTGTTTTTAAGTCCTCACTCTCACACTCGCTGTCCTCCTCCTCTGGTGTGTTTGCGATTGCGAACTGCCCCCTGAGGTCCTTAATTAGACAAGGGAATTCACAAGCAGTGCATTCTGGTGTCAGGCGCTTCCGCCGCTTTTGACCGCTCCGAGCGCCGAAAAGTCGGAGTCGACGCTCGTCACCAGGCAGCTTGACATGTTCAAGCTGCATCTGCCGGGTGGAATGAGACCTGTGAAGGCCAGTACAAGGACTGGCTGCAGGACGCAACTGTTCTGCCAGCAAAGACAGGACTACTGGACAGCATGCTCTGATGACCGCTACTCAGACTTGAAGAAAGTGGCGGTCGGCACTCTCACAGCACCTTGTTGTGGTCTGACTCGAGCACTTCAGCCGGGCGTTTCCTCTCTGCAGAAAGCAACGAGGTGAGATGTCCCTGCAAGGTGCTAGACGTCCCCTGTCAGTGGCTGACTTCACACCCTGTGAAAAGCAGAACGAAGAGAACTGTTTGCTGACTGCTTCCACCTGAGGAACCCCCTGGGTTTTCCCCCATATATCCCCCATATGGGGGAAATATGGGGGAACAGGACTTGAAAAACCCCCCATATTCCCCCCATATTTTCCCCATATTTTTGGCCTTCCCCATATGGGGGTACAAGTATGCCTAGGGGGGGGGGGGCGGGCACATTCAGATCAAGCAGGGGAGGGGGGAGGGGGGAGGGGGGAGGGGGGAGGGGGGGGCATACCAGTCACGGCCCCTCCGGTTGTTGCTCCTGTCGCCGCCACGCCTGTCACCGCCACGGCGGCCATCACGGCCACCGTCACGCCCGCCATCACGAGGGCTCAGCGGGCTGCGCCCGCGGCGGGGGCTGTTTGAAACCTGACGTTCGTCACCCCCCTCGGCCTGGCGGCCACCACGCCTGCCGGGCGACACGCTGCGGCTGGCCTCGGAGCCACTGTCAAACTTGCCCATGGCGGAGAATAGGGAACGACCAGGGGTATTGCTGGTCTGCCTGGGGTGGGGTGGCATGGGGGCGGGGGTGACAAGGGTGATTTGTGCAGTGGTAAGCTGCTTGAATCAACACAAACCACAAACTTCCCCCCCCCCCCCTATCGCTTTCTGCCCTGTTCTGCAACAAGGGGGGGGGGGGGGGGGGTGGGGGAAGAGAGACCAGTGGCAGATATCACCCAGTCCATCCAGCTCAAACCGACCGGTATTGCAACTCTGCTTGCTTGTTGCGGGGGGGGGGGGGGGGGGGGGGGAGTGATGGGGGCGGGGCTGGGGGTGTGAGGCAGGAGAGAAAGGGTGGGCCGTGTTAGGGCCTTAACACCTTCCACGCCAAGACGCGAACATTAGCAGTGGCGAGGCGCTCACATCCCCCCCCACACCCATACACACACCCCGCCCCTCCGGGGGCGCGTTTTTTTTTTGTGTGCAAAAACAGTATATTATGAAGACAGATGCCTTCGCTCAGACAACGCAGACAAGTGAGAATGGGGTGAGCTGCGTGTGTGTGTGTGTGTGTGGTGACCATGTTTTGTGTGGGGAGGGGGGGATCCTGCGCGGGTCATGTTGCCCACCCCGTGTGTGTCTGTGTGTGTGGCAGTGGATATGCCACACCACACCAAGAGTAGAGTGATGCCACCAAGAGCAAGGGGTGCTGCTCGGTGTGATACACACGACTCGAAAAGGATTCACGTGTGTGTGTGTTGATCACTTTTTAAGGTGGGTTATTGTAACCCTGGTGCACGGGTCCTAGCCCATCGCTGTGTGTGTGTGTGTGGTTATAAAGTTTTAAGGCGGTGTCGCCCTGCACGGGCAGTAGCACCTCCCCTTCAGTATCGCACTCCCGAAGGATTCCCCAACACGACGTGACACCGGTTTCGACGCGTACTCTTCGTACCCCTCCCCCCGGCCGCGTCTCTTCAGCGAAGAACCGGGGATAATCGGACCAGGGCTAGCTAAACCCTGGTGGTGTCACGGGTGGGGTTGGAGAGGGAGAAAAGGAAGAAATGAAGTTGCGAAAAAGTCAAACACTGACACGTGAAATCAATAAAAAAGCGGTATATATCGCCCCCTTGCTGCGACAAAGACACTAAATAGTCAGGCCGCTCCAAGAGTCTTGAGGGCTTGTGTGTGTGTGTGTGTGTTTTGAAACCAGAGTTTGCGTAGCGTACCCCTGATAGGAGACTGACCACGCCGGTGCTATGACTAGGTCACAGCACCGCCACCCGGCAGCAAGTCAGTCCCGTTTGTGTGTGTGTTACACGCTTTTGCAGAGAAGGCTTTTTATTGCATTTTGTGTGTGACAGTGGAGATCACAACACAAGCGTGTGATGTCACACCGCGAAAAGAGCAGCTTCCTCGGTGTGCTGCACACTACTATAAAAAAAAAAGAAGAGGAAACTTCATATTTGCCAGAAATTTCTTGGAAAATTCATATGTTGACAGGAACTTTTGGGTTTAACCATATGTTGACAGGAACTTCTGATTTTAACCATATTTTGACAAAAAGTTGTGAATCTAACCATATGTTGACAAGAAGTTATGAATTTAACCATATTTTGACAGGAACTTCTGATTTTAACCATATGTTGACAAAAAGTTCTGGGCTAATCATATGTTGACAAAAACTTCTCGTTTTACAGGGGGGGGTCAAATAAACGTACTTAGTTGAATAGTAGTACTTAGCCGAATAGTAGTACTTATTTTTTTGGGGCTCTGGGGCACGTTGGGCCGTTGAATAGTAGTACTTACTTTTCACCCTTTTTTTTTGGGAAAATTTTCCGTTTTTTTTGAGATTTTCTTTTTGGAGACACACAAATCTGCAAACTTTGGGGCAAGGAATGGGGACAACGGGGTCTATTGGTGCCACTTAGGGGAACCAGGGTGCACGGGGTCCGTAGAGGGGGGAAGTGACCTACGCTCAAAGATATGTCGTGACGAAGGGAATCGGGGCATCCCCCCTCAGACACATACGGACGGGAAACCAGCGAACCCGCAAACTCCTGGGGTCCAGAGGCGTCAAAATCACTGCTGAAGAGCGGCGCGCATTAAACGACTCCTCATCTACGGCGTCCGCAGTCCCTACCACCAACGAGAAGATGTGGACGGATGGCCCCAGACACACCTCACCATAGATGTAGCCTTCGAGGACCAGCTGAGCCCACCCCCCACCCCCCGCAGCCCCCTTCCCTGACGTTGTTTGACATTCTCTCCTGTTGTGCAGCACTGATCAACACACGCCCGCAAACCCGCAATCCAACTGCCCAGATTTCACCATCCACCAACAGAGCCAATAGCTTCGGCTGGTGTCCGACATAATGATGACGTCCGATGCTTTCATGTGCCTCCTGCTGATGGAATGCCTCCTGTTCAAGATATTCGAGGATGGGCCACCGCCATGCGCTCCCCGGCCTTCCTTCAACCAACTGGCCCGGGCCAGGGCACGCTGGTAGCCGAGCGCTTGCGGGATATGGGGTACGTGCTGAAGGTGTCGGGTGAGGAGGACGGGTTCGTGAAGAGCTCCCTTTGTCCGGACCTCACCTTCGCACCAAGCACAGAAACATCCCCTGAGGCTGGTGGTGCGGACCTTGAACCTGGGTTGGACGGGAAGGCAAAAGAGAGCACAGAGAAGCAGTCCACCCAAAAGAAAGTTGTGTCTCAGCCAACCCAACAGTCAAGCATCTTGGCATGGGCGAAGCCGGTTCGTGTGAACTCTCTCACACAGACACAGCCTTCCCAGTCCTCCCAGTCCTCCGAAAAGAAGCGCGCAGCGTCCCCGACCACCCAGACTCCCAACAAACACCGCAGGCTCTGCAAAGGGTGTAGGAAGCCTGGGCACAACATGCAGACTTGCCCCAGCAAGCCCAAGAACTTGAAGAAGAAGTAAGTTGGGGCGTGCTGGTTGTGGCTTGTCTTTTTCACATCTTTTTTTTAAGCATCAACGCACCAACCAACCACCGACAGTGAAGCTGACAGCTCTGATGAACTGTGTATGCTTTCACTAACTCAACAAGAATGTCAACCAGGGGGGGGGGGGGGCAATACAAATCAAAACGGTACGAAACCAAATGAGGGGCGAGTGGTAGGACGAGAACAGAGCGGATACTCGACCGGAAGGCAGAAGAAGTGAGAGACGGACGACAGCAGTGACCAGCGCGCCCCTGGTGGACCAAACAGCCCCGCAGAGCCCCTGCAAACAGCGTTTTTAGGAAAAGTTGAATAGACGTACTTAGTACGTCTATTCGCTCGCAAACTATTTATTAATTTTCTGGCGAGGTCGATTTAGGCCCGCGCGTTCGCCGAATAGTAGTACTAAGTACGTTTATTTGACCCCCCCCTGTAACCATATGTTAACAAAATCGGTTTTTCGGCTGGAGCCGCTTGACTGACATTCCGGGGTATCCAGATCGCTTTCCAGATCGGCACTTAGCTTCTCACAGAGTGTGCACTTCATCGCAGTTCCATGGGGCCTCATTCCCTTGGATTAAGATACCACAAGGCCAGAGAACCGCACACCGTTAACACCGGCTAACCACTGATCATGGGCCTGTACGTGATAAATGCATGATGAAAGCCCCATAGCAAAGATGGTTACCAACATCAAGCACTTCCGGCCCAGAAACTGAGCCAAAAGACCACTCCACCGAAGTGGTCACAGGTTTACCACGTGTACACGCAGCTACCGGGGTGCATCGGGCATGCGGCTTCTTCGAGGTGGATCGTTCTCTCCAGGTGGGTTCCGAACTCCACGGTTCTTTGAATCACAGGCACAGCAGCGTGAGTACTAATCGGCCGGACCCAGGTCCACAACAACACCCACAGCAATGCCATCAAGTGATTCCAGCTTCAGCCGACAGGTTCACATCAAAATGTGGATGAGAGGTTGGGGCTGGGGGTCCCGGCCTTTGCGAAGCGCCCTCCTCTTCATCAGCCACAGGTGTGGGTGCCCTGGGGTCGGGAATCCACCAAAAAGGGTGTTCCAGCTGGAAACCCAATTTTGTTAACATATGGTGAAAACGAGAAGTTTTTGTCAACATATGGTTAATCCATAACTTCTTGTCAACATATGGTTAGATGCAGAAGTTTTTGTCAACATATGGTTAAGTCCATAAGTTCGTGTCAACATATGAATTTTCAGGAAACTTTTTGTCAACATATGATTGAAACAAAAAGTTTTTGTCAACATATGGTTAAACCCAAAACTTCCTGTCGACATATGAATTTTCCAATAAATTTCTGGCAAATATGAAGTTTCCTCAAAAAAGAATTCACATGTTGGTTGTGTGTGGTTTGAAACCAGCGTACCCCCCGCCCTCCCAAGGCTAGATCACTAACCACGCCGGCCATCCGAACTGGCCGGGGGTGGTGTTTGGTGCAGGTTGTGTTGAGGGGGCGCGACTCACTAAAAAAACTGTTTGTCAAAGCGACACATCCCTTATTTTTTTTTTGGTGTCGACAACAGGGATTTCACTGGTCTTCCAGGGGGGTCCACAGCCAGGAAGATTTTTTTAAACTGCCAGGATTTTTTTTTTCGCGCAGGCGAGGCGCGCCCTCCGGGCGCGCTTCGCGCGCCCGGAGGGCACGTACATACCACAAATCACAAACCCGCACCCCTACAGTCATACCTGAAGCTTATTCTGACAAAAAGCGGCCAAAAACCCGGTATTTGTACTCAGTTTTTTCTTGGTTTTCGTGACCTGTTTCACCCCATTTTTTGGGCCGTGCGCACCGCAGGTGACCCGAAAAACCCCGAAAACGGCATGTTCCGGAACATTGGAACGGTTGGTGGGAATATGCAGTTTGACCCCGGAGAAGAGAGTGGTGCACCCTTAGAGGTGGTCCAGAGAATGCAAAGAGGTCCACAGGGGGGGTCTGGGGGGCGGAGCCCCCCAGCCGCCGGAGGCCACGGTAGCGAACACCTGTTCCTTGTGGGGTACAGATTCTGTGGTGAGTAGGGTGCGTCCTCCTGAGGGCGGTCTCTGGATTCCATGACCTGATGTGATCCGAAAGGGCTTGGTCGACAGGCATACGTCACGCGGGGGGGTTGTCCAGGTCTCATTATTCTTTCGCACGATTTTTTTCTCTGGACGAGACCCAAAAAGTGTGGTTTGTGTCTGCATTGGCATCTTCCTGCGGAGGCGAGGTGTGGGTGTGTGGAGTGTGGGTCGCTGCGCACCTACCCACCTTATCCCTGCCCCATCCCGCCTCCCCCGCACCACAAATAGTGCAGGAAGAAAATCTTCCTGGGTGGCCGGGCTTTTTTGTTTTTTTTGATGATTTTTACCCCAAAATCTTCCCAGTGAAATCGCTGAGTGTCGACAATCACAGGCACTGCGAGAGCTGGGCTGCTACACAGACCCGTTTGTCAAAGCGACACATCCCTTCTTTTTTTTGGCACACATGAGGGCGACGAAAGCCGCCCCTGCCGCCCCCACTCTGGGATGCCCGGCAAACCTCTTTGCGCACTGCAGCGCGCGGGGGGGCGGGGGGGGTAGTTGGAGAGAGACCAAACTGCTGCCGCACAAGATTCTATAGTGCAATAAAGGCCCCACCCTACCCCCACCCCACCACTCCATGCTGCAGAGAGAAGAGAGAGAGAGAGCGGGTATCTGTCACAGCAACTCACTTCGCTACGGTCCCGAAAACGGTGAGTTTTTTTTTTGGGGGGTCCATTTCCTCCCGTGCGTCAGGAGTAAACCGCCAAAACGTTGCCGAAAACTTTCCGGTAGCGAAGACCCACCTTCCCCCACCCACCCACCCACCCACCCCCCACCCCCAGAGGGAGAGGCGAGAGAGCGCGACCACCACCACCACCACCCCCCACCACGGAAAGCCCTCCGGAATTTGGATTTCCGGAAAAGGTGTGAACTCACGCCACTCTCTCACTCCACTCTCCCCCCCACCCCCCTCCCTTCAACCTCACCCCGCGTGGGAGTGCGACGAACCGCAAGGCGCCCCACCTGCATGCGTGTGGGTGTGCCTGTGCCCAAGCCCAGGCCCAGGCCCTGCCCTTCGCTGGGGGCGCCTGCTGCCCGCGGCTGTGCTGCTTGGGGGCTGTTCGGGCTCCGGGTCAGGAACCTGCAGGTTGATGTAGACAAAGCAGGCGACGAGAAGGAGGGTGGCTGTGCGGGCAAGCCACGGGGGTGCGCCCGGGGAGCCCAAGAGGAAGAGCATGACGCCTGTCAGCAGCGACAGCCCGACGAGCATCGGGAAGGTCGACACCATGAAGTCCTTCTGGGTCTGCCTGCTCCCGATGGAGACGACGACATCGAAGGTGCACATGAAAGGCAGAAGAATCCCGAACCCGCCCCAGCAACACCACGTCAGGCCCGGGTCATGCCAGTCGGCTTCTCCGAGGCGGTAGCAGCCGTACACCGTTGTGGCATACCACAGCAGCTGCGTGCCTGAGACCTTATTTAGCATCTTGCCCCCCCCAACCCCCCCCAGACCCCAGAGTCGAGGGATCGCTTCGCGGATTGACTCGGCCTTTCAGGAGCAGCACAGCAGCGGGGGGCGGGGGGGTGGGGGGGGACGGGAGGGGAGGGTGTGTCAAGCGTTTGAGGGGGGGTGGAAGGGGGTGTGAGAATAGAGCGGGTCAGAGGAGGCGAGGCAGGTCCGAGAGGGCGTGGGAAGAGGCGGAGGCGAGCCGGTTAGTGTAGTGTACGTTGGGGCGGGCCATGAGGGGGGGGGGGGGGTGTGTGGCGGTGTCCTGTGGGGGAGAGGGGTGGTGAGGTGGGAGGAAAAGGTAGGGTGGCAGGATATGCAGGTTGTGCAGGTCCGACGAGCTGGCGGGGCTGGAGTGAAGGTTCGATGTCACGGCGCAACCTGCCACCTGTGCTAAAAGAGTCCGGGTTTTGTTTGTGCGCACGAGCGGCAGTGTGTTGTGGCCCCTGTGAAGGGCGTTGCTGTGATAAAAGTGGTTTTGTGTTGCTCACTCAAAACACACTGCGCGCGGGTACGCTCCCACTGACTCTTTCGCTGTGACAAGCAAGCTTGTTTGGGCAAAAAAGGGAGTTAGGGGGGGGGGGGGGGCTGTGTTCGAAGCTTCCAAGCCTTCTTTTGGGCTGTACGAACGAGGGTGCCTGCTAGGGCATGTGGTGCGAGATGCCCCAGAGTATCGAGCTCGACTGAACTTTTTCGATCTAACTTTCTCCCTGCCAGGGCAGGCTTCGCAGCTCCACCCTCACCTTACATCCCCCCCTCCAGTGTTACGTTACGCCGAGCCTCCTGAAGGATGCCTCACACGGCGTGACACCTGTTTCGACGTCTACTCTTCGGGTGGGATAGGGCGGGGGAGGGGTGTAGTAAAGGTAGAACGAAAAAAAGATTGTGCAAGGCTGTGTGTATCATCTAGAGAGATGGGGGTTTTGTTTTGTGCTGTCAGAAACGCTCGCTCACACCCCCAGCAGCGGGGCGATGCGCTCGAAGAAGCAATCGGCGAGGAGCCTTTCTGCAGGCTCTGTGGGGTGAACCCCATCGTATGTATGAACGGTGCTGTTGAACCGACCTGCGCAGTGCGCGTAGGACACACGCCCTTCCGCGTGCTGCAGGGACCCCACTACGCCCAGCTCGATCGCCCTGTTGGCGCTGGCAAGCTGCTCTGCTGGAATATCCCTCCTCGGCAACACGGAAGCTACCACGAGGTGCTGCACCGACGGCACCTTAAACACATGCCGCACCATCGCAGCGACCAGGCCCCGGAGCGGATCGGACGATACGTTCACCGCCCGCCCGCCCCTCCGCCCGACATCATTCGACCCCAAAAGCATCAGGACCACCTCGGGCGAGACCCGCGACACCCAACCCCCCACCAGCGGCTCGATCTGCTCCATCGTCCACCCCCAATGCCCCTCGTGCGCCACAGGAAAGTCGGGGTGCGGGTGCGGGCCCCGGAAGCCCTCACGCATCGACCCGACGTATTCCAAATGGACCCGCCTCTCCGACAGAACCCTATGGTAGAGCCACCGCCTATAAGAGTTTGTCCCATTTTTCGGACGTTTCACCCGGTTAACCCCGAGCCCCTGCGTGATGGAGTCGCCCAGAGGGAGCACCCGTATAGACGCACTGCCATTGGCATGTCTGAGGAAGGCGAGCGGGCGGGGTGGTGCTGGGAACGGGGGCTGGGCCAAAGAGGCGGCTGCCCGGCGGGGGGCGTTTTGGGGGGAGAGGAGGTCCGTCACGGCGAACCAGGCGAAGGCGGAGGCGGAGGCGATGAGGAGGATGACGCGTGCCCGGTGCAGCGGTCGGGCCATGGCATGTGTGCCCTGTGGGGAGGGGTGGGGGTGGGGTTGTCGGGGTGGTGCAGATGCGATGTGTGCCACCTAAAGGAAACCGTTCCAAACTTTTTAGAATTGCAAAAAAAGTGTCACTTCAACTCTGCCGCTCTTTCTCTACTGTTGATACTTCGGTTGATGCGTTGACGCTTCCACACACACTTACAAACCCACTTGCCTGATGAAGGGGGTGGTGTGTAGAGCACGTTTGGCAGAGCTGAATGACACTTTCCGCGTGAAGGTCGTGTGCGCAGTGTTTTCGCTTGGAAGATTTGGGGTGAAAAATCTTCAAAAAAAAATAAAAAAGCTGGAAATCCCAGGAAGATACCTTCCTGGGGAAAAAAGAAAAAAAATCTGGTCGCCAGATTTTTTTTACTTTTTTTTTGGGGGGGCTTTTTGGCGGCCTGACGGTGGCTTCTGAACCGAATCCGACTGGTTTTTTGGCACGGCTTCCAATCCCGTGCGTGGGATACGCACAAGAACAGATGTTCACTACCGTGGCCTCCGGCGGCTGGGGGGCTCCGCCCCCCAGACCCCCCTGTGGCATATACCTGTCAGTTGCCAAGGCCTGAACACATGCGGCGTCACATCTTCAGGAGGCGAGAGCCCATGCTGATGTGTTGAATCATGTGTCCGTGTGCCTGTTGGGGGGGGAAAGTGACCCCAAACCCCAATTTTGGTGTTCCTCCAACGCCCAGCGGTCATCACGAGCGCTGTTCCCTGGAGGGAGGAAATACTGGGTGGGGTGGGTGGAAGAGTAGAAATCTTCCTGGGTCTGGCCCCCCCTGGAAGATTAGCGAAAACCCTGCGTGTGCGTAAAAAAAAATGGGGAAGGATCGTGTTTGTTGCGTGAGGTCTGTTCAGGCGATGCTTGGGTGGGAAGCTAGGGCGGGGGCAGTCTCCGCGTGTAGCTCCCCGGCACCTCTGAGCATACGCAGTGTGTGATATATGTGACGCACAAAACAAGCTCTCTTCGCAACGCTACGCTATTGCGTCCAAGACAGAGAGGGGAGAGAGTGGTAGAGGGGAGGTGGTGGGGTGGTGGGAGGGATTGAGAGATCGCCGCAGTGTGCATTGTGTTGCGCTGTGTGTGTGGGTGCCACCTCACCCACCAAACCTTTCTCTTCCCTCAGCAACACCCCACCCCACCCCGTTTGTTGAAAATCGAACCCCACCCCACCCCACCCCCTATGACACACGCAGAGTTCGCGTGTCTGGTTTTATCATTTGTCCCCATACAGAAGGCCGAACTGTCACAACACACACACACACACACACCCACCTCCGAGTGGCACTGAACTAGCCCCACACTCTGACCCGAGTGGGCCTCGGCTGTAACGTAGGGTGGGATGGGGGTGGGCTAGGACCCGTGCAGGGTTAACCCACCTAAAAAGTGGTCAACACACACACAGACACCCATAGTCGGCCTAAGCCGTGGCATGCGTAGGCCTCCAGTGAGACATACATCCCCCTGCCCACACCTCCCCAAAGAACAAAACCAACAACGAATGTATGCATCTCGACTCAACGAGAGAGTGGGTCTAATTGAAAACCAAAAAAATGCGAGCTATAGCGGATCGCAGAAGGGAGGGAGCCGGAGGGGAGGGGGGGGGGGGAGGCCCGTAAAGCAGAAGAGAAGAAGAGAAGGGGCGGGGGGGGGGGGCAAAAAACTAGAAATTGCCATCCATCTCCTTCCCTTCACTCGATATGCAGGGGGGGCGGGGAGGGAGGAAGGGGGGGGGGGGCCAGGGGTGGAAAAAACCCGGGTGCCGGGCAAAAAAACCCAAAAAAACCATAAAAACCCAAAAAACCCATAAAAACCCGCCTTGGGCGTTGCCTTAGGGTTTCCTTACGTACACCTCTGGCAGTCAAAACTGGCCGGCAAAGCCGCACCAGTGGTGGCTTTTGGGCGGGTTCCTCGGCGAACTGAGGGAGATTGGCCACATGTGGCAGAGGCTAGAGGCTAGGGCCGTGTCGAAACGCGCAAAAACAGGGTCGAAACTGTCCCAGTCGAGCGGTTTGCAGGACCGAGCGGCCCGTTGACACTGTAAATCACTAGGTTGCAGTGTCGGCACTGGGCGCCCTTCCTCGTGCCATTGAGATAGTCGGTGAACTCGTTGCGCGCCCACGCGGGGTTGTGCCCCGACATTTTCCCTGATATTCGTGCCCCTCCAAGTGTCTTTCTTCTTGGGTGTTGATAGTGGGATAGAAGTGACAATGGTGGATGGAGAGAAGAGTTCTTTGTGCTAGGAGCCCCTCGAAGTCAAAGTAGAGCCTGCGGTCGCCCTCCAACCAGCTCCCAACCGGACAGTGCAGGCACCGGGCCCTCTCCAGGCCAAACGTCTGTCAACGTCTTTTTTTCCTCAGGTCCTCTGAGGAGAATTTGTGGGAAAATTCGTAATCGAGGGTGTCCATTTTTCGGAATTTCCAGGAATCCCGTCATTTTGGACACCCTGTGGGTGGCTCCCGAACATCCCCCAAAAAACCCGGTTCAAAAAAACCCAAAAAAACCCATAAAAACCCAAAAAACCCCACTAAAAAAACCCGGGTAACACCCCTGGGGGGGGGGGGGGGGTGGGGGGGGGATGCAACAATAGTTTTTTTTGGAAGTGTTCTCTTCGAACTGCTGGACAGTCCAGCCTCAAAGGGCTGGAGTGAAATAGGGGTGGGGGGGGAGTCCGAGACCCGACTACCGTGTCGTGTTCCGAAGGGAGCAGGGACAGGGGGGGGGGGGGGGGGTAGGGGGGGTCAAATGGGGGTGACAAACACGATTTTTCAAAAAACCGGCGCAGAGGCCCCAAAGCCCCCGTAAACCCTCCAAACCCCCCCAGATCGGTCCGGAAACCCATCGAACCCCACTTTTCCACCATTCCGGGCACCTCAGGTGCCCGAATTGGGGTACCTAAATTTTGTGCCACCGTTTGGTACCGGACAGTGCCACTGTGTGGGAGGTTGGAAAAGAAAATGCCCCAACACACCACATCTGAGGGTTGCAATGCATGTTGCTTGCCAACCACGTCATCCGGTGGGTGTCAGGCGCTATGTAGGTGGCATGAGCCAGGTCTTCGATGTGTTCTGGCTTGTATATGTACCTCCCTGCCTGCGGCACAGGCACTGCCTTTGTCCCCCACACCAGCCACAGAGAGCGTATTGTACTCGGTCCACGGTTGCTGATTCATTGTGATGCGTTGTATCCTCGAGTGAACGTCACACACTAGTGGCACCACCACCCGCCATCCGAGAGCTGTATTGACTTTGCGCCCTTCCGTTGCATTCACCTCGCCACGCATATTGCACCGTTCAGTACCAGTGCTCTTGGGCCAGGCAAAGTAGACCGCAGCAACTACCAATTCTGGCACAATGGGTACCACGACAGCGCACTTCGTGTGTTCCCGGAATGTACAGCTCGTGTTGCAACAGTCGTTGTCAACACATCCCGGTTGTGGAGCACTGCTGCACAGGAATCACACGACCATCTGGACTTGTTCCGTACCTACAGGCAGCCTCCCGGTGCATGGTGGCAGGGAGGTACATATACAAGCCAGAACTCATCGAAGACCTGGCTCATGCCACCTACATAGCGCCTGACACCCACCGGATGACGTGGTTGGCAAGCAACATGCATTGCAACCCTCAGATGTGGTGTGTTGGGGCATTTTCTTTTCCAACCTCCCACACAGTGGCACTGTACGGTACCAAACGGTGGCACAAAATTTAGGTACCCCAATTCGGGCACCTGAGGTGCCCGGAATGGTGGAAAAGTGGGGTTCGATGGGTTTCCGGACCGATCTGGGGGGGTTTGGAGGGTTTACGGGGGCTTTGGGGCCTCTGCGCCGGTTTTTTGAAAAATCGTGTTTGTCCACGTAAAAGGGTGGCATTTGACCCCCCCTAGGGGGGGGGGGGGTAGGGGGGGTCAAATGGGGGTGACAAACACGATTTTTCAAAAAACCGGCGCAGAGGCCCCAAAGCCCCCGTAAACCCTCCAAACCCCCCCAGATCGGTCCGGAAACCCATCGAACCCCACTTTTCCACCATTCCGGGCACCTCAGGTGCCCGAATTGGGGTACCTAAATTTTGTGCCACCGTTTGGTACCGGACAGTGCCACTGTGTGGGAGGTTGGAAAAGAAAATGCCCCAACACACCACATCTGAGGGTTGCAATGCATGTTGCTTGCCAACCACGTCATCCGGTGGGTGTCAGGCGCTATGTAGGTGGCATTAGCCAGGTCTTCGATGTGTTCTGGCTTGTATATATACCTCCCTGCCTGCGGCACAGGCACTGCCTTTGTCCCCCACACCAGCCACAGAGAGCGTATTGTACTCGGTCCACGGTTGCTGATTCATTGTGATGCGTTGTATCCTCGAGTGAACGTCACACACTAGTGGCACCACCACCCGCCATCCGAGAGCTGTATTGACTTTGCGCGCTTCCGTTGTATTCACCTCGCCACGCATATTGCACCGTTCAGTACCAGTGCTCTTGGGCCAGGCAAAGTAGACCGCAGCAACTACCAATTCTGGCACAATGGGTACCACGACAGCGCACTTCATGTGTTCCCGGAATGTACAGCTCGTGTTGCAACAGTCGTTGTCAACACATCCCGGTTGTGGAGCACTGCTGCACAGGAATCACACGACCATCTGGACTGTTCCGTACCTACAGGCAGCCTCCCGGTGCATGGTGGCAGGGAGGTATATATACAAGCCAGAACACATCGAAGACCTGGCTAATGCCACCTACATAGCGCCTGACACCCACCGGATGACGTGGTTGGCAAGCAACATGCATTGCAACCCTCAGATGTGGTGTGTTGGGGCATTTTCTTTTCCAACCTCCCACACAGTGGCACTGTCCGGTACCAAACGGTGGCACAAAATTTAGGTACCCCAATTCGGGCACCTGAGGTGCCCGGAATGGTGGAAAAGTGGGGTTCGATGGGTTTCCGGACCGATCTGGGGGGGTTTGGAGGGTTTACGGGGGCTTTGGGGCCTCTGCGCCGGTTTTTTGAAAAATCGTGTTTGTCCACGTAAAAGGGTGGCATTTGACCCCCCCTAGGGGGGGGGGGGTAACCTTCTTTAACCCCCACCAAATGTGTCAAAGTGTTGTCAGGTGTTGCAGCCTGCAATTTGTCAGACACAGCTCACTTTTTTGTGTGTCACTTTAGAGCACGGTGGACTCCCACCCCCTGGAGCGGGGGTCTGGGGCGGGGGTCTGGGCGAGTGGGGGTCTGGACCCCCGCGAGCGGGGGTATGGACCCCCGCTAGCGGGAGTCTGGACCCCCGCGAGTGGGGGTCTGGACCCCCGCTGTCGGGGGTCTGGACCCCCGCTAGCGGGAGTCTGCCCTGCTATTTTTGGTGCCCAGACGACCCCCGCGAGCGGGGTCCATACCCCCGCTCGCGGGGGTCCAGACCCCCACTCGCGGGGGTCTGGACCCCCGATATTCCGATATCCCAAAAAGGTGCACCCTGACGTGTGGGAGTCCACCGTGAGCGAAGTTCACCCCCCCCCCCACCCCTGTTTCCTTATTTTTTTAAGGTTTGTTGGAAAATACCATGCGCTGTCTTTGAGGAAGGATCTCGTGGTTCACAACATCCTCCCCTCCCCCCCCCTCCCCCCACCCATGCAGCGCGGGGGCGAGACAGGGCAGCCCCTCCCCTCCCCCCCCCTCCCGTCCCTGTTTGGGACCCCCCCCCCCGATTTGGCTTCAATGAGGTGAGAAAAGTAGGGAGAGGGGGCGACGTCCTTCCCCCCCCCCCCCCCACTGACGAGCGGGTGACTTGGGTTTGGTGTGGTGTGGTGTGGTAGGGGATAAGGGGGTATTGAAATAGAAAACTATCTGTGCCCCCGCTGGATCGTAAAGTGACAGCAAAACGAGACAACAAACCAATTACTGCCGAAAGTTGTTTTGTTGGAACGCAGACCCCACTCTTTGTGTACACCACTCCCCGGTCTGATGAAGTGGTGTGAGTGGGGACGCACGATCCAGCTAAAGGCACAGAAAGTTTCCCCAGTTGGCTACGCCGAACTAACAAAGTAAAAATTTAAAAAGGGAGCACAAGGATGATCTCGATTCACTCGGGGGGGGGGGGGGGGGGGGGGTGGGTTGGCGCGCAGTGGCACGGAGCGAACGGGTTACCCCGGATCTCTTTCCCTGTTGGTCTCTCTTGTTGGGCCTGCAGCCGGCGTGTGCACACCGTGTTGCCAGAATTGCGCTGCAGCTGCAACGTTGTGCCCACCGGGGTACAGACGCATCATTCCTAACACACCTCACTGGAGGGAGGGCGGCAAGGCCTACCTACGTCGTCCATACGTAGCTCCGAGAAGATTTTCGTTTCGTCTTGCATTTTTTAGTGTAGAAGCGTCAACGCATCAACAAAGCGCCCTATCACTTCACAGCTACAACCGCTCTGATGAATTTCCTTTTGTTTGTTGCGTTGACGCTTCTACACACAAAACCCTGAACTGATCACACCCTGAGCCTGATGAAGGGTGGGGTTAGTGTATAGAGCACGTTTGGTTGCAGCTGTGGTGGGGCGCTTTCCGCTCACACGAGTGTGCTTAAAAACAAAATACAGGGGGTCTTCGCTACGGGGTGATCGTTAGTGCATTTTGGTGCATTTCCTGTTGAATTGGCTGAAAACTGACGAAGTTTGTCGACCAGCGAAGGCCCCCACAGGCTAAAAAGCGGTTGCTGCTGAATGGTGAAGCAGTGATACTTTTCGCCCCCCACACTCCCGTTCATACCCTTGTTGGGCAGGCGCAAGGCCCTCTTGCTCCCCTCACCCACGACACCGGCTTTCAGCGGGGCGCGTGTGGGTGTGGAAGCGGGCACACGCACAACACAAAATGGAAGCAAAACGTGCAGGACGAGAGCAGCAGGGGTCACCCACCACCGCCACCGCACCTGTGTTCTTGAGGCATGTCCTGCCGAAAAACTGCCCGAGATCCCAACAGCAGTGGGGGGGGGTAGTGAAATCGAATTTGAAGGGAGCACAAGAATGATCACCCTTCACTCGTTATGCAGGTTGTGTCTGAAATCCAGTGTTTTTTCCGGCCAACAGCAGTGGGGGGGGGGAGAGGCTGTCAGGGTCTGGGGGTGTTTGCCCCCCCCCCCCACCCCCCCCTCCCCCCATGCATGTCAATCCAGGATTCCAGGCAACACACTCTCGCTTTCCCCCTCCCCTCCCCTCACCGCCTCCCACACCCTCCCCCCCCCAGAGGCACGCAGGACACGGGAGCCGGGTATCGGGCTTGGATTCGGAGTCGTCGAAATACGACTACTCGAGGGGGGGCCCCCCCAGATGCTGTGTCGTGTCGTTGCAACAGATGTTCAGATGGCATTCCGAGGAGTCAGCCGCCCCTAGGCGCGTATAAACGTTGTTTTTTTTGGTTCCCATTATCAGGCGTCAAATCACTCATTTTGGCTGGCAAGTAGGGACGAGGATTCGACTGAGCTGGGTCCTTGCACTACCACGTCATCTGCCGATGCAAATTGGGTGCAGGGGGGGGGGGGGGGTGGGCAAGGATGGCACCCCTGGATTATATTCATGGATTAAACTCGTGGATTAAATGGATTAAATGGATTTTATTCGCCTGGATTTTGCTATTTAATCCATGCCTTTGGGGGTTTGTGCTGCGGGGTGCCAGCGAGGGCATTTTGGGTGCATTTCCAGCTTGGCTCGCTGAAAAATGACGAAGGTTGCCGTAATACCAAAGCGCAAATGCCCCTTGACGTGCTTCGATTGACGTGTTGGCATTGCATGTGTTCAACATCTTCATCCCCGGCACAGTCAGGTCCGACCAGACGAGTGGAGGAACTGTGGTCCCGTGTGTGGATCCGCCTGAGCACTGGTGGCTGACATTCAGTCGCCTTGTGCCGGAGTCCACCCTCGCAGGGTGGGGTGCAGCCCGGGCCGATGTCCAGCAGGAACAGCCGCACAGGAGCGTATCTTCAGCTGTGTGGGCTGGCAGTCTGAGAAGAGGCGCAACAGGCTCCAGCCAGAGAAGGTCCATAAGTTGACCACGATCCACCGGCACCGACCTGGTGGTAGGGCCTGGAAGCACCTGCAGTGGGATTAAATGCTGGATTAAATCCTGGATTAAATGGATTACAGGGGGGGGTCAAATAAACGTACTTAGTTGAATAGTAGTACTTAGCCGAATAGTAGTACTTATTTTTTTGGGGCTCTGGGGCACGTTGGGCCGTTGAATAGTAGTACTTACTTTTCACCCTTTTTTTTGGGGAAATTTTTCGTTTTTTTTGAGATTTTTGCCCAAACAAGCTTGCTTGTCACAGCGAAAGAGTCAGTGGGAGCGTACCCGCGCGCAGTGTGTTTTGAGTGAGCAACACAAAACCACTTTTATCACAGCAACGCCCTTCACAGGGGCCACAACACACTGCCGCTCGTGCGCACAAACAAAACCCGGACTCTTTCTTTTTGGAGACACACAAATCTGCAAACTTTGGGGCAAGGAATGGGGACAACGGGGTCTATTGGTGCCACTTAGGGGAACCAGGGTGCACGGGGTCCGTAGAGGGGGGAAGTGACCTACGCTCAAAGATATGTCGTGACGAAGGGAATCGGGGCATCCCCCCTCAGACACATACGGACGGGAAACCAGCGAACCCGCAAACTCCTGCGGTCCAGAGGCATCAGAACCACTGCTGAAGACCGCAAAACCGGAAACCCGCAAACTCCTGGGGTCCAGAGGCGTCAAAATCACTGCTGAAGAGCGGCGCGCATTAAACGACTCCTCATCTACGGCGTCCGCAGTCCCTACCACCAACGAGAAGATGTGGACGGATGGCCCCAGACACACCTCACCATAGATGTAGCCTTCGAGGACCAGCTGCGGAAAAACACATGCCAAAAGAAAGGCGGGGAGGGGGAGGTCGTGTTTCTTTCCTGAGGTGGAGGCCCACGTGCTTAAAGAAGTGGGAGAACGGCGGAAGAACGACTTGCCAACGACGCGCCGCAAAATCAAGGAGCTTGCCATGTCCTTTGTTCCCTTCCCGAAAGGCTTCCAGGCTTCGGTGGAGTGGATCGACGGTTGGGCCAGGAGAAACAAGTTTCAATTTCGTACTTCGCGCATTGCCAAGCTTTCTCTTGAAAAAGCCCGGGTCCAGTTGCACAGCTTCTGGTCCACCATCAGACGCCTCTCCATCGGGTCCGAGCTGCTGCACAACCCCTTTGGTACTTTTGACCTGGTTGTGAATGTGGATGAGTCTGCCTTGTACAAGAGCTCTACCCGCAGGGACAAACTGTTGTGCTACACCACTGACACCAACATCGTGGTCGATACCGATGCTGGAAAAAATAGATTTGCCACGTTGATTGGTGCTGTCACGTTCAGTGTGAAAGACAGGACCATTCTTGCGACAAAGCAGTCGATCGTTTTTAAAGGTGCGGGCGAGAGGATAAAGAAGGAGGAGCATCAGATTCACAAAGACTCGGGGGTTAACTGTACTTTCCAGAAAACCGGCTGGGTCAAAGAAGCCGAGTGGCGGTGGTGGATTGACAGCGTCTTGGCCCCCATTTGCAAAAACAAAAACGTGCTTGTCATTTATGACTCGGCGACAACACACATTGCACCAAAAAATGTTGCGTACTTGCACAGGAAGACGGGGGCGAAGTCAGCGGTCATTCCAGGTGGGTTGACAGGAACAGTGCAGTACCTTGATGTGCATGCATTTGCACCATTCAAGGCTGCCTTCCACACTCACCTGGAAGGGCTCAAGGACAAAGCCCGTCTCGAGATAAAGAAATCAACAGCCGAAGGTTTTCGCCAGGATTGTCGCTTCACAGAGAGGTGGTACCGCGAGGCCATGTGCACCTCTGTTGGAGCTGTTTGGGGAAAGTCGGTGGAAAGTGTGAGGGGGGAGGTGGTAGCCCAGCGCTTGCGGGATATGGGGTACGTGCTGAAGGTGTCGGGTGAGGAGGACGGGTTCGTGAAGAGCTCCCTTTGTCCGGACCTCACCTTCGCACCAAGCACAGAAACATCCCCTGAGGCTGGTGGTGCGGACCTTGAACCTGGGTTGGACGGGAAGGCAAAAGAGAGCACAGAGAAGCAGTCCACCCAAAAGAAAGTTGTGTCTCAGCCAACCCAACAGACAAGCATCTTGGCATGGGCGAAGCCGGTTCGTGTGAACTCTCTCACACAGACACAGCCTTCCCAGTCCTCCCAGTCCTCCGAAAAGAAGCGCGCAGCGTCCCCGACCACCCAGACTCCCAACAAACACCGCAGGCTCTGCAAAGGGTGTAGGAAGCCTGGGCACAACATGCAGACTTGCCCCAGCAAGCCCAAGAAGAAGTAAGTTGGGGCGTGCTGGTTGTGGCTTGCCCTTTTCACATCTTTTTTTAAGCATCAACGCACCAACCAACCACCGACAGTGAAGCTGACAGCTCTGATGAACTGTGTATGCTTTCACTAACTCAACAAGAATGTCAACCAGGGGGGGCACCAGAGGGGGGGGGGAGGCAATACAAATCAAAACGGTACGAAACCAAATGAGGGGCGAGTGGTAGGACGAGAACAGAGCGGATACTCGACCGGAAGGCAGAAGAAGTGAGAGACGGACGACAGCAGTGACCAGCGCGCCCCTGGTGGACCAAACAGCCCCGCAGAGCCCCTGCAAACAGCGTTTTTAGGAAAAGTTGAATAGACGTACTTAGTACGTCTATTCGCTCGCAAACTATTTATTAATTTTCTGGCGAGGTCGATTTAGGCCCGCGCGTTCGCCGAATAGTAGTACTAAGTACGTTTATTTGACCCCCCCCTGTAAATGGACTAAATGGATTATATTCCAGGGTTGTTGGATTATTCCCATCCTTGGGGGTGGGCGGCGGCGGGACGAAGAATGCTGAAACAATCAGACGAAATCGTACTCCTTTCGCTGTAATAAGAGAAACACCCTTGCCCAGCAACTGCAAAAAAAGGCAGATCCGGGCTGATTTTTCGTTGAGCGCAAGCAAAAAGAATCAGAGAGGCACGGCAAATATTCCTTGGCTTTTCCGGGGGGGGCGGGGGGGCGCGGGTGTGGGTGCTGCCTTCACACGTCTCAGCCCCACTCACATGTGTGGGGCGAGTGTGTGTGAGGGGAAGGGATGGGGGTGGGGGGGTCAAACAAAACAGCGTTTGTGAGGGTTCAAATGCACCCTCCCCCCCCTCTTCATGATTTCCATGCTGTGCGAAGCTGGGTGGTTGGGTGAAGCAAACGGTGGCGGGGAGGGGGGGGGGAGGGACGAGTCGGAATGACTGCACGCAGTGAACCACGCATGTCATGGAGGCCTTTCGATCAGAAATGCAGAGAAGTGAGAAAGGGCGAAGCTGCCCCCCCTCACTATTCTGGTTTGAAACGCGACACAGCTTTTTACTCCAACAGGGAGGAGCCCTGTCAGGAAGATAGTAGCGCTTGGGCAACAAATACAACCTCCTCATCAGGCTGCGGGAGTTGCTTTTGTTTTGCCCGGATTTGGCGCACAAACAAACAGTGTGGCACGGAGAGAAGGGTCGTCCAGCTCAATGATTGAATGGCAGTTGTGTGCAGAATGAGCGAGCCTGCCTGACACAAAGAAGAGGCAAACGGACACAGTTCTGACACAGAGTCAAGGCCCCCTAATCACGCATATACACTCACACCCCACACCCCACAGCACCCTCATCCCATATAAGTAAGCCGCCATCAGAAGGACGGGCCAGACTCGGGCTGTGCTGCACTGTACTGCACGCCGCACCACACCACCAGGGTTGAAAACACACACACGCACACGGGGGAAGCAATGTTCTTTTGTTCTTTTGTTTTTTTTCCCATTTTTTTTGCAGTGCAGATCCCGCACTGAGCACGCAATGCTCGCTCTCGACGTGTGGCTTTGGCACCGTCCATAGCACAGCCACCCCTCCGCCCAGCTCTCCCTGAGTTTGCATTGCAGGACGCACCAGGCACGACTGCGCACCACATGGACCAACACGGACACAGGGTGTGACGCAGGTGGCAGGGAGCAGCGTGGCCACAAGTTTACACCTGGCGCGTATCTGGGCAGCCAGACTGCGGCGCCACCTCAGTGCTTTCAGCAGAGGGGTTTCTTGCTATTTCTTATCTTAGCGGCAAAGACAACGGCCTTCTCTCACCCCCCCTCTCTCTCTCTTCATCTTTTTTGAATTTGAACCCGTTGCCGAAGGGGGGCGGCAACCAGGGGCAGGGGCGGGGGCAAGGTGCCCGCCACACATCTCTGAAGCACAGCTGCGCCTGTGTCTCCTTTGCATCCTCTGACCGAGCAAGACTCCCCCACCCACCCACCCCCACAAAACCCCCCACCCGCCTCGCCATCTACCTCTCTCATCAGTCGATAATTTGCAGCTCATCGTCGGGCACCCCGATATCCGCCTCGTGGCACACATATGGCGAGTCTAGCAGCGCATCCTCGTGCGGCGGCGGGGCCTGCTGGTTCTTCCGCTTCCCTCTTGGCGAGTTGTTGGTGGGTTGGGGCCCACGGAGGCGGCGGCGGAGGCACACCCCTCCGAAGAGGAGTGCGACTACTCCGACCACACCGAGCAGGACAAACAGGGGTAGCATGACGTAGTTGTCGTCTGTTTTCGGGGGCGCAGGCGTCGAAGCATGGGGCGAGGGGGGCGAAGGCGGCGCAGGGGTCGGGGGTGGGGTTGGGACCGGCGTGGGCACAGGGGTGCTCTGCACCAGCGCCAGCGAGCTCGTTGTGAACTTAAAAGCCACCTCCGTGTATTTTGAGACACTGGGGCATCCCACAATGGCGTACTCCACCTCGATCGGTGTGCAATCGCCCTCCTTGACGCCAGTCTGGGCGACGCCGATAGTGTTCGACACCAGCCCAGCGAGGTTGCCAAAGGACTTCCCCCCGACCCACATAACGACGTCCTGCTGCGAGGTGTCGCATTTCGGCGTGTAGGAGACCTTCTCGATGACGGTGTGCTCCTTGTCGAGGTGCAGGCAGATCTCAGCGGACCCCACATAGCTGTGGTCCGACACAGCCAAGGCGATGGAGGCCTCGATGACCTTCTGCGAATTGGCGGCCACCAGGAGGGTCTCGACTGACGCGGACAACTCCAGCTTGCCGCACTGCGGCTCCATGTTGTAGACCTTGATGGGGACCTCCTGGCTGTTGGATGTGAATATATCCACGTCAACCGCAGCCTCTGCCCCGTCGAACCCGATGCTCACCACCTGCGCGATCCTTGCCTCCACCAACACCTTGGCAACGCGATACCCACCGCTGCACACAGAGTCCCTGCTCGGGGCAGGGGCGGTGTTCTTGATGACCACCCTTTGAACCACAGACCCGAAGAGGCCGAGCTTCCACGAGTGGGACTCGAGGGGCCCGAGTGTGACGGGATCCGACACCTCGACCTTCACCAGCGGCACCATGCTGCCCGGCTCTGCAGGCGTGGGGGTGGGGGCGGCTGACGGCAGCGGCGCGCTCCCATCGGATGAAGGCGCTGGGGCAAACCTGAAGATGACGTAGGTGTTTTCGCAGGCGCTGTCGACGCGTTCGTAGTGGAATGTCACCTCTGTGCACCCGCTGTCAGCAAAGGGGATCCACACGGGGTTGTCGATCGCCGTGCTGCTGTTGATGTAGGTCCCAGCAACCTCGATCGAGAGAGGGCACTTTGCCTGCAGCGATGTGAGGAGGCGGTATGTCGAATTGAACGTGACGCACTGTTTCAGCTGCGACGCGTCGTGCACTGGGACGGGAACCCGAATCGACTTGTCACTCGTGCCGAGGCCTTGCCGGATAAGGTGGAGCTCCATTGTGACGTTCGCCGCGCAAGGTGAGGCAAAGTTTTCAACGTAGAACTCCTGCAGATTCAGCTCCTCTTCGGTGTAGAAGCGGTCGATGTTCGCAACCATCCCCTCCCTGTCCCACGGCATTTCAAACAGCCGCTGGTACTGCGTGCCCAGCGCCAGGGCTGATGCTGCCGGCGACAGATGTGTGAATCTGATGGAGGGGTACTCCGTCGGATTCACACATGCCATGTCATTTACCGTGAAGACAACTTTCGTCAGAATGGCATCCGAGCCGACAGAGCCGTTGAAGAAATCGATGGTGTTGTCCACACCGGGTGCCAGCACCACATCGGCTGTATACGACGCCTGCCCGCTGGCCTTCACAGCGCAGAGGCACAGCACCGCCCACACGGCATGCACGGAGGGGATTGTCATCTTAACCCCCCACACACCCTCGCACCGAGCTGCGACACCCTTCCGTGGAGGCTCTTGCCCGCCTGCCTGGCACCGGCACTGTCGGTGTGTGCGTGTGTGTTCCTCCTGTGTTGGGGTGGATGACGTCCTCCGACAGGGTATCGCAAATAACAGCAGGATTCGCAAAAAAAAACAGAATTCGAAACTCTTGAGGTTGTTAGAATATTTGCATCCCCCTCCCTCCCCCCCCCCCCTCTCCCCTCTTCCCAGAATTCCCAGCGAATTATGCAAATGGTCAACGCCATCACAGAGTCGCGCAACAACGTTAAGCCAGCCACTGTGGGGTGGGGTGGGGGGTGCGAGGGAGGAAGGGGGGGGGGGTTGCTGTTATATAGCCGGGGGTGGGGGGGTGGGGGCAACACAGGCATAATAAGGTAACTCCCGGTGGAGGCACCCATGACTCCACACAGGCCCATTGGAAAGTGTCACTTTCACCATTCTTAGCAGCAACCGCTCTTTTAGCCTGTATTTTGTATTGTTGATGCGTTGACGCTTCTGCACACAAAACCCTGAACTGATAAATCACACCCGGAGCCTTGATGAAGGGTGGGGGGGGGGGGGGCGGGGGGCGGGGGGCGGGGGGCGGGGGGCGGGGGGCGGGGGGGAGGAGTTAGTGCACAGAGCACGTTTGGATGCTTGCTGTGGTGGGTTGGATTTCGCTTTCTGCTCACGCGAGTTGTGTGCGGAACAACAAAAAAAAGGCACTCCACCCCCACCCCCACCCCCCCTTCCCCCCGCCCGATCTGAGGAACCGGTTTGCGGTTAGCGTGGAGGGGCCAGAGAGGCTTTCCGCAACTGGGGGACAAAAGCTCTGCAGTATGGGCCATGGCAGGCCTGTTGCATCCCACCCCCCTCCGTCGTCAGGGAGCTTGATGGATGCAGCTCCGGCTACGAAAACCCTCACGTTCACTGCTCGTCGAAGTAGTCATCCATCGACTTGATGTCCTTAATCTGTGGTGTGGGTTTTGTGTGGGTTGGCAGCTTGCCCCGGTTGTGCGCAAAGTTTTTCGCAAAAAAAAAATATACTACGGGAAACACTTGGACTCTATGCTGTGAGTCCGGGATTTTGTTTGTGCGCCAATTCCGGGCAAAACAAAAGCAGCTCTGCAGCCTGATGAGGAGGTTGAATTTGTTGCCCAAGCGCTGCCTACTATCTTTTTTGACACTGACAGGTTCCCTGTTGTGGTAAACAACAGCCTTATCTTTTTCACAGGAAAAGGAGATGCGCTCGCCATTGATAGGGCAGAGAATCTCGGGGGCATACCACTGCGGGCATCTTGCTACGGTGCACCACAATAGGCGCAATCACCACCTCACGCGAGAGCTCCTCGTCCAGGATGTAACGCTTCGTCGCAAAGGAGGTATCGCGGTGCCTGAAGTAGTACATCTCCTCCGACCGCGAGAACAGCGCCTTCGTCTCGCTGATCGCAGGCTCCGCGGAGTCAGTTGGTGCCGGGGCACGCTTCTTCTGCGTCGGCCGCGCCGGCTTCCCTTTCGCCGCCGCCAGCAGCGCGCGCTTCTCCTCCTCCAGCTCCTCCAGCTCCTTATCAGCGTTGAGGCGCACCTTCGACAGGATCAGGAAGTATTCATACTGCGGGTGCGCCTCCTTCGGGTCCACACCCGGCACCTGCTTCTCCGCCAGCTCCTCGAACAGGTTGACGTGCAGCTGCGCCCCGAGCTCCGGGGGCAGGTTGGTCAGCCGCTCGTTCATGATCAGCGCGACGGGCTTCTGCCTCAGCGACTCCTCTGTCAAGATGGTGCCGATGTCGGCACGGCCCATGTCCTCTGTTGTGGACGGGAGGGACAGGTTGTCGAACAGCGCCCGGTTGGCAGCCGACTGGCGCATGGCATGCAGGTTGATGAGTCCCACGATGCCGAAGATCTGCATGCCCTCGTCGTTCAGCATCTTCAGGTCGTCGGTGTTGTAGTCGTCGGGGATTTTCACGACGCTTGTGATGGGGGAGGCACACAGCGGGCTGATCACCTCGTCCACGTTGTACTCCCACCGCACCGGACACCAGCGCTGCAGGAGGTGGAAGGCGGGGTCGACATCGCACTCCTGCATCATATCGACGTCGAAGTCGATCTGCTGCATCTCGTCCCCCGTGTGCACCCCTGCGCCTGGCTGGGCGTCGTCGTCGTCATCAAGGTCGATGTCCTCGTCATCGTCGGCCATCTGATTGAGGGCCTCATACTTTTCTGCGTCCCCATCTGCCTGGGCCTCGTCGAATGCCAATGCTGTACGTTTGCTCATCGTTGCGCCCACGGACCCGCTGCCTGTGGGGGGTGTCGGGTGGAGGCGGGTGCTGAGAAGCACCTCTTCTTCGACAGCAATGGGAGGGTAAGGGGCGGGCGGGGGAGTGTTGGAACCAGTTTTAAGGCGGTGTCTGTCGAGCGACCTTTCTCGACAGAAGCACCTCCCCTCTCGTCCGTCACTTCGTGAGGATTCCCCCGACGTGGCCCCAGTTTCGTTCGTACTCACGTACTCCCTCCACTGGCCGAACTCTTCAGCGTGAAGCAGCTTCTTTGGAACTCAGGGCGATCAAGTCCTGAGCGGAGCCACGCAGGGGTAGAAGGAAAAAGCAGACACGGAACGACTCACAACAACCCGAAAATAAGAATGAAGGGACAACAACACAGTGCCAGGGTCAGGGGTGTTTGGGGTGTGGGGTGTGCGGGGGGGACGCGCAGCCAAGAGCGGTGTACACTCGCGTACTCTCCACTAGTTGAACTCCTCAGTGTAGTGGAGCCGACTTCCTTGGACCTGGGGGTGATCAAGTCCTGAGCGGTGGCACGCAGGGGGGTAAAAAGGACAAAGAAGACACAAGGTATGCCAGTTCAGGGTGCGGAGTGGGCACGGTTAACCCGTGGGACGGCACCATTTTGCCTCATATAGAATCACTATTCGTCCATATGTCCGGCCTTGTGCCCGAGTTTCAACACGAACATGAGCCCACATGGTGACGGCCAGTAACCGGAGAAGGCAGAGGCCCCATGTCCGAAAATACCCCACCATGATCCGGCATCCTGAGCAGTCGCACCTCAGATGCAGTGCACGCTGCCTCCAACCAGCAGGGTCAGGAGGTGCTGTGCTGCGAGGCAACGAGCAAGGCAGTGCACCGCAAGCACACAAGCAGAAGAGGTTGCCTAAGTGCTGCCCTCACCCGGAACGTCACACACAGCACACACATTCACAGAAGGGTTGATTGGTGTGAAGACCCACCTCCCACACGGGCTGAGTGCAACACCTTCCCCCTTTGACTCCACTTGTCCCAAGCACTCCAAGGTGCTAAGATTGTACAACTGGGCGTGTTCATAAAAGCGCACTGCTACAACATCACCTGCCTGTGACACGGCAAGTTGGTACGGGGTATCAGACAGGTCGACAGTACGAATGCAGGTGAGGGTGGTTGTGCACCACACCTTCAGTGACTTGTCATTGGAGCACGACACCAGGTGTTGCTCGTCGTTCGTCAGGGCGACATGGAACACAGAGTCTGTGTGCTCAGACAGGGTGTCGGTGTGGGTGAGGGTGCTGATGTCATACACACAGATGGTCCCGCCTGACCCGGTGAAGATCCTCGAAGTTGACACTGCAATCCCATAAACAGCCCAGCTGTGCCCCTCCAGCACTGTGGCACTTGGTGTGCCCTCCAAGTCCCACACACACACCTTCCCATCTCCGTCACCCGACACGAGACGTCCACAGTGTGTCCACCCTGCACTCCACACCGGTGTGTCGTGCTCCTCCAGACACCACACCTGTTCCCACGTTGCTGTCAGCCACACGCAGATGGTGCTGTCAAATGAGCACGTTGCCAGCCACCTCCCACAGACTGAGAATGCAGTGTAGTGAATGACACTCTCCCCATGTGTGAGGTCCGCCACCTCATCAGCAGTCGTGGTATCGAACACAGTTATGCGTCCTTTGCCGTACCCCACTGAACACAGGGTGCCACACCTCGACAGTGTGACATAGCGGACGTGGCTAGTGCCATACCCCTTGTTGTAGACAGCAGGAGCGTTGACGTGTGGCCACCTGCGGACGAGCTGGACACAATCCCCAACCTCGAGACCCGTGTTGGCAACGCGCTCTGCATCGCCGAGGTCCTCGTCACACCCTTCGATGCGTGCCGCCAGCCCTGCAGCCTCCCGGTCTGCGTTGATGGAACCCGCGAACATCTCCTTGACCGCATCCGCCTTCAGGCTGAGCACGGTCCCGCCATCCGCAACACCGACGACACAGCTCCGCCCGCTCTCCACATGACGCACCGACACTTCCATCCTTCCCCTGGAACGACAACCCCGCGGTCCTCACGGACACACGTGCTCTTCTGACATGGGTGAAGGTGCTGTGTTGGTGGGCAACAGGGACGTGATGTGGCATACAGAAGGATCAAGGGGCAGAGTGGTTGGAGGTGCTTGGGAGGGTGGGGGCAGAGGCTGTCTGGAAGCACTGTGTCATCCTGAGCAGTCGCACCTCAGATGCAGTGCACGCTGCCTCCAACCAGCAGGGTCAGGTGGTGCTGTGCTGCGAGGCAACGAGCAAGGCAGTGCACCGCAAGCACACAAGCAGAAGAGGTTGCCTAAGTGCTGCCTTCACCCGGAACGTCACACACAGCACACACATTCACAGAACGACTCTTTGATGTGAAGACCCACCTCCCACACGGGCTGAGTCCAACACCTCGACAATATGACTTCACTTGTCCCAAGCACTCCAAGGTGCTGAGGTTGTACAATTTGGTGGACATACAACAACATGACACTGCCACAACATCACCTGGCTGTGACACGGCAAGCGCGTGCGGGGTATCAGAGAGAGCGACAGTACGGATGCAGGTGAGGGTGGTTGTGCACCACACCTTCAGTGACAGGTCAACAGAGCACGACATCAGGTGCTGCTCGTCGTTCGTCAGGGCGATGTGGTTCACAGAGCCTGTGTGCTCAGAGAGGGTGTCGGTGTGGGTGAGGGTGCTGATGTCATACACACGGATGGTCGCGTCCCTTGACCCGGTGAAGATCCTCGAAGTTGACACTGCAATCCCAAAAACAGGATCGTTATGCCCCTCCAGCACTGTGGCACTTGGTGTGCCCTCCAAGTCCCACACACACACCTTCCCATCTTCGTCACCCGACACGAGACGTCCACAGTGTGTCCACCCTGCACTCCACACCTTCGTGTCGTGCTCCTCCAGACACCACACCTGTTCCCACGTTGCTGTCAGCCACACGCAGATGGTCCTGTCCTCCGAGCACGTTGCCAGCCACGTCCCACAGACTGAGAACGCAGTGGACGGAATGCCCTTCACCCCATGTGTGAGGTGCGCCACTTCCTCAGCAGTCGTGGTGTCAAACACAGTGATGTCTCCTTTGCTGTACGACACGGAACACAGGGTGCCACACCTCGACAGTGTCATGTACATTCCACGCCCCACATCCTCAGAGGAGAAAACAGCCGGAGCCTTGACGTGTGGCCACCTGCGGACGAGCTGGACACAATCCCCAACCTCGAGACCCGTGTTGGCAACGCGCTCTGCATCGTCCAGGTCCTCGTCACACCCTTCGATGCGTGCCGCCAGCCCTGCAGCCTCCCGGTCTGCGTTGATGGAACCCGCGAACATCTCCTTGACCGCATCCGCCTTCAGGCTGAGCACGGTCCCGCCATCCGCAACACCGACGACACAGCTCCGCCCGCTCTCCACATGACGCACCGACACTTCCATCCTTCCCCTCTCTTCCCCTCAACGATAACTCCGCCTGCAAGTGGCTCTGTTTTAGGTGAAGCGGTGGTGGGAATGTGAAGAGAATGCGAAGAGACACGAGCCGAGGTCACACACCCTGCGTTCTTTGCGGAATCAAGGACAGAACGCTGCATGCCAAGGGATTCACCAGTATAGGAGGGGTGAGTCGAAGATATACCACGTCATGACTTTTCGAACTCGACTTCCATTGCACTACCCTCACCCACACAACCGCATGCGGCTGAATGGGGTCTGGAAACGCACACAGGACATGTTCGGAGACCCCACCTCTCACCACACTCGACACCACCCCCACAGCACTTGGGTGTCGAGCACCACATCCCCCACCCTACAGCTCTCTCACCCCGAGCCTGCAACCAGTTCGCAGACCTTCTCAGAGGGACCCACTTGCAAGTTGAACCAGAACCCTCAGCCGGGCAGTGCGGCGTGTGGTGTGGTGCCTTCCGCCCGCACGGTCGACAAGGCGGCACGCTGAAGCAGATATCGGGTTCCGACGCCACACCTTCCCCTGTTGCCGACGGGGAGAAGAACTTCTTAAGCAGCCCGATGGCCAGGACAACGGGCTGCACGTTCTGCGTGATCCCCGAGGGCGTAGATAAGCTGCTTTACATCTTCGGGGCTCCCCCCCCGCCGGCGTACTTCCTTGCAAGCTGCTCGATCACCTTCGTCTTTCTCCGCAGTGCGGCATTCAGCTCCCGCGTGTCCTCCAGGCGGGGCACAGGCGTGGTTGCCAGGTGGATGCGCGGGTCGCTGAGGAACGCCTCGTCCACCCCTGCCGCCCCGAGCCTATCCCGGATGGTCACGATGCGCGTGATGCGCGTCGCGGGAGCACCCTCGGACACCCCGTCCTCCCCCCCCTCCGACGCCCCCCTCCTCGCCCGAGGAGGAGCTGGCCTGTGACCCCCCGCCATCGCCCTCCCCCAGGACGTGTTTGAAGAAGTCCTGCGCGATGCACAGCAGCTTTCCATACTCCATCGTCTTATCCTCCGGGTTGGCAATCTTATACCGCCTCCCGATCTCGAGGGCTTTGGTGAAGGTGCCGACGGCGTTCTCCAGATCGTTCGACTTCAGCTGCTTCACTGCCTGAGGCATCGAAAGGGTGTCGCGCGCAGAAGTGTCTTTGCATGTCCTGTGCTCTGTGCTGGCAAGGAGTGGCAGAGAGCAGACGGCAGGCCGGCAAACACATCACACTGCTCAAGAGGTGCCCTGTTGTAGCAGGGCGCTGACAGGCTGCACACAATAAAAGGTTTTCAGACCGAGGAAGAGCCACCTGCCACAGGGGCTGGTGGCAACATGTCGGCACCTGGTTTGGTGCACCATCTCGAGAGGCTGCCCTGTGCTGAGGCGATACAGAGTTAAATTATCGTGGCAGTCGGCAGTCGCAATAAAGTCACCCTCCTGTGACACCGCCAGACTAAAGGATCTCTCCTCGAGATGAACCGTCCTCAAGCACTGAAGTGTGTTGGCGCACCACACCTTCACAGTGCCGCTGTGACGGGACACCAGCTGCTTCTCGTCGGTGGTGAGGGCAAGGTCACATGCTATGTCTGTCTGTTCCGTCAGGGTGTGGGTGTGGCTGAGGGTGTCCAGGTCCCACACTCGGATCGTCTTGTCTTGAGACCCGCTGAAGATGCTTGTGTGTGACACAGCAAGTCCGAGGACCCAGCCTGTGTGACCCTCCGGCACAGCGGTGCACACACCCTCCTCCACGTCCCACACACGCACTGTCTGGTCCTCTGAACCTGACACGAGACGGCCGCAGTGTGTCCACGCGAGACAGTCCACCCGATCTGTGTGACCTTCAAGGGTGTGCACGCACTCCCAGGTTGATGTGCTCCACACAGCGACAGTGGGTTTATAACCAGCTGCAATCCACCCGCCACACCTGGAGAAGGCGACACGGGAGGGATAGTGCATGCCCTCCAGCCCGATCTGAGCCACCAACTCAGCAGTGGTGGTGTCGAAGATGTATCCGTGGGGATGTGTCCCCATGACGACGGCGCAGCACAGCGTGCCACAGGGTGACACTTCGACAGTCGTGATCCAGTCCCTGGCTGTGTACTCAGCAGGCGCCTTCACGCCAGCCCAACGCTGTACCAACTGGACATCATCCCCACCCTCGAGGCGCGTGTCAGCGATGTGCAGGGTGTCGTCAAGCAGGTCCTCCTCCGCCGTCCCCGTGCCGATGTGTGCCGCCAGCCCGCCAGCCACTCTGCCTGCGTCGATGCGGCGGCCTGCGAAGATCTCCCCAACCGCGCGTGTCTTCAGATCCAGCACGGTGTCGGTGTCCGCAACACCGACAACGCAGCTCTGCCCGCACCCCGCGTGCCTCACCGTCACCTCCATCTCTTCTCTTCTCTTCTGCTTCCCTCCCTCCCTGAGTGCTGTGGAGCTGTGCCTCTGCTGGAGGTGTGGTGTGTGTGTGTGTGGAGGGAAGGGAAGGGTGGCCCTCATCACACAGCGGCAACACAACACACCGAGCTGGAAGGGACAACAACACAGTGCCAGCAGTGCCAGGGTCAGGGGTGTTTGGGGTGTGGGGTGTGCGGGGGACGCGCAGCCAAACAACGTGTGTCTTTGCATGTCCTGTGCTCTGTGCTGGCAAGCAGAGTCGTCTCGCTGCAGGTCAGATTCCATCGTGTCGACAGCGTGCTGCAGTATGACCAGGCCACCACCAGAGCACCACGATAACCTCTTCATGACGTCTCGTTTCGAACCCAATCGCACGCCCCCCCTCACCACTGCGTGGCAGTCTTGTTGACTGGTGCTGCAGTACGCGGGTCGGCGGGCCGTGGCCCGGCGGTGGCGAGAGGCCTGCGGAGAGGAGAGACGCACCCTCTTCCTGGCACAACCGGAGGCTAACCTGATCTTCTCAGGTGGCCCAGCCCTGCCAAACATGGAAATGTCGGCAGCAGCTGGTGCACACACACGCACCCCCTTCTCTCCCTCCTGCACTAAAACCGACAAACCTTCGTCAGTTTTCAGCCAATTCAACAGGAAATGCACCAAAATGCACTGACGACCACCCCGTAGCGAAGACCCCTTAAAGTTATTAATACACCCGCTCAAAACCTCCGACCCCATCATGCATGATGGGGTCGGACGTCTCATATGATGTCAAAGTGGCATCCCCTCCCCTCTCCCCCCTCTCGCTCTCTCTCACCCCCCTCTGAAGACCCCTTTTCACCTGCTCTTCCCCTTTCCCTTGCCTGACGCCTTCTTCCCCCCTGCCTTCGCACCCTTCGACTTCGACGCCGACGTCACACGCCGCGTGACAAGATGGAAGGTTTTTGGAAGATCATCTGCGCTGTACCCCCGCTCCGGCCCCGGAGGGGATGGATACCTCCCGTGCGCTGCGCTGGTGTCCTGGGCAAATGTCATGATGATGCCATTGGGGGCGGGGTCGCAGAACACCGCGCCGCAGCGGAGGCAGGCCGCTGCCAAAGGCTGGTCCTGCTGGCAGGTGTGGCACTGGAGCTTCTGGATCTTGCACCGCAGCCCCGTCGCCATCCCCGACTGGTCCGTCTGCTGCCGCCCTTCGAGCTTGTGATCCACACCTTCTATGCTGTCATGCAGATGCGTCGACCGCACCACCACGTCACACACCGGGCAGTGCAGCGAGCAGTTCAGCCGCGACGACTCTCCCGGCTGCCACTCCTGCGCGAGACTTCCCGACGAGGTCCGCTTCATCACCGCGTCCCTCTTCGCCAACACCTCGCGCAGCTCCTCCTCGGCCGGCTCCCCGAGGCGGCTGTCCTTCACGCTGGGGCCTGCTGATGTCGCGGACAGGTCAAGACTCTCGAGAGTTGAGTTCTCCTTCAGCGATTTCAGGATGTCCCGCACACCCTGCGTCGCAAGCGGGTTATGCGCCAGCGAGAGCTGCGCCAGCGTCGAGTTTGACTTCAGCGCATGCGCGATCGCCGCAGCCCCATCAGGCCCGATGTTGTTATGGCTCGCGTTGATCTTCTTCAGAAACGCAGACCCTATCAGCCTCCCAAGGAGCTTCCCGCCCCCATCCTTCGCGGTGTGCATCCCTGGAGGATGGTCTTGCACCCCAGCCCAGGACAGGTCGACCTCCTCAAGGCTCCCGTTTGCCGCAAGGCCTTTCTCGATGAGATGGCTTGCCCCGGCAGCGGTGAAACGGTTCCACCCGACCTTCAGGATCCTGAGATCCCCGTTGGCTTGGAGCATGTCGGAGAGGGCGGCGGCGGAGGGGTAACCCAGCTCGTTGTGGGAGAGGTCAAGCTCGTGGAGTGTGCCGTTCTCCGCGAGGGATTCGCAGAGAGGGATAGCATCGGTGTCGGTCAGCCTGGTGTTTGCGAGCCGGAGGACCCCAAGCGACCCCAGCTGGCTGCTCCCGCTGAGGAGGTGCTGCAGGGCCTCCCCCAGGACATGCGAGCTGCGCCAAACCATGCAGCTCGCACACCCCTCTGCGCGGTGGTCGCCGTGGTTATGCTCCACACCCCCGCCCCCGCCGGCACCCCCACCACCCGTGCCACCGGCAGCACCTCCGAGGGCCGGCAGCTCCCCAACCCCATGAACCACGTGCGCTGCGGCGAGGCTCAGTGCGTATGGGTTCACACCGAGGAGCTCCCCACATGTCCTCCCCTCCTCCGAGATAAGCTCGTGTGGCGCGGCCAGGGCGGAGGCGGGGGGCTGTGGGGCGGAGCCCCCCACAGTTGCGCGCCCCGTCGCGACGATGTGGGATGCGGCGTCGATCAGGCCTGGGGGGAGAGTCGCCTCTGCGGTCTGCCTGATGTGGTATCCGTAGAGCTTGTGGGTGCCTGCGTCGCCCCGGGGGACCAGGCCTGCCCTGCCTCCGATTGGGTTCGACGACAAATCGAGGTAGTTTACAACGCAGCCTTTGGTGAGGAGGGCGTCAATCAGCTCCGACGCCCCCTGCGCTGTCACGAAGTTGCGCTGCATGTCTATGTGGCGGATCAGAGGGGTCCGCCTGCACTCTGGCGCGGGGTGTGACTCGCGCATCGCGTCCCGCCGGATAACCTCGGAGAGAGATTTGACATATCTATCGTCAACGCTCTGCAGGTTGAGGTCGAGAAGCCCATGTTTCTCGAGGAGGCAGGCATCGGTGAGACGCGGCAGGATGGTCCTCTCCGGCACGGAGGCATATGGGTTCTGCGTGTGGTGGCGTGCAAACGCCTCCGCGCCAGTGGTGAGTGCGGGGGAGATCTCCGTGTGGAACTCAAATCCGAGGAGCTCCTGCTCCATCGCCTCCGCATCTCCGAGGGTGAATTTGTGGGTCTCGTCTGCGGTGTCCCCGATGTCCGTGTCTTCGCAGTGCACCTTTGGTGGGGGGGGGGGGGGGGGAGTGAAACAGAATTAAAGTTTAGAAGAAATCACAAGGAACGCCACCCTTCACTCGTTGATTGCACCTGGTGGGGGGGGGGGGGAAATGATCTCCCTCTTCACGTTTCGCCATTCAGGTTTTTATTTTTATCCGAGATCCAGTGATACACTCGATACTCGGCCGGTGTTGCGAGTGAAGCAAGGGGAGTGGGGGTGGGACGTGTTCATCAGGGATTTCCCACACCCCCCCACACCCCCCCCCCCTTCTAGCGGTGCACGGTGGGATCTTGTAAATTTTACATGTATAACTACAAGTATACAGTGCCACAGAAAAGTTTCGAACACGATAAATTTTCACGGTTTGCCCCCCGGGCGGGATCCCGGGCGGGCCCGGCCGGGTTCCGGGAAATTCCGGGATTCCCGGGATTCCCGGGATTTCCCGGCCGGGAATCCCGGGATCCCGGCCGGGAAATCCCGGGATGACCCCGGGGTATCCCGGGGTCATCCCGGGACCCCCCCGGGGTCAGGTGTAGGTGGGTGGTAAGATGACTTGAGAGTTTTGCACATTGCACATTGCACGCTGCCGTTGCCCCCTTCCCCTTTGCGATCCACCCGATGTCATTAGTTTTTGCTGGACCCGACTATTTCACCTCACATATACCGCACGTGACTTGGACCCCACAACCCCGCCCCGCCCCCCCCCCCCCCACGTAACTGCGCCGCATACACACACCCGGCAGAGAAACCTTCCACAACAGCAAACATGCACCGTACTCTCTCACATCCCGTACGTATCCTGCCTGGCTCACCTGCTGAACAACACCCTTTCCGATGTTCGTCGGATGATGAAGGCCGCCGAGGACCCCCTGCTCGACTTCTTCCACCTCACGAACTACGTGTTTGGTGACGCGAAAAAGCAGAACAAGTGGCGGGACCACCAAAGAAGTGTGCAGAGCGACCCCCAGACACACACGGCGGGTGTCCTATTGGCGAAGCTGCGGAAGCAGTCGGCATCGACGACAACGCGGGAACAGGACAAACTTCTGGACAAGATGAAGGGCCTCTGCAAGGCCGCGGTGACCGAGGCGCACAAGGATGCGATTGCCAACGCAAAGACGTTTGGGGAGCTTTGCAGCTTGATGTCTGCAGCACACGCCGACATGAAGAGCACTCTGCAGGAGGCGGTGGCCATCAAACGTGCACCCCGGATCTACGACACACGCTTCGTCAGCATGCTCGACTGCGCGGAGCACTTTGAAGAGCGTGTCGCCATGCTGTACTCGTACATGGCTACCGGGATTGGCAATGCCTACACTCCCCCCACGTTCGAGAAGCTTGCTGTGCTGCTGAAGACCGTCGGTTCTGAGGCGCTTCAGGACATGCTGACGGAGTTCGTCCGTGCCGCGGCGCCGGTAAGAGCCGCTTTGTCGCGGTACAGCAACGCGCAGGCACCCGGGACGGTTGGATCGGCGACGATCTACGCGGAGGTGGAGGAGCTGATCGACATCCTCCAGAGGGCGAGCACGGGGGATGGACTCGCAGCCCGCGTGTCCAAGACCTTCTACAACGGTCTGCAGAGCCGGTGGCGCGAATCCTCGGAAACGGGCCGGGGGTTCTACCTCTCTGTGCGCCAGCTGACTCCGGAGGGGTACGAGACCCTGGAGATGCTGGATGACCTGCTGCCACGCGAAGACCTCGGCAAGCACATCGGCTTCGACGTCACCGCGCCCATGTACCAGGCGTACACTTCGGCAGTGTCGGAGCACGAGGTCGGCTCAGAGAGGGTATTCTGGAAACGCCAGCTTACCAACGAGACGCTCAAGCCTCTTGCTGAGCGTGTGTTGTTTCTCCTCACCTTGCCCCCTTCCTGCACAGCACCTGACAGCGCACTCTCTGTCATGATGCAAGCCATCCCCGTGTGCCGGAGTGCTATGTCCCGCGACTCCCACGCAAAGCTCTCGCTCTTGGCCATCAATCAAGATGTGCGAGGTGCGTACGGCAAGGAGTGTGGCTTCCGGCGGACATTCCCGTCACTCCGTGTGAATGACGCTGAGAGTGACGATGAGGAGTGATTTGTCCGGCACAGTGTGTGCGTCCGTGTGTGTGTATATCGTATTCCTTGCTGTCTGTGTCTGACGTCTTGTTCTGCAGCTGTGAGACGTCGTATGATGCTGATTGCCCTCCGATGCCATCAGCTGCTTTGGAGTCACGAGGGTATTGTGGCTCCCTTCGGAGGTTGTTGTTGCAGTGCATGTACTGCTTTTGTGTTTGTAGTTTGCCGGATCAGAAAGTCAGGAGAAGCGAATCGCGCGGCGCCCCAGCCCCAGACCCCAGCCCCTGCCACTTGCCACTTGTGTGCTGCCTTCGTGTGTGCGCCTGTGCCTCCCTGTTCTGCATTTGGTTGCCCTCGCGGGTATCACGATACAGAGCAGTCCACCCCCTCCCCCCCCCAAAAATCGTTCGCATCATCTTGGCGCCCATTCCTTCCACTTTCTGTGGATGTGTTTGGTATTTCCGAACGGAATTTTCCAGCGTCAAGACTGATACCTCGCCGTTTTCGAGTCAGTCACTTCCACCGCCGCTGCGATTTGCGTACCGGTAGTTGTGCAGAAATGCTAACATTTAATTTGCTCTGTGGAACCTGGACTGCACCTTCTGGGATGTGAGTCTGTAGATAGTTGGACAGTTGCAGTACCCATCTGTTAGAAAGCTGAAAGGAACCTTGTCGGGCGATCAAGGACGACTGAGGGTTCAGTTTGAGTTTAATGTGGTCCAAGGGTACAACAGACATCACTGCTTGCAGATCCCTCTTGCTTGTCCCTCTGGTAACTTCCAACGGCTCAAACTCCTCGACTTCCTTGGGTGGGCATTTGCCATACCTGACGTAAAACAGTGATGCTTCGTGCTAGTGGTGAACCTGACGTTAGTAAAGGAAGGGTGCTGCGGCTGTCCACGAGGGGCTCTGATGCCTCCTCACGGTGCCTGGTTGGTCGGTTCAGGTGAAACAGAGCAAATTTAGTGTTAGGGGGATGCCTCTGGTCAAGGCCTTTTCACAAAAATTGACCCACGGCGCCGAGTTGGGCCGTTGGTTCCTGGTTGTAGCTCGGTCTACGCCAGGTTCCACACCCCGTCATCGCAAAACGTACGCATACACAGAGGCAAAACACAACAGCCTCTGTGGTACGGGAGCATGGCGGGAGGAAATTTTGCCTTTTGGTCAAATAGGCACCCTTTTGTAATCACTTGACCCGCAGGGTGGCTGAGTCTTATCAGACAGGCCGACCTACATGTTGATCAGTGGAACCACACAACCTGTTCAACCTGCCCCCGGGGTGGCTGAGTCCACCCCTGCCGTAGCGTAAGATAAGCCTACGTCGACCCTCGTCGTCCTCTTCGTCGTCCTAGGACTGTGGAGTTCAGCAACCAGGAGGATGCGGAACTGCTGTGAGCTGCACACTCTCTTGACACACCTGCACGTATCTGCGTTACACTCGTGGTAACCCCGAACCCTGTATTTATACAGGAGACTTCCATCTGGGACAGTTTCTGTTCCAGATGAGCTTTGACAGTGGTAGCCATCTTTGCTATGGAGCCATCGTCATTGCTATCGTCGTCACTCGGACCCATGAGCAGTGGATACAATTGGTGTGGAAGGAGAGGGTGCGGTTCTGGATCAGCAGGTCTGAATCTGAAACTGGGGACTGAAAGCCATAGGTCTGAGATGACCTCGGTCCAAGCGACCTGAGACTGAGAACCCCCGGGATTCCCGGCCGGACCCCGGCCGGACCCGGCCGGGATTTCCCCGGGATCCCGGCCGGGATTTCAAAATCCCGGTCCCGGGCCCGGAATTTCCGGGCCCGGCCGGGGTTTCCCGGGATCCTGCCGGGGGGCAAACCGTGAATTTTAAGATAATTTTAAGTTTTAAGACGAAAATCGCGCTTCGCGAAAAATTTTAAAACATTCTTTTGTTCAATACTTTGGTGCCCCTGACGACCCCATATTGCGTAGTTTGTGCGTAGTGAAAAGGGGGGGGGGGGGTCTCATTTTTTGATTTACTCAGCCATTCTCTGTCTCTATGCCGGGACCCCAAACTCAAGGAGTTCTTGCTGTTCCGGGGTCAGTGAGGGTGCAGGCGCTTCAGGTGCTGCAGGTGCTGCAGGTGCTGCAGGTTCTTCAGGTGCTGCAGCGCTGGCAGCCTTCGGTGCGGGTTTCGACGCAGTCTTTGCAGGTCTCTTTGGGGGTGCCCTTTGGCGCGGTGCCTGCTTCAGCTCGTCGGGTGGAAGCATCAACGCATCATTAAGCGGTGCCTGCTTCAGCTCCTCCGGGTGGAAGCGTCAACGCATCATTAAGGAAGAAGGAAGCACAGTTGCTACGCTTTTTTGCAGCTGCAGGAAACGACACCATACCCAACAACAATCCCCAGACCGTCGAGGGAGAGTGGGCGCCTGGATCCCGTGACACAGATCTCTAGTGCCGTTGTGATCCCCTCGGATAACGTCTCCTGGACGTTGTCAGCGGAGGTTGCCTGTGTGGCGGTGACCTCCGTATACCCCGCGGGATCCAGTGCCAGTAGCGCCTTCTTCAGCTTTTCGTCGACCCCTCGGCCGACGCTCTCCTTGATGTCAAGGGCCACCTTCAGGGTGGCACCTCGCAGCGCCCTGAAGGCTGTGATCGTATCATCATTCACAATCTCGAGGGTGTTCTACGCGGCTCCTGGAACTCACTTCCTTCTCAGGTGTTTCTGGGCATGGGGCAACCTTGCCCAGGTGTTTCTGGAGTCCCGCCCCACATGTCGTGCGTTCTTTCGTACGGTGTATAGTGAGTTCTGGCAATAATTTTTTGCTCGGTCAGCGCAGTGCCTCCAGTCCTGTCTCAGTAGCCACACAGAAAGGGGGACCAAAAAAAACTGGGGGGGGACCAAAAAGCGAGACCCCCCCCCCCCAGATTGCGTAGTTTGTGCGTAGTGAAAAAGGGGTAAATCAGGGGCACCATACTTTGTTTCAAAGTCAAGGATCTTTCTCCGAAGTGTTTTCGGACAAACAAGTCGAGTGGTTTCCGCAACCGAGCGGTCCATCCCTCCAAACCACACGACATGGGGGCCTTTTCGGGTCCACTGGATGCTGCTGACATCGCAAATAGAATGACCTCGACCTGTCCAGTCCTGTCAAGAAGTATTTTTAGTATCTCTCTTGTCAAGAAATCTTTGTCCGAAAACACTTCGGAGAAAGATCCTTGACTTTGAAACAAAGTATTGAACAAAAGAATGTTCTAAAATTTTTCGCGAAGCGCGATTTTCGTCTTAAAACTTAAAATTATCTTAAAATTTATCGTGTTCGAAACTTTTCTGTGGCACTGTAATACATGTATATGCCTGAAATATACATGTAAAATACATGTATACAGTGCCACAGATAAGTTTCGAACACGATAACTTTTAAGATAATTTTAAGTTTTAAGACGATTTTGGCGATTCGCGAAAAAATTTAAAACATTCTTTTGTTCAATAATTTGTTTCAAAGTCAAGGATCTTTGTCCGAAATATTTTCGGACAAAGATCCTTGACTTCTTGACAGGACTGGACAGGTCGAGGTCATTTTATTTGCGATGTCAACATCCAGTGGACTCGAGAAGGCCCCCACGTTGAGTGGTTTGGAAGGATGGACCGCCCGCCCGCCCGCCCGCCCACCCACCTCCGCTCGCTTGTCCTGCCAAATTGTTGCACCTGATGTTGTGTCCTTGTTCATCCCACCTCGCCTGTCACCTGTGCCTTCAATCCACACCATCCACCTTGCAGGAGGCTCGTTCCCTCCCGAACCGCTATGCCGGTTCAGCCTGGGATGATTCGCGGGAGCTACAACAAGCGGAGGGGGAGGGAGGAGGATGTACAACTGATTGAGGACAACCTTGAATACGCTCACCTCACCCTGGGTCAGAGGGTGGTGATCTTTTATGAGATCACGGGTGAGCGTATTCACAAGAGTACGTACAATTCAATAGCCAACAGACTCCGGAACGCAGCTACGGTGTTGCCGCAGGGGCGCCCCAGCCACCTCTCTGCGGATGAGGATGCGGAGCTGGGGAATCGGGTTCGGGCAATGGGGCAGGCAGGCGGCATGATCACAAGTGCCATCATTAGCAGCTGCGCCCACGCCCTGTTGTCCGAGAACCCTGTGAGGAGGCAGGACCTGGCTGAGTTTGGGGGGGAGACCCGGTTCAGCTCTGCCTGGGCGAACACTTGGGCGAGGAGGCAGAACCTGGTCATGCGTGCCCCCTCCACACAGGCTCGCATCACCCCCAACCATGTCCGTCTTGCTGAGGAGTTTCGGGCTGAGATCAAGGAGGAGGTTGAGCGCCTCTCCGTTGACCCGCAACTCGTCCTCAATATGGACCAGACGGGGGTGCGTGTGATCCCGCACGGTGGGCGGACCCGCGCCCAGCGTGGTGCCCAGCGCGTGACCCTCCTGCATTCTGCTGACAAGCGGCAGATCACGGCGCAGCTGACCATCGCTGCAAGCGGTACTCTCCTCCCTCCCCAAATCATCTACCAGGGGACAGATGGGGGGGATGGAGCTCTGCCATCGCAGGAGCGGAGGGATCTGGCTGATGGGTGGTGCTTCACCCAAACGGGCACGCACTGGGCGACGCATGCCTCCCTCATGCAGTGGGCCACCGACATCCTGCTTCCGTATATCCTGAACGTTCGCACGCAGATCGAAAACCCCAACGCGCCGGTCATCCTCATCCTCGACAAGTTCGCCCCGCATCGTGACGACTCCCTCCTCACCCACCTCACCAGCCTGGGGAACACGTACATTCGCTTTGTGCCAGGGGGGTGCACCTCTCTTGTGCAGCCAGCAGATCTCGGTTTGAACCGGGTCTTCAAAGCAGCTCTCCGCAGGGAGTTTGCAAGCTGGCTGTCCAAGCAGATGGTCAGGTGGACGGCAGGTGGGAACACCCTGGAGACGTTCCGTCTGTCGGTCGGCTGGGGTCGGATCAAGGGTCCCCACCTCTCCTGGATGAAGGCAGCGCTGTCCGCCGTCACCCCTCAGCATGTCCGCAAGTGCTGGGAGAAGAGCTTGCTGGCAGGCACTCCCGCCCCGATCGTCATCGATGACGCAACCCCTGCGCCCAGCATGCCTGCGCCCATCATCGATGTTGATCTGGATGATGAGAACGAGGAGGATGAGGATGCCCCAGTTGCGGTGCTCGACCTGAACCTCGATGATGTTGTGGTTCCTCCTGAAGATGACGATGTGGATCCTGCGGATGATGTGAGTGCGGACGACATTGCCCCTACTCCACGCACCCGGCGCTGCGGCCTGTGCCGTCAGACCGGGCACAACAAGCGCACTTGCCCCAACTGGCAGTAGGTGTTCTCTGCTCCCACGGATCTGGTTGCTGCGCTTTCTCTTTCTTCCATTTCCTTCTTTTTTTACGAGTTACGAGCGACATCGCGGAGCGAAGCTGCGAAGTATCGAGCAAATCGTACACCAAGCCCGTTTCTTAGGATTAGCACCTTCATGCCACTTCACAGGTGCGCTAAACCAAAAGTAATCCGGATCTGTTTCACTGACAGTTGCTGGACAGGGGGTCTACCAGAAGCGAAAGGAGTACGATTTGTCATTCATTGACCTTGCCCTTGATTCCTCTACCTGAGGGGGCCGAACCTGGATCTATTGCCAAGCCTGGGTCTCGAACCTCATTTTTTCATCCTGCAAACCCAGACAGAATTGAGGAAGCTCCATTTGGGAGGAAACTCCTTTCTGTCACACTGGGGGTTATTTTGTGTTTTTTTTGTACCTTGGAGGTTGGACATTCCTCTTCTGGCCTCTCTGGCCTGCCCTCCGCAAACCCATCCTCTTTGGGCAACTCGCAGCAAACCCGGCGATAGGAGACAGATAGGACGCAGTAGCATGAATGTGATTGAAGGATGCTGACACCCGCCCACACCCACCCACCCGCCCCGACCCAAGGATTGCCCGTTCACAGCGCTGGAGTGTTGCATGGCACATCATCCCACACACCTCTAGGAAAGATCCATGACGTAGGACAGATAACTTTTAAGACAAAACAAAAGTTTTAAGACGAAACAACTTTAAAACGGAAAATTTTAAAACTTTTATTCGTTCGAAACTTTTCTGTGGCACTGTATCAAGTAAAAATACAAGTATAATACTTGCATGTCAACTATTATACTTGTATTTTTACTTGATATACATGTATTTTACATGTATATTTCAGGCATTTACATGTATTTTACATGTATAATACTTGTCATGCAAGTATTATACATGTAAAATACTTGCATGACAAGTAAAATACATGTATAATACTTGCATGACAAGTAAAATACTTGCATGCAAGTAAAATACATGTATTTTACTTGCATGCAAGTATTTTACTTGTCATGCAAGTATTTTACATGTATAATACTTGCATGACAAGTATTATACATGTAAAATACATGTAAATGCCTGAAATATACATGTAAAATACCGTAAACGGAAATATTGTGGACCGTAATAAAGGTGAACCGTACTATAGGTGGACCGTAAAAAAGATGGAACAAATGGGATTTTTCCGGAACTTGGAACATTTTTACGGTCCACCTATTTTACGGTTGGGATCGTGGACTTGGCGGTTTTTTTTACGAGTTCCTTCGCGACGAAGTCGCGAAGGAACCAAGGAAATCGTACGGCTGAAGCTGCAGGATTAACACCACAGGGCCTCAGCACAGAGTGTGCACTCACCATCGTCCGGGAACTGTTCTCCCACAGTTACTGCAGGGTGTACTACACTAAAGGAGTACGATTTCCCTGAATTTTTCGGGCACTGATTCACGAATTTACATCTGGAGGGAGCCCGGTGGTCTCAGCTTCTGTCTGCGCGCCCTGCCGTACTGTGGCTGCTTTTGTGGGCTCGTGCAGCAGGTTCTACTTTTACTTCTACCGGAATGCTCCTTGCATGGTACTACACTTCTCGAGGTGTGGTGGTGGGTGAGTCTCGAGGTGAGATCGTGCCTTTTCCACACGCAGGGAGGACTTGCTTCTCTTGCTGGTGTTGGTTGCGGTGGTGGAGGGAGGGTCCAAAGCTGGGAGGTCGGGAGGCCTACGTGTGGGTGTCTGCGGCGTGGAGGCCGCAGTCCGCGCCCCGCAACCCACCAGCCCGCGGGCGAAAAACGCATTGTCTTTTCCATATTCAGTCCCAATAAATGGTGGACCGTAAAAAAGATGGAACGTTTGGCCTTTTTTTGGGAACTTGGAACATTTTTACGGTCCACCCTTTTTCCGTTTACGGTATATACTTGTAGTTATACATGTAAAATTTACAAGATCCCACCGTGTGGTGCACCATGTCATGCATGTTGTTTCTACACACCTCTATATACCCTTCCTCCTCAAAGACGAGCTGGTCGAGCCTCAGGATCAGCCTCTCGACGTACTGCGCAATCTCCTCCCTGCCCCACCCCTCCGAGTCCTCCCGCAGCCCCGCGTCGAACAGCTTCTGCTCCCCCAGCACCCTGAGCGCGTCCGCATCCGGGATCGACTCCACCTCCTCCTCCTCCTCCTCACCGCCCTCGCCCCCCTCTGCAGCCTCCCCCTCACCTTCCTCCAGGCCGCCGCACTCCCTCCCACCTTCTCCAGGCGAACCGCCCGCACCACCCCCGCTCTGGGATACCACGTCATCCCCGCCGAACTGCTCCTCATTCGGGCGGCCCGGGGGGAAACTGCTGGCAGCGCCGGGTGTGCCCGCAGGGGTGGAAGTGCTGTGCTGGGGGCTGCCGCCTGCAGCAGGGTGGCCTGAGGTCCGGCTGTGCGCTGTGTTTGGGTTGGCGGGGTCGGTGTAGTTTGGAGGGAACACCTTTAGGCCGAGGCGGAGGCCTTTCAAGACAGAGAGGCGGTGCTTCAGCTGCTGGACGCTGAGCAGCTCCAGGGCGGTGTCGACGTCTTCGGGGAAGGCGGTGGAAGCAGCTTCGTCGATGTCAGGGTCGTCTAGATCAACCTCCTCTTGCATCTCGCCGAGTGTCTTGCGGGCCATCAGCTCCAGGAATTCGTCGAATTCGATGCTGCCCGTCTGGTCGGTGTCGACCGTCAGGATCATCTCCTCGATCATCTCCGGGGGGACCACCTGCCCCAGCTCGGCAAACACGGCGCCGAGCTCCGCCGTGTCGATCGTTTCATCCCCATCCCGGTCGAACTCGTGGAAAACATCCCGGAAGGCTTCGATGTCCTCAGCGGTGAACCGCTCTGCCAGCCTGCCACGCCCGTCGTCATCGTTTGCGCTCATGATAACAGGCGACGGGGTGAGGCGGGGCGGTGGGGGAGGGGGTACTGGTGTGGTGTGTGTGTGTGCGGATGGAGGTGGTGATCGAGAGGCGACGCGCAGCAAAAGCAGCGTGTGTCTTGTTTGCATATCCTGTGATCTGTGGCTTGATGGCGGTGCAACAGGAGATAGGAACCATATACCGGAGACGGAAATATTTCGGAACGTAAATATTATGGAACGTACATATTTTGGAACGCTGGTGGGTTGGCGTTCCAGATTTTTTCGTTCCATCATATTTACAGGGCTTTCTGCGACTCGAGGGCTTGGGCCGGTGGATCGGATGGCAAACAGAGTCCCTGACGGGACCTACTCGTGCACTTTTCGCGCGATTCCTGAAGCAAGCCATCCTCACCACCGAGTCCCCAACTGGCCCTGTAATTATTTTGGAACGGACCGGGCAAAAATGGGCCCGTTCCAAAATATTTACGTCTCCGGTACATGAGTATCTGCGCTGCGCAGCGACTCCTTCAGTGTGTCTGTCGCATTTCCTCTCTCGGCAGGGGGAAGGGAGGGAGGCCTGTGCAGGAAGACTGGCCTCCTGACAAACCAGCTGCTGGGTCGCTGTTTCGTGTTCTCCTGGCCGCACGGAGGCATTTTTTTTGTAGCTGGATCCAGGGTTTAATCTAGGATTCCGGATTTTGGGACTCGGGGGGGGGTCTCGCACTTTTGTGGGCCCAAAATTTTTTTCACCCCTGGATATATTCAGACCTTATTAAGAGATTCCGCGTTTTAACCTCTTAATTCTAAGACCTTAGTTTTTCTGCAGGGGTTTCCCTATTGGGAAGGGGTTACAGAACATCTTTGCTCAGAAACTGACCTCGGCTCGACGGACTAGGATGGTATCAGCCCAGGAATCTCTCATCCCACCCCCAATCCTGCAAAAGCCTGCACGGTCCAAATAACATTCGCTTTTTTGCATGCTTGTATGTATGCGCGTTCCTCACTTCCACACCTGGCACACACAAGCAGCCGCAATATGGCAAAGAGAGCGGCTGACTCCGATGAGGATTCTATTACTGCGGAGCTGTCACAGGCACAAACTGTTGCCGTAGATGCTGCAGCCCTGTTGCTGCAGAAAAAGGCGAAGTCGTTTCTGGTGGACCTGGCGAAGGCGGAGGGGGTGGAGGCGGCCGGCACGAAGCCCCAGCTGGCCACAGCCATTGCCAAGGCCCGCATCCTGGCTGGCGAAAGAGGCACGGAGGAGAGGAAAAGCCCAAAAAGAAGCGGGGCAAGAAGGCGGGGGCGAAGACTGCTGCCAGGAGGCAGCTCGCGCAGGACCTGGGGGCCCTGGCAGATCCCCCCGGCGGAGGACGTTGGTGACGACGCGCCGGCCGCACCCCCTGCTGACCCCCCACCTGCCCCCTCCCAGAGGAAGGTACTGGGCGATGCTCTCCGCAGGGAGATGAAGAAGCACACCGACTGTGTCTGCGTGAAGGTCGGCGACATCAAATCACACTACAGGAATTCCAAGCAGCTGACGAGCGTTTACGCAGCGGCTCAGGAGGTCCCCTCCTGCGATATCTGCGAGGTGTTGTGGATGCCCCATGTCCAGGCAGGCGACCTGGGGGACCACTTCACCGGCAGCAAGCACGTGGGGAAGAAATCAAGGCAGAAGAAGGGGGAAGAGGGGCAGGTCACAATTGTGACTGCATTTGAAGCGAGTGAAACCGCTCTGCATGACAAAATCGCGAAAGGGGTGCTCTACACGGGGATCACAGCGGGCGCGATGCAGGGTGTACTCTCCTGCCTCGCAGGCACACGCATCCCCAAGGACCCCCCGAAGGTTGCTCCGCTGGTGAAGAAGCTGGGCGACGAGCTGACGAAGGACAGCGAGAAGGTCATCACGGCCAAGCTGAAGGGGGGGAGGTACTGCATGTCGCATGACAACAGTGGGATTGGCGACACGAAGGCGACGGCCATCATCCTCAGCGCTGTAGGATTCGCCGCATCGCTGATCTTCATACGTCCGGAGGAGCGGAGGGGGAGCCAGACCGGGGTCGAGCTGTCGCAGGACATCAAGCGCGAGCTGACGCGCCTCAGCTTGCCCCCCCCCTTCCTCATCAGATCCGACAAGGGCGGGTCCAACGCAGCTGCAAGCCGTGAACTCGCCGAAGCATTCGGTGTCCCCTTCGTGTCGTGCGTCCCACACTTGGTGAACAACTGTGGCGACGTCTGCGAGACCTGGATGCTGGCCAACCTGGAGAAGAAGTTCCCGGGGTGTGCCGCCTTCGAGGTGTCCCGCCTACTCAACAACTTGCTGGGCGGGGATGAGAACAAGTATCGGCACAGACGGTGGGTCGAAGTGCAGATGGAGTGTCTCTCCGGAGTTGCTGTGTCATCGCTGGAGACCATCCTCGGGGAAGTCGAAGAACTCAGGGAGGACTGCACGCCGCAGGAGGAAGCCGATCTCTTCGAATCGTGCGCCGGGAAGATCCGTGCAGCCCTCCGCCAGCCGAACGAGGCAGTCTCCACCGCTACCACCCTCAAGGATATCCTTCCAGCAGCGCATGCTGTTCTCGACGCTGCAAAAAAGAACAACACAAAGGAGAAGGTGCCGGCTGTGAAGTGCCCCCTCCCAGGTGATACTCGGTACTCGTCTCGCATCGAAGTGTACACCCACGTGCGCCAGCGCATGAAGGCGCTGTTCGTGTTCGTGAGCACCGAGCTCCAACAGGGCAGTACGACACCCAGCATGGGGAAGCTGGGCCAGCTGCTCAAGGATCTGGGGGTCACACGGCTGGAGAAGGAGTTGCTGGAGATGGAGCGGGCAAATTCGCCGATCATGGAGCTGCTGGCTTCCTACACCACCCCCTCGAAGAAGTCGCACAGCCACTCTGTTTGGGGTGACATGGAGGGGAAGATTCAGGACCTTGACAACATCGCGTACGCCAAGACGGAAAAAGAGAAAGAATTTCTCGAGCGGGAAAAGAAGTCCCTGGAAGACCTGCTGGATGCCAAGTCCCCAGTCGCAGCTGTCCTCTCAGAGGAGCTGAAGGTGCGGTGGTGGGGGAACAAGTCGGAGGGGTCGTACTACTACTGGAAGGCGATGAGACACGTGAACCCACGTGCTGTCAAGATCATGGGGAACACTGACAACCTGATGTCCTTCCAGGATATCACTGCCTGGATTCCGGCGTTCCGTGAAGTCGAGGAGGCGGCGTGGGTAGAGTATGTGGATCACTCCAAGAAGGAGGGCATGAAGGGCGATGTGGACTCCTTCTGGCTGAACTACGGGGAGTGCGCGCTGCGTACTCTGTGCCTTGATCTGCTGGCGGTGACTGCATCGACTCTGGGGTGTGACAGCGTGTTTTCTATCGCGCGCCGTGTGCTCCCCCCGTCCCGCATGGCAGCGCACGCATCAACTCGGGCCCGAATCCTCTTCCATGCCTGCAACCAGGACCTACCCAACCAGTTCGACCGGACCCTGCGGAAGGGCTATCCTGCTGCGACTGGGCCGAAAGTCGTCGAGTGGGAGGACGACATTCTCCAGCCCACCACCATCCCGAAGAATGTGCTGGCTTCTTTCGAAGAGGCAGTCTCTGCCATCAATGCACACGCGTACACCGCGTGAGATGATCCGCTGAGCGGCAAAACTCCAACCTGTATTCTGCTGCCGCTCTGTGACTCAAGCGTACTTTTGCAGTGTGGCATTTCTCTCACACTATGTTGCCACTTGCTGCCACGCAAATAAGAGTCCTCGTGGGGGATGTGAGTGTTGGAGTCAACTGAGTGTGTGGTGGGGGGGGGGGGGGGGGCACGAACGTGCGTGTGGTGGGGGCGCGGGGGGCGGGTGTGTGCAGGAACCTGCTGGGTTCACCCGCTGTCAACGTAATATTGCTGAAGATCGAACTAAGGTCTTAACCTCTGAGTGTAAGACCTTAAAGAGGTTACACTAAGAGGTTTAAGACCTTAATTACAGGGGGGGGTCAAATAAACGTACTTAGTTGAATAGTAGTACTTAGCCGAATAGTAGTACTTATTTTTTTGGGGCTCTGGGGCACGTTGGGCCGTTGAATAGTAGTACTTACTTTTCACCCTTTTTTTGGGGAAATTTTTCGTTTTTTTTGAGATTTTTGCCCAAACAAGCTTGCTTGTCACAGCGAAAGAGTCAGTGGGAGCGTACCCGCGCGCAGTGTGTTTTGAGTGAGCAACACAAAACCACTTTTATCACAGCAACGCCCTTCACAGGGGCCACAACACACTGCCGCTCGTGCGCACAAACAAAACCCGGACTCTTTCTTTTTGGAGACACACAAATCTGCAAACTTTGGGGCAAGGAATGGGGACAACGGGGTCTATTGGTGCCACTTAGGGGAACCAGGGTGCACGGGGTCCGTAGAGGGGGGAAGTGACCTACGCTCAAAGATATGTCGTGACGAAGGGAATCGGGGCATCCCCCCTCAGACACATACGGACGGGAAACCAGCGAACCCGCAAACTCCTGCGGTCCAGAGGCATCAGAACCACTGCTGAAGACCGCAAAACCGGAAACCCGCAAACTCCTGGGGTCCAGAGGCGTCAAAATCACTGCTGAAGAGCGGCGCGCATTAAACGACTCCTCATCTACGGCGTCCGCAGTCCCTACCACCAACGAGAAGATGTGGACGGATGGCCCCAGACACACCTCACCATAGATGTAGCCTTCGAGGACCAGCTGCGGAAAAACACATGCCAAAAGAAAGGCGGGGAGGGGGAGGTCGTGTTTCTTTCCTGAGGTGGAGGCCCACGTGCTTAAAGAAGTGGGAGAACGGCGGAAGAACGACTTGCCAACGACGCGCCGCAAAATCAAGGAGCTTGCCATGTCCTTTGTTCCCTTCCCGAAAGGCTTCCAGGCTTCGGTGGAGTGGATCGACGGTTGGGCCAGGAGAAACAAGTTTCAATTTCGTACTTCGCGCATTGCCAAGCTTTCTCTTGAAAAAGCCCGGGTCCAGTTGCACAGCTTCTGGTCCACCATCAGACGCCTCTCCATCGGGTCCGAGCTGCTGCACAACCCCTTTGGTACTTTTGACCTGGTTGTGAATGTGGATGAGTCTGCCTTGTACAAGAGCTCTACCCGCAGGGACAAACTGTTGTGCTACACCACTGACACCAACATCGTGGTCGATACCGATGCTGGAAAAAATAGATTTGCCACGTTGATTGGTGCTGTCACGTTCAGTGTGAAAGACAGGACCATTCTTGCGACAAAGCAGTCGATCGTTTTTAAAGGTGCGGGCGAGAGGATAAAGAAGGAGGAGCATCAGATTCACAAAGACTCGGGGGTTAACTGTACTTTCCAGAAAACCGGCTGGGTCAAAGAAGCCGAGTGGCGGTGGTGGATTGACAGCGTCTTGGCCCCCATTTGCAAAAACAAAAACGTGCTTGTCATTTATGACTCGGCGACAACACACATTGCACCAAAAAATGTTGCGTACTTGCACAGGAAGACGGGGGCGAAGTCAGCGGTCATTCCAGGTGGGTTGACAGGAACAGTGCAGTACCTTGATGTGCATGCATTTGCACCATTCAAGGCTGCCTTCCACACTCACCTGGAAGGGCTCAAGGACAAAGCCCGTCTCGAGATAAAGAAATCAACAGCCGAAGGTTTTCGCCAGGATTGTCGCTTCACAGAGAGGTGGTACCGCGAGGCCATGTGCACCTCTGTTGGAGCTGTTTGGGGAAAGTCGGTGGAAAGTGTGAGGGGGGAGGTGGTAGCCCAGCGCTTGCGGGATATGGGGTACGTGCTGAAGGTGTCGGGTGAGGAGGACGGGTTCGTGAAGAGCTCCCTTTGTCCGGACCTCACCTTCGCACCAAGCACAGAAACATCCCCTGAGGCTGGTGGTGCGGACCTTGAACCTGGGTTGGACGGGAAGGCAAAAGAGAGCACAGAGAAGCAGTCCACCCAAAAGAAAGTTGTGTCTCAGCCAACCCAACAGACAAGCATCTTGGCATGGGCGAAGCCGGTTCGTGTGAACTCTCTCACACAGACACAGCCTTCCCAGTCCTCCCAGTCCTCCGAAAAGAAGCGCGCAGCGTCCCCGACCACCCAGACTCCCAACAAACACCGCAGGCTCTGCAAAGGGTGTAGGAAGCCTGGGCACAACATGCAGACTTGCCCCAGCAAGCCCAAGAAGAAGTAAGTTGGGGCGTGCTGGTTGTGGCTTGCCCTTTTCACATCTTTTTTTAAGCATCAACGCACCAACCAACCACCGACAGTGAAGCTGACAGCTCTGATGAACTGTGTATGCTTTCACTAACTCAACAAGAATGTCAACCAGGGGGGGCACCAGAGGGGGGGGGGAGGCAATACAAATCAAAACGGTACGAAACCAAATGAGGGGCGAGTGGTAGGACGAGAACAGAGCGGATACTCGACCGGAAGGCAGAAGAAGTGAGAGACGGACGACAGCAGTGACCAGCGCGCCCCTGGTGGACCAAACAGCCCCGCAGAGCCCCTGCAAACAGCGTTTTTAGGAAAAGTTGAATAGACGTACTTAGTACGTCTATTCGCTCGCAAACTATTTATTAATTTTCTGGCGAGGTCGATTTAGGCCCGCGCGTTCGCCGAATAGTAGTACTAAGTACGTTTATTTGACCCCCCCCTGTAAGGGGATTCAGATGTTGGGCTTTTTTGGGCCGTTTATGGACTAAGGTCTTAATCTAAGAGGAGGAGGAGGTAGATTTGGCGAAAAAAATTCCTCTCTTATTAAGATCTGAATACATCCATGTCCCCAGGTCCCCAGGTGCAAATTTCTCGGGCGCGCTTCGCGCGCCCGAGACTACGCGGAGATGGCCACTCGCATACGCTCAAGGACTTGCGAGACAGGCACACGCTACAGGGGGGGTCTGGGGGGCGGAGCCCCCCAGCCGCCGGAGGCCACGGTAGTGAGCATCTGTTCCTTGCACGTGTCAACGACTTGCTGCACGAACTTGACAGACAGCTCTTAGACTCAAGGCGGCTCTGCACCGGGGCTGAACATGCTCCCCAGCCAGGAGACCCCATTCCTACTGGTCCCCAGGGAAATCCCCCCCCCGCCCCCGCTAAAAGTGACCCCCCGGGGGACCCCCCCAGGGGGGGGTCCCCAGGGGGGGGCCCAAACTGCGGGGGGGGTCTTTGACCCCCCCCCGACCCCCCTTAGATTAGGCCCTGGCTGGATCTTCTAATGCGCATCACCCCCTGTGCTGGCCTGCCATTGCACGGATGCTAGGGAATGAGGAGCGGCTACTCGGAGGGGCAATGGTGCAGAGGAAGCGGGGGGGGGGGGGGGGGTGGAAAGAGGGCGCCAGGCACGTCGGCGTCGGCGGCCGCCCGCCCCCAGTCTGCAGAGGCACCAGCCACTCGGTCGGGGGGAGGCACATCAAATGGTTGAGGAGAGGCGTCGCTGTGCATGTCAACACGGTCCAACCCTCTCGGCCAGACCAACGAAACAACAAAGGAAAATAGGAAGAGGCGACGTAAGGCAATGCCTCCGTGCGGCCAGGAGAACACAAAACAGCGACCCTTCTCACCAGGGACGCGACGAACACACGGCCAGAAATCGTTCAAAATCGCTCAACAGAGGCATCTCCATCCGCCCGTAGACACAGCGTGTGTTGGGGTCAGTGATCAATTGCTTATTCATTCTGCTAATGCACATCGCCATCCAACCCGTGCTTCCGATAGACTCTAGGGTTTTAGAAATGGGGGCAGTGGTTGTGATCGGGCCTGTGCTGTGACGCGCCTCTTCACAATACCCAGAGAGAGAGGAAGGCACGCAGAAGGAATCAAAAACGGCATGCTGGCGTTTGCCTCGGATGCCTCTGGCATGTATTTTTGTTGGATGTGGTGGCTGGCAAACTTTGCACCTGCAAATCAGCAAGAAGGGTGGAAGAACCAGCGGGGATTCGCCGATCGCGAGAACACTCTGAAAAAGGTCAAAAAAAAGGGGGGGGGGGGGGCAGCCGTCGAAGGCGTGTGTGTCAAAAATGTTCGGATGCGAAATCGTACTCCTTTCGCTACAATAAGGGAAACACCCTGCCCAGCAACTGCAAAAGGCAGATCCGGGCTACTTTTCGTTGAGCGCACACAAAATTATCCTCCTCACCCCGCATCCAGCCGCCACAGGTCACCACAGCACAAGAGAACGACCGACACCCCCGCCGATAAAAGGTCAAAAATGATAGGGGGTGATAGTCAGTGCATTTTAGTGCATTTCCTGTTGAATTGGCTGAAAACTGACGAAGATTGACGAAGGATAACGGCCAGCGAAGACCCCCGTAGGTTTGAAGGTAGTTCTGAAGTGTGGAGGGGCACAGCGTCTCTTGTTCTTGCGATGGCGATGCAGCTCATGGGAAGGCGGCAGCAACGACGTCGCTGTCGCGGCGCAGCGGGGCAGACGCGAAGATAAAGGCGTCTGGGTCGGCACGCACAGCCGCCAGCACCACCTCCTTGTCGCAACACAGCGCTGTGGAGGCGTTTTCCAGGGCACCTCCCTCCTGGCGCACAGCCGCCAGCACCACCTCACGCTTGTTCCGCAGTGTGGAGTGGGCGAAACGCAGCGCACTGCCGCAACTCGTCACGGCTGCGAGCACCACCTCCTCGTCACTGCCGAGCTCAGGATCGGCGAACCGCAGTGCATCGCCGTGTACACGAGCCGCTTGAAGCACAACCGACCTGTCGCTTCGCAGCGAAGGGTCAGCGAACTGCAGCGCCCTTCCATCCTGCAAGATGGCCGCCAGTTGAAGCTCTTTGTCACGGCAAAGTGAAGCACTGGCGTAGCGAAGAGCGCACCCGCACTTGCGTACGGCTGCAAGCATGAAGTTTCTGTTGCTGAGAAACGAAGAGTCGGCGAATCGAAGACCATGCCCGTCGGTGTGTGCGGCTGCGAGCACCACCTCCTCGTCCTTCCGGAATTTCACGCCAGCTTGCTGCAGCGCCCACCCCGAAGACTTCACAGCGGCAAGGACAATTATGTTTTGTTTTGAGACTGACTCATCCAGAGGATCCAGGGAGCCCGGCGCAATTGCCAGACCCCCCAGACGGCCAGAAGACGCCGGTCTTCGCCGGGGCGGACCCAGCTAAAAGCAAACAGCAAGAACAGCAATAAAAGGGAGAGCGTGCTCCTATCTCTGTGGGCTGGCGGGAAAAGGCTAAAAGGTAGAAAGGAAGGAAGCAATGTGCAACAAAATACGATTAATGCACTCGTTTGTTTCCACCGCGCCGGTCGCATAAAGCTGCGGTCGGATGAACGATTGCGCGGTTCAACTCCAACCCAGTGGGCGTAAAAAGGAGAAGGCGTAGCAACGGCTGGTTGAACAGGCCAACGGACACTCACCACCACAGTGATTGCAGAGGCGTTCCTGGTCGCGGTCGGCTTGCCGACAACAGGTACGGACAGAAGATCGTGTTAAAAAGAACTAAAAGTAGAGAGGCGAAAGGAAGACAAAGCCGGGGGAGCCACGTGTGCGTTAAACTTGTCCCACGTGCGCGTGTGCGGTAAACTTGTCCCACGCGCCCCGGTGAAAAACACGTAACACGGTTGCCGCCCACAGTTACTTCTGGCCACGCGGCGCGCTTCATTAAGCGCCGTGTGCAGCCTGGCTGGTCTTAGCGGCCTAAGCGAAACACCGGTTCTCCAGAGGGATACGTCCGGCCCCCGACCACGCAATGCGCTACTGCGCTACCTTAAGCAAAGCGTGCGACATATGTGACGCATCATTACCTCAACGGTCTGTTCGCAAAGGCCCCCAGGGTTCACCACGTGGAGGTGCCAGCCGTAGTCGCCAGGTCCGCTACCCTGACGACCCATCACCCCTTCACAGCGGCAAGGACAACCTCACGATCCTGGCGCAGATCGTCTGAAGCATACCACAACACAGCCCCTTCCCTCCGCACGGCTGAAAGCATCACCTCCCTGTTGCTGCGGATCGACTCATCACACCACGGCACGGCACTCGGGGTTTGTGCCACCGCAGCAAGCTGCACCTCCCCGTCGCTGCTTATAGAGGAATGGGCGAACTGTAAGGCATGCCCCTGCAGCTTGATACACTGCATCATGAAGTCTCTGTTGGTGCGAAGCGAGGGGTCTGCTTCTTGGAGCACGAATGGGCTACGCCGCACGCCTGCCAGCACGACCTCCTCGTCCTTCTTCAGGTGTGAGGGCGCACAGCGCAGTGCCTCATGATGATCGCCTGGTGCTCTGCTGTGCATCGCAGCGAGCACCACCTCCCTGTCACCCTGCAGCGAAGGGTGGGCGTGTTGAAGTGCCGCGGGGTCAGTCTCGACTGCTGAAAGCACGAGGTCTCTGTCCTGGCGGAGCGGCACGTCTGAGCACGGCTCCTCCGGCTCGGGGACACAGTCCAACGCCTCACCCCGCCACAGCACAGCCTCGCGCTGGAACTCGATGTCGTGGAGCAGTGCGGAAGATGCATGGCTGAGGTTGTATCCCGACAGGCGCACGGCAGTCAGCATCACCTCCCTGTCATCGCGCAGTGCCTCAGAAGCAGAATCAAACTCTTCCAGACCCCTCCCGAGGGCGCGGAGAACAAGCTCCTTGTCGTTGCGCAGTGTATCACTTGCGTGACTCATATCCCCGCCTGCCGCCATCACCACCTGCCTGTCGTTGCGGAGGGACTCACAGGCGTGCTCGAGTCCGCCGTCAGTGTCGCTTTGGACTGCCGCCATGACGACCTCCCTGTCGGCCTGCAGTGCTGCATCGACATATTTGAGTGCAGCACCCGAGCGCTGCACAAGAGTGAGGACGAAGGGTTTGTTGCTGAGCAGCGCAGGGGAGGCAAACTCGAGAGCGGATAAACACGGGGAAGAAGCCACAAGCACGACGTCCTCATCCGCGCGCAGGTCTTCGGAAGCGTACTCAAATGCGAAACAGCTCCGGCCCACCGCTGGGGTGACGCTGGGTTTGGCACCGCGCACCGCCGCCATGACGATAGATTTGTCATTACGGAATGACTCATCGAGGTGCTGCAACGCAGTGCCGTCACACCGCACCAGCGCAATCGCCACATCACGCAGGCGCCGTGCCCAGGCAGGTATGGTGTTGATGTCATAGTGACATCTATGCGCGGCGGTATTGCGCAGTTCCTTCTCCAACACCTCGACGAAGCGAGCACCCGACAGCGCCACGTCGATGCAGCACCCCTGCGACACCCCTGGGGAACCGGACAGAGGGGTGCTGTCGTCGAGCACCTCCCCATCCACCGACAGCTCCACATCTTCGGGAAGTACGTCGGGGGGCGAACCGAGCACCACGTCGAGTGCGTTTGCCTTGAGATGAACCGGCGTGTCGCCCTCCCCGATGTGCGCTGCATGTTGATCCCCGGACAGCCTGTCCTTCAGGAACACCTCCATTGCTGTCACAGACATGGCTGTTCTTCTCCTGTTGTGTCGGGTGGAGTGGTGTGGAAGTCACGGGGCGGTGCAACCACTGTCAATCCCAAGAGCACACACATCTTCTCCGTGGGGCGTGGGGTGGGGGCGGTGTGGGCCATAAACACAAGCGAGGGGAGTGATGGGCAGGGGCTGGGGTGGGTGGGCTGGCCCGGGGACACCAGCTTCTCCGGGAACTAGGGCGAGGGGTAGTGAATGCGTACGATTGCATGTGTGCGCCTGCGAAGGTTCCAACTGCAAGACTCCACCACACGCCACCCCTAAGGTGCAGCCATCTCCTGCCCTGGCCTATTTGCTTTGGGCACCCCCCCCCCCCCATGTGTTGAAGTCCCCAATCCAGGTCACGTGAACTCAGATAGCCTACTCATGCAATAAAGGAGGAAATGGAACACGGAGAAAGCAGGTCCGATTTGAGTTTACGGCACGCGTAGTGCCGTAATTGCAAGAGCCACATCTCACCTCATCACAGGTGTGCGTTTCACAACCTCTCCCCTCCCCCCCCCCCCACCCCCCACTCCCCCGTGTTGAGCAGGTCGATAGTGTTCAGTTTCTTACATGAAACTATCTCCTACCTCAGCAGGGTGCTGAGGGTGCTCACACGCACCAGATTATCGCGATCACTGGTGAAGAGAAACCTGCCACAGGGGCTGAAGGCATGACGCTGAAACCTTTTTGGGATAAGTGCCAGGTCGATACGATTCCCTGTGCTGAGGCGACACAGATGCAAATGACTCTTCCTGTCGGAAGTCGCAATGAAATCACACTCCTGTGACACTGCGACAAGAAGGCTGAAACCCACTCCTGGCGCACACACAGTCCTCAAGCACTGGAGTGTGTCTGTGCACCATACCTTCACAGTCCTGCTAGCTGAGCATACTGACACCAGCTGCTTCTCGTCGGTGGTGAGTGCAAGACCAGTCACGGTGCCCTGATGCCCCATCAGGGTGTGGGTGTGGCTGAGGGTGTCCAGGTCCCACACTCGGACCGCCTGGTCGCGTGACCCGGTGAAGATGTTTGTGTGTGACACAGCAAGCCCTAAGACACGGTCTGTGCTACCCGGCAGCACAGCGGTGCACACACCCTCCTCAACGTCCCACACACGCACTGTGGTGTCCTCTGAACCCGAGAGGAGACGGCCGCAGTGTGTCCATGCGAGACAGTCCACCGACTCTGCATGACCCTTCAGGATGTGTACACACTTCCACGTCGCTGTGCTCCACACAGTGACGGCGCGACGAACGCATACCGCTGCGAGCCACCCGCCGCACCTGGAGAACAGACAGGCGAGACGGGACCCATCAGGACCTGCAACACGGCAGTTAGTCACCAACTCAGCAGTGGTGGTGTCAAAGATGCGCATGCCGCCAGTTGTGCGAACACAGCACAGCGTGCCACAGGGTGACAGTGTGATGCAAGCGACCTGTGATATGGCGCGGTACTCAGCAGGCACCTTCACCTCAACCCAACACTGCACCAACTGGACATCAACACGGCGGACCAACTGGACATCATCCCCACCCTCGAGGCGCGTGTCAGCGATGTGCAGGGTGTCGTCAAGCACTTCCCCCTCCGCCGACCCCGTGCCGATATGTGCCGCCAGCCCGCCAGCCACTCTGCGTGCGTCGATGCGGCGGCCTGCGAAGATCTCCCCCACCGCGCGTGTCTTCAGATCCAGCACGGTGTCGGTGTCCGCAACACCGACAACGCAGCTCCGCCCGCTCCCCGCGTGCCTCACCGTCACCTCCATCTCTTCTCTTCTGCTTCCCTCCCTCCCTGAGTGGAAGGAAGGGTGGCCCTCATCACACAGCGGCAACACACCGAGCTGGAAGGGACAACAACACAGTGCCAGCAGTGCCAGGGTCAGGGTGTTTGGGGTGTGCGGTGTGCGGGGGGGACGACCAAGCGCACCTGGGGGAGGCTGTCTCCTGTCTTCTGTCTTGCGGGTTGGCACGGGGGTGAACCTTTTGAACGGGCGCCTCCACGTGGCGAACCCCGGTAACGGTGAGGGTAGAGACCGGCGAAGGTCCGTTCATTTTTCCGCTGCGTGCCCTATTTCAATACAGCGGGGGGCCCTTTTTCGCAGCTTTGAGCGTTATTGATGTTGTGGTGTTTGTGATTTCCCTTTTACCCGTGGTGCACGCAACAGCTGGCGCTCGTCGGCTCGCAGGTTACGAGGCAATTGCCAGTCACACTGCTTGAGAGGCCTTCGGGCATTCGTTTGCTAGTAGCTTAGCTACACTTCTTCACTCCGTCAGAGGGGGCGGGTAGGGGGCTGCCATCAGCCCCCTGCCGTCCTGTGGTGTGTGCCCTTCTAGCTTCCATTTTTAAATCTAACACCGGTGTGTGTCCCGTGTGTCTTTTCCCTTCCCCACCCCCACACACGCATGCCGGACGGACGCTGGATAGCCTGCTCGACAGGCTAGCTCGGACCTGTGGCCGACGGGCCGGGGTCGGACCTCGTTCGGTTCAAACCCAACTAATGTCTTGCGGGTTGGCACAGCAGGTGCTACGGCAACCCACCTGCCCTGCAGCTACACTACACTGCAGGAGGGCCGCCCTCTGGTCCTGCCACAGGTGCTGCGGAACACGAGTGCACCCCATGCTCAGTTTGTGACTCAGAGGTGGTGTCAGGTGTGGGATTACGTGTAGCCAAGCAACGTGTGTCTTTGCATGTCCTGTGCTCTGTGCTGGCAAGGGTGGCAGAGAGCAGGTCGATAGGGGGCATCGCATGCTCAAGAGGTGTGTTAGTCCAGCAGGGCGCTGACAGCGTACACATGGATACACGCACCATCACCAAGGAAGAGCCACCTGCCACAGGGGCTGATTGCAAAATGATGCCAAAGGAGCACCTCTGAGAGCGGGAGAGGCATCCCTGTGCTGAGGCGGAACAGGGACACACTCTCTAAGACGGCACCTATCACAATGACGTCCATCTCCTGTGATACGACAACCTGACGCAGCCACACCTTCTTTGTAGTTATCGTCCTCAGGCACTGATGTGTGTTCGTGCACCACACCTTCACAGTCTTGTGAAATGAACAGGACACCAGCTGCTTCTCGTCGGTGGTGAGTGCAAGGTCATTCACTTTGCCTGTCTGCGTCAGAGTGTGGGTGTGGCTGAGGGTGACCACGTCCCACACACGAATAGTCTCGTCTTCCGACCCGCTGAAGATGGCTGTGTGTGACACAGCAAGCCCGAGGACCCAGCCTGTGTGACCCTCCAGCACAGCGGTGCACACACCCTCCTCCACGTCCCACACATGCACTGTGTGAGCCGCGCGCGCGCATGAGCCCGACGTGACGAGACGGCCGCAGTGTGTCCAGGTCAGGCACCTGACTCTCCACCCTTCATCACCCTCAAGGGTTTGCGCACACTCCCACGTTGCTGTGCTCCGCACGGTGGTCCTCTCAGAGCCAGCTGCGATCCACCTGCCGCACCTGGAGAAGGCGACATGGGGTTGGGGAGGTTCATCGCTCTGTCCGGGCAACTCACAACGCCATTGAGTCACCAACTCAGCAGTGGTGGTGTCGAAGACGAACGTATAGTCAGTAAAGGTGACCAGACAGCACATGGTGCCACAGGGTGACAGTGCGATGCAAGCGAGCCCGTGAGTCTCCCTGATTGTGTACTCAGCAGGCACTTTCACCTCTGCAAAACGCTGTACCAACTGGACATGGTCCCCACCCTCGAGGCGCGTGTCAGCGATGTGCAGGGTGTCGTCAAGCACTTCCCCCTCCGCCGTCCCCGTGCCGATGTGTGCCGCCAGCCGGCCAGCCACTCTGCGTGCGTCGATGCGGCGGCCTGCGAAGATCTCCCCCACCGCGCGTGTCTTCAGATCCAGCACGGTGTCGGTGTCCGCAACACCGACAACGCAGCTCCGCCCGCTCCCCGCGTGCCTCACCGTCACCTCCATCTCTTCTCTTCTCTTCTGCTTCCCTCCCTCCCTGAGTGCTGTGGAGCTGTGCCTCTGCTGGAGGTGCGGTGTGTGTGTGTGTGGAGGGAAGGGAAGGGTGGCCCTCATCACACAGCGGCAACACACCGAGCTGGAAGGGACAACAACACAGTGCCAGCAGTGCCAGGGTCAGGGGTGTTTGGGGTGTGGGGTGTGCGGGGGACGCGCAGCCAAGCAACGTGTGTCTTTGCATGTACTGTGCTCTGTGCTGGAAAGGGTGGCCACAGGCAAAAATCGCATGATCAAGAGATGTGCTGATTTAGCAGGGTGCTGACAGCGTGCACATGGAGCTGACAACTGAAACCACCAGTGAAGAGCCACCTGCCACAAGGGCTGGTGGCAACGCAACCGGCACCTATATTTCCCTCGATGTACTCGCCAGTGCTCAGACGGAACAGGAACAAGTTGAAAGGTGATGCGGTCGCAATATAGTCACACTCCTGTGATACGGCGACGCGGCGTACGCACATCGGTCCCTGCAGATTGATCAAACACTGGAGTGTGTCTGTGCACCACACCTTCACAGTCCTGTTCTTCGCACATGACACCAGCTGCTTCTCGTCGGTGGTGAGCGCAAGGCCATTCACTTCATCTGTGTGACCCGCCAGGGTGTGGGTGTGGCTGAGGGTGTCCAGATCCCACACTCGTATCTTGTCGTCACCAGAGGAGCTGAAGATGGTTGTTTGTGACACCGCAAGCCCAGAGTCGTAGGGTGTGGCACACTCCAGCACAGCGGTGCACACACCCTCCTCCACATCCCACACACGCACAGTATCATCATGTGAACCGGACACTAAACGGCTGCAGTGTGTCCACGCCACACCAAACACCAAATCTGTGTGACCCCAAAGGGTGCGCACGCACTCCCATGTTGATGTGCTCCACACAGTGACGGCGTCACTGTCAGAGGCTGCTCCAATCCACTCGCCACACCTGGAGAAGGCGACACAGTGCAGGTGGGAGCTGCCAGCAGCGATGCATTGAGTCGCCAACTCAGCAGTGGTGGTGTCGAAGACGAACATACCGGCACCATCCGTGCCAGCACAGCACAACCTGCCACAGGGTGACAGCGATATAGAATTGACCTCTCTGGCGACGGTGCATTCTCTCGGGATCACCTCAGCAAAACGGCGGACCAACTGGACGTCATCCCCACCCTCGAGGCGCGTGTCTGCGATGTGCAGGGTGTCGTCAAGCACTTCCGCCGTCCCCGTGCCGATGTGTGCCGCCAGCCCGCCAGCCACTCTGCGTGCGTCGATGCGGCGGCCTGCGAAGATCTCCCCCACCGCGCGTGTCTTCAGATCCAGCACGGTGTCGGTGTCCGCAACACCGACAACGCAGCTCCGCCCGCTCCCCGCGTGCCTCACCGTCACCTCCATCTCTTCTCTTCTCTTCTGCTTCCCTCCCTCCCTGAGTGCTGTGGAGCTGTGCCTCTGCTGGAGGTGCGGTGTGTGTGTGTGTGGAGGGAAGGGAAGGGTGGCCCTCATCACACAGCGGCAACACACCGAGCTGGAAGGGACAACAACACAGTGCCAGCAGTGCCAGGGTCAGGGGTGTTTGGGGTGTGGGGTGTGCGGGGGACGCGCAGCCAAGCAACGTGTGTCTTTGCATGTCCTGTGCTCTGTGCTGGCAAGGGTGGCAGAGAGCAGACGGCAGCCCGGCATCGCATGCTCAAGAGGTGTCCTGCTGCAGCCTTGACAAGGCGCCGATAGGATGGGCGCTGTAAAACCAATTGTTAGCGACGAACAGCCACCTGCCACAGGGGCTGATGGCAAGACAACCGCTGTCCTCCTTTGCGTCTAGGAGCGCCCCGCTGCTCAGGCGGAACAGGGAAGTATTGAGCACAGAGCTCGCCACAATGTAGTCGCTTTCCTGTGACACCCCGAGGTAGTCCAACTTCTCCGGTACTTGCAGAGCCCGAAGGCATTGAAGTGTGTCTGTACACCACACCTTCACAGTCCCGTCATATGAATAGGACACCAGCTGCTTCTCGTCGGTGGTGAGCGCAAGGTGTTGCACCCTTTTTGCGTGACCCGTCAGGGTGTGGGTGTGGCTGAGGGTGTCCAGGTCCCACACTCGGATCGTATTGTCATCAGAGCCGCTGAATATTGCTGTGTGTGACACAGCAAGTCCGAGGACCCAGTCAGTATGACCCTCCAGCACAGCGGTGCACACACCCTCCTCCACGTCCCACACACGCACTGTGCTGTCATGTGAACCCGAGATAAGACGGCCGCAGTGTGTCCATGTCACATTGGACAGCCACTGTGCGTGCCCCTCAAGGGTGTGTAGACACTCCCATTTCGCTGTGTTCCACACGGTGGCCGTCAGGTCGGTGGACCCAGCTGCGAGCCACCCGCCACACCGGGAGAAGGCGGCACAGTTGGGGCCGAAGCTACTCTGCAGTCTACCTTGGGTCAGCAACTCAGCAGTGGTGGTGTTGAAGACGAAGATGCCGTCCGCACCATCTGTGCCAACACAGCACAGCGTGCCACAGGGTGACAGTGCGATGCATGTGATCTCATTTGTAACGCTGTACTCAGCAGGCGCCTTGACATCAGCCCAACGATGCACCAACTGGACATCATCCCCACCCTCGAGGCGCGTGTCAGCGATGTGCAGGGTGTCGTCAAGCACTTCCCCCTCCGCCGACCCCGTGCCGATATGTGCCGCCAGCCCGCCAGCCACTCTGCCTGCGTCGATGCGGCGGCCTGCGAAGATCTCCCCCACCGCGCGTGTCTTCAGATCCAGCACGGTGTCGGTGTCCGCAACACCGACAACGCAGCTCCGCCCGCTCCCCGCGTGCCTCACCGTCACCTCCATCTCTTCTCTTCTCTTCTGCTTCCCTCCCTCCCTGAGTGCTGTGGAGCTGTGCCTCTGCTGGAGGTGCGGTGTGTGTGTGTGTGGAGGCAAGGGAAGGGTGGCCCTCATCACACAGCGGCAACACACCGAGCTGGAAGGGACAACAACACAGTGCCAGCAGTGCCAGGGTCAGGGGTGTTTGGGGTGTGCGGTGTGCGGGGGGACGACCAAGCGCACCTGGGGGAGGCTGTCTCCTGTCTTCTGTCTTGCGGGTTGGCACAGCAGGTGCTACGGCGACCCACCTGCACTGCAGCTACACTACACTGCAGGAGGGCCGCCCTCTGGTCCTGCCACAGGTGCTGCGGAACACGAGTGCACCCCATGCTCAGTTTGTGACACAGAGGTGGTGTCAGGTGTGGGATTACGTGTAGCCAAGGAACGTGTGTCTTTGCATGTCCTGTGCTCTGTGCTGGCAAGGGTGGCAGAGAGCAGGTCGATAGGGGACATCGCATGCTCAAGAGGTGTGTTAGTCCAGCAGGGCGCTGACAGCGTACACATGGATACGCGCACCATCACCAAGGAAGAGCCACCTGCCACAGGGGCTCATTGCGCGCCATTTCCCTCCCTAAAAACCCTTGGAGAAAAAGTGGAATCCCGACCAGGCATACTTGGGGGAAAGAGAAAAAAAGGGCCCACCCTGATATTTCGTGCCCCGTTCGTGCGAACTTGCCCCGATTTCGGTAACACCATAAATTATGGTGCCCCCGACACCCCCTAAATTGCGTACTTTGTGCGTAGTGAAATCGGGGGGGGGGGGGGTCCCCTTTTTTGGTCCCCTTTACCAGCCCCAGCCAGAGCCCCGCCTCCCCCAAACTCAAGCAGGTCCTGCTGCTCCGGGGTCAGGACGGGTGCAGGCGCTGCAGGTGCTGCAGTCTTTGGTGCGGGTTTCGACGCAGTGGGCTATTTTTTTAACTCGGTACCCGCTTCCCCAGTCGTCTTTGCAACTCTGTTGGTTGGTACAAGAAAACGACACGGACTTAGACCTCTTCTCTGTGGCTAGGAACGATGCGATGCTCGAGGCGTGCAGCTCTGACAGGGACCAGACCGTCTTCTTATCCGTTGATCCTGTACTGGGCAGTGAAGTGGCCCAGCTTCACGGTGTTCGCAGGGTCCGTGGCACTGCATGGCGGTGTCGACCCACTCACGCACGTCCAGGCGGGAAGCAGGCGCTGTCTCCGCCTTGGCCAGAACGAACAACGCTGAACCAGCGTCCACGCTCTGCCACAGCCCCTCCGGGAGAGGCCGCATGTCCGCCGAGGTCACATCGCCGCCCCTCAGCAGATGCACCTCCAGGCAAGGTTCTCAGAGGGGCCCGGCCCATGGGCCCAATGGGGCCGGCCCCATGGTGAATAGGATCCAAAAATGGTCCACCCATTTGGCGACATTTTTTGGGGAAAATGTCGCGAATGTGCCCAAAAATGCCCGGGATCACATTTTTGGGACATATGCACACCCACAGAGCCAGATTTGGCCTTTCAAAAAAATTCAGATTTTCGGACCACCCCGGCCCAGGTACATGTACCTGGTACTTGGTACAGTACCTGGGACTGTACCATGGTACACAGGCTGAAGTACCATGGTACAGTACCAGGTACTGTACCAAAAACCATGGTACTGTACCAAAAGGGCCGTGGGGCCGGCCCCTTTTTTTGGGGCTTGGTACAGGACCAAGTACCAGGGGCCCAAAAAAAGGTACTTGGGGCCGGGCCCCTCTGAGAACCTTGCTCCAGGCACTCGCCGGCCGGCTGCAACCCCACCTCATCCAGCAGCCCCAGCACCTTCTCGCGGAGACACATTCACTAATGGTCCCCGCGAGGCATCGCAACCCCTGCACAGAGGCTACGATGGTGAACAGCGACTCCTGTTCACCTGACATTGTTCCCACGTAAGGGAACATGCGTAAAATCCTTACACAGTGTTCATGACGTCTGTGTGGGATGATGCGGTGTTGTGGCGGTGCTACGTGGCTCCCGGAGGTGAGTTCTGGCAATATTTTTCTGTCTCGGTCAGCACAGTGCCTCCAGTCCTGTCTCAGTAGCCACACAGAAAGCAGGGCATTAGTTTGGGCTGGTTATCCGGTTATGATAACCAGGATTTGGAGAAACCTGGTTATTTCATGGTATGACAAAGGTCTTAATAAGAAAAGGATCTTTTCACTTCTTTCTTAAGACGTCTTAATGCAGGTGCTGCATTAAATTTCTTAAATTAATGACCCCCATTATTTTTAAGAAATGCAGGATTTCTTACAGGGGGGGGTCAAATAAACGTACTTAGTACTACTATTCGGCGAACGCGCGGGCCTAAATCGACCTCGCCAGAAAATTAATAAATAGTTTGCGAGCGAATAGACGTACTTAGTACGTCTATTCAACTTTTCCTAAAAACGCTGTTTGCAGGGGCTCTGCGGGGCTGTTTGGTCCACCAGGGGCGCGCTGGTCACTGCTGTCGTCCGTCTCTCACTTCTTCTGCCTTCCGGTCGAGTATCCGCTCTGTTCTCGTCCTACCACTCGCCCCTCATTTGGTTTCGTACCGTTTTGATTTGTATTGCCCCCCCCCCCTCTGGTGCCCCCCCTGGTTGACATTCTTGTTGAGTTAGTGAAAGCATACACAGTTCATCAGAGCTGTCAGCTTCACTGTCGGTGGTTGGTTGGTGCGTTGATGCTTAAAAAAAAGATGTGAAAAAGACAAGCCACAACCAGCACGCCCCAACTTACTTCTTCTTCAAGTTCTTGGGCTTGTTGGGGCAAGTCTGCATGTTGTGCCCAGACTTCCTACACCCTTTGCAGAGCCTGCGGTGTTTGTTGGGAGTCTGGGTGGTCGGGGACGCTGCGCGCTTCTTTTGGGAGGACTGGGAGGACTGGGAAGGCTGTGTCTGTGTGAGAGAGTTCACACGAACCGGCTTCGCCCATGCCAAGATGCTTGACTGTTGGGTTGGCTGAGACACAACTTTCTTTTGGGTGGACTGCTTCTCTGTGCTCTCTTTTGCCTTCCCGTCCAACCCAGGTTCAAGGTCCGCACCACCAGCCTCAGGGGATGTTTCTGTGCTTGGTGCGAAGGTGAGGTCCGGACAAAGGGAGCTCTTCACGAACCCGTCCTCCTCACCCGACACCTTCAGCACGTACCCCATATCCCGCAAGCGCTCGGCTACCACCTCCCCCCTCACACTTTCCACCAACTTTCCCCAAACAGCTCCAACAGAGGTGCACATGGCCTCGCGGTACCACCTCTCTGTGAAGCGACAATCCTGGCGAAAACCTTCGGCTGTTGATTTCTTCATCTCGAGACGGGCTTTGTCCTTGAGCCCTTCCAGGTGAGTGTGGAAGGCAGCCTTGAATGGTGCAAATGCATGCACATCAAGGTACTGCACTGTTCCTGTCAACCCACCTGGAATGACCGCTGACTTCGCCCCCGTCTTCCTGTGCAAGTACGCAACATTTTTTGGTGCAATGTGTGTTGTCGCCGAGTCATAAATGACAAGCACGTTTTTGTTTTTGCAAATGGGGGCCAAGACGCTGTCAATCCACCACCGCCACTCGGCTTCTTTGACCCAGCCGGTTTTCTGGAAAGTACAGTTAACCCCCGAGTCTTTGTGAATCTGATGCTCCTCCTTCTTTATCCTCTCGCCCGCACCTTTAAAAACGATCGACTGCTTTGTCGCAAGAATGGTCCTGTCTTTCACACTGAACGTGACAGCACCAATCAACGTGGCAAATCTATTTTTGCCAGCATCGGTATCGACCATGATGTTGGTGTCAGTGGTGTAGCACAACAGTTTGTCCCTGCGGGTAGAGCTCTTGTACAAGGCAGACTCATCCACATTCACAACCAGGTCAAAAGTACCAAAGGGGTTGTGCAGCAGCTCGGACCCGATGGAGAGGCGTCTGATGGTGGACCAGAAGCTGTGCAACTGGACCCGGGCTTTTTCAAGAGAAAGCTTGGCAATGCGCGAAGTACGAAATTGAAACTTGTTTCTCCTGGCCCAACCGTCAATCCACTCCACCGAAGCCTGGAAGCCTTTCGGGAAGGGAACAAAGGACATGGCAAGCTCCTTGATTTTGCGGCGTGTCGTTGGCAAGTCGTTCTTCCGCCGTTCTCCCACTTCTTTAAGCACGTGGGCCTCCACCTCAGGAAAGAAACACGACCTCCCCCCCCCCGCCTTTCTTTTGGCATGTGTTTTTCCATCATTTGCTGGGAGGCTCTTCATCGCCTTATCCTTGGGAAAGTCTCTCTTCCAACGAGTTGCCGTTGTCGAACACTGGTCCCGGTTCACTTGGATAGGAGGGTTACCAGGAGGAGTAGGAGGAGCAAAAAGGTAAGCACGCATGGTCTCCATCACCGGGAGCCCAGCCCACAACAAGGAGGCTACAGCCTGCTTGTAGTGGGACGTGTAGCAGGCCCGGCGGGTTGTATCCCCAACCTTTGAAGGGGCCCTGCAGTGCGTAATTTCCCCCCCCAAAAACTCCTTTAGGTTTTCAACCGAGAGCACAATATCCGGGGAAGGGGTCTCCCCCTTCGTTGCACTCTCGGTATCCCCACCCGTGTTCCCTTCCCCACCCGTGTTCCCTTCCTCCCTTCCCTCCCCACTGTCCCCACTCCCGTCATCAGAGCCGTTCTTTTCGAGTTCTTCGAGAACAGAGACTTTTTCGATGTCGTCGTCGTCGTCGTCGTCGCAGGTGCTCTCAGAGCTGCCATTCGATCCAGCGCCGCCCTCTGAGTCAGCGTCATCGTTCTCTGAGGTAGTGTCGTCGTTCGGTCCAGCGTCGTCGTTGCTCGCAGAAACCACAATCGCGCACGCGGTCTCCGCAGCCAACAGCTCCCGAAGATCACGGAGCACAGATTTGAGATCGTCTTTGGAGGGTGCCTGGCGTTCTTGGACCTCCCGCTCGATATCAGCAGCTGAAGACAGCTGATGAATCCGTGTGGGGAAAAAGTGTGTTGCATGCCGGACGGCCTGAATCCCACACGACCACGCGTCCTTCTGCATCCCACTCAACACCACACGGACAGTGCTGAACTTCTGCTCGAGGCTCTTGGCGAGTGGAGAACCGTGAATGATCGCGTGGTCGTCAATCACGATACACTCATCCTCCCGGAAAGCACAAAAGACCCAGTGGAGGCCTGTGTTGTTGTGTGTGTTCACCACACAACCCTGCCACTCCGATTTTGTCTCCCAGAACGCCACACCCTGGGGACTAGCTGGATAGCGCTTCATCCCTTTTGTGATGCTCTCGAACTGGCAGTACTCAAAAAAACGAGTACCGTCCGGGTTTTTCACCGGATCATACCGGGGGTTGGCGACACGGGACACTGCTTCTACACCAGCGGGCTGCAGGTAGTGAACCAGCAGGTTCCCCACGTCGCTCGTCGTCAGCCAGTACCCCACCTTGACATTCTTTGAGGAATGCCCTTTTAAAAACTCGGCCCTTTTGGGGCCGCCTCCGTGCGCTTCCGTCGGCTGTGCCTCACACCCACCCCGAAGGACTGGAATGGGTTTGGCTTGTGTCTTCGGCGCGGAGCAGTCGGTTGAAGGTTTGGCTTGTGTCTTCAGCGTGGAGCAGTCGATTGAAGGTTCGGCTTGTGTCTTCGGCGCGGAGCAGTCGGTTGAAGGTTTAGCTTGTGTCTTCGGCGCGGAGCAGTCGGTTGAAGGTTCGGCTTGTGTCTTCGGCGCGGAGCAGTCGGTTGAAGGTTCGGCTTGTGTCTTCGGCGCGGACCGGTTGGTTGAAGGTTTGGCTTGTGTCTTCGGCCATGAAAAAATCGGGCCATTGCAGCGTGTCCTGGCCCGGGCCAGTTGGTTGAAGGAAGGCCGGGGAGCGCATGGCGGTGGCCCATCCTCGAATATCTTGAACAGGAGGCATTCCATCAGCAGGAGGCACATGAAAGCATCGGACGTCATCATTATGTCGGACACCAGCCGAAGCTATTGGCTCTGTTGGTGGATGGTGAAATCTGGGCAGTTGGATTGCGGGTTTGCGGGCGTGTGTTGATCAGTGCTGCACAACAGGAGAGAATGTCAAACAACGTCAGGGAAGGGGGCTGCGGGGGGTGGGGGGTGGGCTCAGCTGGTCCTCGAAGGCTACATCTATGGTGAGGTGTGTCTGGGGCCATCCGTCCACATCTTCTCGTTGGTGGTAGGGACTGCGGACGCCGTAGATGAGGAGTCGTTTAATGCGCGCCGCTCTTCAGCAGTGATTTTGACGCCTCTGGACCCCAGGAGTTTGCGGGTTTCCGGGTTTGCGGTCTTCAGCAGTGGTTCTGATGCCTCTGGACCGCAGGAGTTTGCGGGTTCGCTGGTTTCCCGTCCGTATGTGTCTGAGGGGGGATGCCCCGATTCCCTTCGTCACGACATATCTTTGAGCGTAGGTCACTTCCCCCCTCTACGGACCCCGTGCACCCTGGTTCCCCTAAGTGGCACCAATAGACCCCGTTGTCCCCATTCCTTGCCCCAAAGTTTGCAGATTTGTGTGTCTCCAAAAAGAAAATCTCAAAAAAAACGGAAAATTTTCCCAAAAAAAAAGGGTGAAAAGTAAGTACTACTATTCAACGGCCCAACGTGCCCCAGAGCCCCAAAAAAATAAGTACTACTATTCGGCTAAGTACTACTATTCAACTAAGTACGTTTATTTGACCCCCCCCTGTAAGATTTCTTAATGAAATGATGGACATTATTTCCATATCTCCCAGCATTAAAAATGTCCATCATTCTGAAAAAGATCTTTTACTGGGGGGGGGCAAATACAAGGGTATACTCTTCTATTCACCGTGCCAGCTTACATAATTCAGGGTTCTCAAAAAATTGTTTTTTAGCTGAAAAGTTGTCTACCATGCAAATACAAGAGTATATACTCTTGTATTTGCATACTAGAAATGTGGCCTCCGGGTGGGCCCTCATGGGGCAGCGGCGCCGAATAGACAATACGAGCGTCCTCTTGGCCTTTCCCACCCCCGAGGCGACTCCCACCCGACCGTGACGACTCCAGACAGGAGGCCCACTGGCCTGGGGGAGGTCATTGGAAGCACAAATTATGATGAAAACCCCACAAAAGTTCTCCAAAAGTCTAGTATGCAAATACAAGAGTATACTCTTGTATTTGCTCGGTGAACTTTTTAAAATCGCGATTTCTGGAGTACTCTTGTATTAGCATATACCCTTGTATTTGCATATACTCTTGTATTTGCCCCCCCCAGTAAGATCTTTTTCAGAATGATGGACATTAAAATGCTAGGCATTAAGAAACACGTCTTAAGAAATCAGTAAGAAATCTTTAAGAAATAGCCCTTTCGGCATTACATTAAGACGTCTTAAGAAATTTCGAGATTTCTTAACATTTCTTGCAAGATCTTTGTCATACCATGTTATTTTAAAAAATAAAAAAAAGTCAAAATTCTGGCTCGGAACCGGGGTTTTTCCTTACCAAGAAACCTGCTGCGCTCGCCCCACCAAGCCATAGTACGACACGACCCGCATCTGTCATTCGGCGGCAGATGCAGGCCAAGATTGTACAGCCCCCTTCTACGCTGTCCCTCACTGACGAAACCCAGTCCACGACGAAGGTGAACCAGCATGCGACCCGGATTCGTGTGTGATCAACCCGTAACGTGCCGCAAGACTGCAACAGCCGGAATGCGGCCAACATCTGCAGCATTCTGCTGGAGCAGACAGAATCTCTGGGAAAGCTTCTGGAACCGCGTCGTGTCCTTCGCCACTGACTGGTGCAACACCACGGTGGTGGGAAACCCGGGGCGCAACTCCACGAGAAAATTGCCAAGTGCCTGTACACGCTCTGGGCGTCGTGCCGCAGCCATGCCCTCAATTCAAGCTTCGGGCGCTCGCGGAGTGCCAGGAAGCCTGTCGGCGTGTAGATGGGTTATCCTCCTGGCACCAGCGCGAATTGTGTGCTGTGTCTGACACCTCTCACAAACCCGGGGGAAGTAGAGACTATACATAACCTGGGGGTGGGGAGACAGATAATAGCACGCCGCGGTCACAACGGCGCAGGAGGCACTCGGGCGCGAAGCGCCCGAGCGAAAAAATTTGGTGGGTCATAACCAGGGTAACCAGGTTTCAGGCTCCGTCGGGAAGGTCAAACTAATGCCCTGCAGAAAGGGGTACCAAAAAAAACTGGGGGGGGGACCAAAAACGAGACCCCCCCCCTAATTTGCGTACTTCGTGCGTAGTGAAATACACCACGGACTAGTCGCCCGGACGACTAGTCGGGACGACGGGTGAAATGACGACGGGTGAAACGACGGGTTCACCCGTCGAGTCGACGGGTGGCACCCGTCGGCACGACGGGTGAACCTGCTGAAACGACGGGTGTTCCAGCCATTTCCTGTTGATATGGGCCAATTTCCATTGAAAACTAGGGGAGTACCTTGCATGGCATCAGGTTATTTTTCACGCCGAGCCATCTTCCCTGCACAGACCCACCCCCCCATTACTTTCCATTTACAATTCCTTTGGTTCCCATTGGTGAAGGGGCTGCCCACCGGTGGACCACCAGGAGGGGGGTGAGCCATCCAGGTGGGCAGGGGGCCTGGGGGTGGGGCCTCAAAACAACTCCCTCCCACGACGTCACCCCGCTCTCGAGGACAAACAAAATCACCTACGTACCTGAACTGCCAAACACCCCCCCCCCCTCACTTACGGGTGCGCGGATCTCATGTGCTCGTCGCGCTTTACAGTGGTTTTAAAGAGCTCGAAACAAACACAGCAACGCTTTTGTGTCAGCACGCGCGAATGGTGACTGAGGTAGTGCTGGCTCAGTCCCTTCGATTTTGTCCGTTTGCCGCACTCCTGGCATGTGACAGTGCAAGTCTGACACGGCGCGTTGTTTTGTGGCCGATGTGCAGCATCATAATGCGCAAACAGTGCTTCTCTCGTGTGGACAACTTTGGAGCACACAATGCAGATATGCTGCTGCACAGGCACTGTACCGGATGGGGTTGGTTCTGGCACTTCTGGCACATCCTCGCTGTTGCCCCAGGATTTGGACTTGCAGATGCATGCGAGCAGCGTTGCCTTTGGAGTGGTGTTTTCCGGGTCGCCCAGAAATTGTTGGCCCCATCGCCCCCTTTTTGTGACGTGAGATCCAAGGCCGAGGGACTCGAGTCTCCGCTGCAGTGCTGCCGTTGCTCCCTTCCAACAAGCGTTCCTCGCAGTGACACAGCAGCAAAGCTTTATCGCGCCGAACTTCAGGAGGGTCGGGGTGCTCGGTTGGTCCAGCAGGCCGCACCCCTTGCCTTTGGTCCTCTGCATTTCGAAGAGCAGCAGGTCCCGTTCGGCGGTCTGCTGCGATGTCACCCTCAGGGCATGGCGTTTGGAGACGCCATTCCCCCTCTCCAGTTCCTCGTCACTCAGGGCGAGGGGGTGTGCATCTTCTGGATCAAACCAGTGGCTCATCGAATGGATATATGTAACACCACGCCCCTCGGATGTTCTCCCAGGTGACACCCACTCCAGGACAAACACAAGGATGTGCATTGCGATGAGCGAGAAGATGAACTCTTTCGCGCACTTTCCCTCCTGGTGGTACTTGATGGGGATGTCGTTGTAGCGGAAATGCACAAGCATTTCCATTGCAATACAGAGTAGATGCTGCACCCCCTTCGTCTTGGTAATGGTGAGTAAGCGACTCAGAACATCTCTGGCCTGGTTTCCCGTCATGTTGGAACACGTTGAGCTGCCAAGGACAGCCTTCTGCACGGCAGGTCCGTCAGGCAAGATCTCTGCGAGTATTGCGATGACCCCTTTTATGTCGTGCAGGGGGGGTGTGATCGTGTACGCTGTGGAGGTGAACACCCCTGCGTACAGGCTCTCAAACCCAGCTTCATGAAGTTCCTGGATGCTAGCCCTGTGGCAGGCGTGGAGCTGTTTCAACCAGTCATTTCGTGGTGTGGTACAAAACGCGCTCCTGTGCGAAGATGACCCCATCTTACTAAATGCCGACCACAGCTCAAGATGGTCCCCTGCTACCCTAAAGCCGGCGAGCCGAAACATCACGTTCGCCTTTTCGAAAACCCCTCTCTGCACTCTTGCGATTTGCTTCAGGAAGTTGAACGTGAACCACGTTCTGTACTCGTCCTTCTGCTTATCGGCAACTGTCACCAACCGTGTTGCGAAGGCACCGTCGAAAATGCCTACGGCCAGCCGTTCCCGCGACGTTCTGCTCCCAGATCCCGGGTTGTACCCGTCCGCCGAGATCACTACCAATGGGCTGTCGACCTGAAACTGGCATGTATCAATGATGTGGCAAAGCGTCGCGCTCAGGTTTCCCTTTCGGTATTCAGCCTCTTCGCGCAGAGGGACTTCCTTCTTCGCGACAGTTTTTCGCGAGAGCCCGAGTTGAGGGGGTTTCTCCCCGGCCTCCGCCACCTTCTGACGCAACGCTTTCGACATCTCCCCACACTTGCGGCCAGACAGCTGGACATCGAACCTGTGCTCACGCAGGCCTTCTCCCACCAGGGCCAGGCGGATATCCTCCTCGACCGGCATGGTGCCTCCTGCGAAGAGTGAGTGCAGCTTTGATAGTGGCTAGTTGATACCCAAATGTTGAAACCGTAGAGAAAAAGGCACAAGTGATCATTTACCAGGGTCAGAGGTCAGGGGCTTGGGGCTGTCAGTATTTCGCTGATGCATCATGTTTCTCTCCTCCTGGCTCGCTCAAAGGTCTGCGCTGTGGAACACGGTCGGCGTGGAGTCGCCGATGGTGTCGGCGTTGGCATCCCCGCCATCACTGCCGTCTCCACCATCATCTTCGGTGCCCTCATCCCCACCATCTTCTTCATCATCATCATCGTCCCCCATCAGCAGCTTCCACTTGCTGCCATCACTTGCCGTCGTGTCCATTGCTGAACCTTGCTTGGTCAGCAACGGACACTTGACGGAAATGATGCCGTCCTCATCACGCGCCTCTGCCTTGACCTGCAGATTGAGCAGGCACTCTGGCGGGATGATGAGGACCGTGGAGTACTCGCCCTTCGGAAGATCATTAGTCTTCCGCAGGCGTGTCCACGAGAGCGTCACCTGGTGGCCGTTCTGGGAACAGCTGAGGAGCTGCGCAAACCCCACCTCCACTGCGAAGGCGTAGTACAGGTTGGCGCCCTCCTTCTTGCGAGCCCCCGAGAACTGGGGGTAGGCCACCTTGTTGGCCTTCGGTGGCCCGGTCTTCTGCTGGGTCTTCTGTGCCTGTTTCTTCTCCGCCTCGTACAGCTTCACCATAGCTGCAGCGGTACCGATAGGTGCCGCGGGGCAGGCGTCGGCCATCTCCTTGAGCCCTGTCGGGTGGTCCTTCCCGTTGCTCTTCCGGAGGCCCAACCCGACAAACTCGATGTCTGACCCGCTATTGACACGGGCAGCGTACATCGTGCGACCATCCTTCAGCGCGGTCGACTTGCTGATCACCCCACCCCCCAGCTTCTCATACTTTTTGTACAGGGCAAGACTGATGATGGGATCAGTCGACTTGATGGTAGTATCCGTCAGCTTGCCGAGAAGCTGCTTCAGGGTCATGTGGCTCAACCCATCAGCATCACGCTCGACAACGTACGTGTTGATCCAAGCACGTACAAACACCGTCATGTCCACAGCGCTGGCGAGGGCCTGCGCTGCAGTACGCTTTGCCGCTGGCATTGATTGGTGTGGCTCGTCTGGGTGGCCTGGGTGGTGATGATGGTATCTTGGGGTATCTTGGCCTGGGTGGTGATGAGGGTACGGTATCTTGGAGACTGCCTTGTGGGTTGTGCAAGGGTTGGGGGCTGGGGCGAAAATTTGCCTGGCAGAAAAGTGATCACCTTCATGAAGTAGGTTGCTCTGTCAAACTGACACAGTTTGTCAGAGTCAAGATCCCTCGAACAATGAAAATCCACGAGAACAGCCGTCGCACGTGCACTTGAGGCCCCATCAAGTAGGAATTGTAAATGGAAAGTAATGGGGGGGTGGGTCTGTGCAGGGAAGATAGCTCGGCGTGAAAAATAACCTGATGCCATGCAAGGTACTCCCCTAGTTTTCAATGGAAATTGGCCCATATCAACAGGAAATGGCTGGAACACCCGTCGTTTCAGCAGGTTCACCCGTCGACTCGACGGGTGGGCCCGTCGAGTCGACGGGTGCCGCCTGTCGAGTTTTCACCCGTCGTCCCGACTAGTCGACCCCACCCGTCACTGCCCGACTAGTCCGTGGTGTAGGGGGTAATCGGGGGCACCAAATTATCTTTGTTTATTTTGCCTCGTAATAATCACTATTAGCCAGACTGTACTTCAGCAGGGTGCTGAGGGCGCACACACGCACCCACCCATCGCGTTCGCTGGTGAAGAGAAACCTGCCACAGGGGCTGAAGACATGATGCCGAAACATGGCGTATGGTCGTCTCAGTGCCAGTTCGATACGCTTCCCTGTGCTGAGGCGACACAGATGCAAACGACCCGCCCAGTCGGAAGTCGCAATGAAATCACACTCCTGTGACACCGCGACAAGGCTGAGACTCACTCCTGGCACACACACAGCCCTCAAACACTGGAGTGTGTCTGTGCACCACACCTCCACACTTTTGTCAGCGGAGCATAAAGCCACCAGCAGCTTCTCATCGGTGGTGAGTGCAAGATCAGTCACAGTGCCCTGATACCCCGTCAGGGTGTGGGTGTGGCTGAGGGTGTCCAGGTCCCACACTCGGATCGCCTGGTCGCGTGACACGCTGAAGATGCTTGTGTGTGACACAGCAAGCCCGAGGATGCAGTCAGTATGACCCTCCAGCACAGCGGTGCACACACCCTCCTCCACGTCCCACACACGCACTGTGCTGTCCTCTGAACCCGAGAGGAGACGTCCGCAGTGTGTCCACGCGAGAAGGTGCACCGAGTCTGCATGACCCTCAAGGGTGTGCACACACTTCCACGTCGATGTGCTCCGCACAGTGACGGCGTGACGAAAGGAGACTCCCGCGATCCACCCGCCACACCTGGAGAACAGACAGGCGAGACGGGAGTATCCATGAAGACCAACATCACGGCAGGTAGGTGTCACCAACTCAGCAGTGGTGGTGTCGAAGATGCCCATTTTTGCTGTAGTGCGAACACAGCACAGCGTGCCACAGGGTGACAGTGTGACGCAAACGATCGTTGATAAGATGGGGTGGTGCACAGCAGGTGCCTTGACATCAGCCCAACGATGCACCAACTGGACATGGTCCCCACCCTCGAGGCGCGTGTCAGCGATGTGCAGGGTGTCGTCTAGCAGGTCCTCCTCCGCCGTCCCCGTGCCGATGTGTGCCGCCAGCCCGCCAGCCACTCTGCCTGCGTCGATGCGGCGGCCTGCGAAGATCTCCCCCACCGCGCGTGTCTTCAGATCCAGCACGGTGTCGGTGTCCGCAACACCGACAACGCAGCTCCGCCCGCTCCCCGCGTGCCTCACCGTCACCTCCATCTCTTCTCTTCTCTTCTGCTTCCCTCCCTCCCTGAGTGCTGTGAAACTGCGCCTCTGCTGGAGGTGCGGTGTGTGTGTGTGTGGAGGGAAGGGAAGGGTGGCCCTCATCACACAGCGGCAACACACCGAGCTGGAAGGGACAACAACACAGTGCCAGCAGTGCCAGGGTCAGGGGTGTTTGGGGTGTGGGGTGTGCGGGGGACGCGCAGCCAAGCAACGTGTGTCTTTGCATGTCCTGTGCTCTGTGCTGGCAAGGGTGGCAGAGAGCAGGCAGCAGGCCGGCAGACGCATGCTTAAGAGATACGCTGTTGCAGCAGGGTGCTGACAGGCTGCACACAATAAAAGGTTTCCTGACCGAGGAAGAGCCACCTGCCACAGGGGCTGGTGGCAATATGGCGGCCCGCAGTTTGTTGCACCATCTCGAGAGGCTGCCCTGTGCTGAGGCGAGTCAGAGTTAAATGATCGTTGCAGTCGACAGTCGCAATGAAGTCACCCTCCTGTGACACCGCGAGATCAAAGGAGCCCTTATCTACATGAACCGTCCTCAAGCACTGAAGTGTGTTGGTGCACCACACCGTCACAGTGCCCCTGTTGTGACGGGAAACCAGCAGCTCCTCGTCGGTGGTGAGGGCAACGTCATTCACTGTTTCTGTGTGACCAGTCAGGGTGTGGGTGTGGCAGAGGGTGTCCAGGTCCCACACTCGGATCGTCTTGTCTTGAGACCCGCTGAAGATGCTTGTGTGTGACACAGCAAGTCCGAGGACCCAGCCTGTGTGACCCTCCAGCACAGCGGTGCACACACCCTCCTCCACGTCCCACACACGCACTGTGTGGTCCTCTGAACCTGACACGAGACGGCCGCAGTGTGTCCACGCGAGACTGTACACCCAACTTGCGTGACCCTCAAGGGTGTGCACACACTCCCACGTTGATGTGCTCCACACAGCGACAGTGGGTTTATAACCAGCTGCGATCCACCCGCCACACCTGGAGAAGGCGACACGGGAGGAATTGTTACGCATGCCCTCCAGCCCGAGCTCAGTCAGCAACTCAGCAGTGGTGGTGTCGAAGATGTACAGGGTACGTGTCCCTGTGACAGCACAGCACAGTGTGCCACAGGCTGACACTTCGATAGTCTTGATCTTCTCCCTGGTTGTGTACTCAGCAGGCGCCTTCACGTCAGCCCAGCGCTGTACCAACTGGACGTCATCCCCACCCTCGAGGCGCGTGTCTGCGATGTGCAGGGTGTCGTCAAGCAGGTCCTCCTCCGCCGTCCCCGTGCCGATGTGTGCCGCCAGCCCGCCAGCCACTCTGCGTGCATCGATGCGGCGGCCTGCGAAGATCTCCCCCACCGCGCGTGTCTTCAGATCCAGCACGGTGTCGGTGTCCGCAACATCGACAACGCAGCTCTGCCCGCTCCCCGCGTGCCTCACCGTCACCTCCATCTCTTCTCTTCTCTTCTGCTTCCCTCCCTCCCTGAGTGCTGTGTAACTGCGCCTCTGCTGGAGGTGCGGTGTGTGTGTGTGTGGAGGGAAGGGAAGGGTGGCCCTCATCACACAGCGGCAACACACCGAGCTGGAAGGGACAACAACACAGTGCCAGCAGTGCCAGGGTCAGGGGTGTTTGGGGTGTGGGGTGTGCGGGGGACGCGCAGCCAAGCAACGTGTGTCTTTGCATGTCCTGTGCTCTGTGCTGGCAAGGGGTGGCAGAGAGCAGACGGCAGGTCATAAGGGATAGGGGGGCTTCAGCGCAAGTAGAGACGGACCTCCCTTCATTCCTCCAGCTTCGGAACTTGAGAGGGAGTCGCTCTTCACTCTGTATGCAGGCCCCCTGCTCTCTTTGCCTTGTCTCTGCGGGTCGGGAGTGTGGGTGCTTCCGAGAGCCAACAACAACTCCACCACCACTCACCTGCAGGCTCCCCTAGTCCGACACTCCCGCAGTGCACGCCCCCCCTCCCCTCTGCGTGTTCAGTATAACCTGGCAACAAACCAAGGCACTGCTTACAACTACTTTTTTTTGTTAGCTTGTGGAACAGAACCACTGTAAAGTGGCACGTTTATCGGGAAAAGAAAGGAGTGGGGGGAGGGGGTTTGATCGTCGAGAGTGAATGGAAAAGGCAAGTCACCCAGACTACCTTCTTGCAATGTGAGTCCTTTTTTTTTGTAGCCACCACACCAGATATGTTGCAGTGGCTACAAGGAGTGGGGAGGGGGGCGAGAGGGGGCAGTGTGGATGAGCATAAACGACCTCCGGCGGGTGGGACGGCAACGAAAAACTGTGTGTCTGCAAAATCAGTAAGGGGTGGGAGGTGAGAGAGAGAGAGAGAGAGAGGGTGGGGGGGTGCGAGTATTTTCGTTCCGGTGATATTCACGCTTAAAGCAAACGAGAGAGAGAGAGGGAGAGAGAGAGAACTTGTTTTGTAATGTGTTTGTTGCGTGAGGTCAATACAGATGATGCTTGGGTGGGAAGCTAGGGCGGGGCAGTCTCCGCGTGTAGCTCCCCGGCACCTCCTGCATATGCAGTGTGTGATATATGTGACGCACAAAACAAGTTCTCTTCGCAACGCTACGCTATTCCGTCCAAGAGAGAGAGAGAAATCAGGCGGGACCCCACACCGCCTTGATGCAGGGTGTGCCCTGCCTGATCTGCATCGCGCACAGTTTCCTGCGTTGCTCGTGCAACTTGACAACAAAACCTTGCGCCTGCAAATCAGTGGGGGGGGGAGAAGAAACGCGCGCCAACGAGGGTTGATTTAGCTCGTGCGGCATCCTGCGGGGAAGCGCCCCCCCTCCCCCCCTTCCCCCCGCTGAGCGGGCTTGCTAGCTCGATGCACAGGTGATTCAGCATCTCACTGCGCTTGTGCTTGTGGAAACCATGTCAAGTGCCCCGGTGCACACACTCAGCCAACGAAGCAGGGCCTCACTGTTTCAACCAGTGCAGAGGGCAAAAAAGGAGCAGGAAGAACCGACGACTTTCCCGCAGAGGCCACGGAAGTGTGCCGCTGCAATATCGGGAAAAAGTTACTCATCAAACACCCCGCTCTCTCTCACTTTGGTTTGTCGTGTCGACACACTGCTTCCACAGAATAGAAGGCCCAAGGCGTACTCCTTTCGCTATATTGTAGACACCCCTGACCAGCAACTTCAACTGCTGTGGGAGAAACAGTTCCAGAGTACTTTTTTTTTGTCGAGCGCGCACAAAAAATTACAATGCAGAAAATCCAGGAGGTGGTTTGATTGTCTAGTGTGAAAGGCAAGTCTTCTTGCAACGTTAGTCCTTTTTGGAGAGTGAGAGGGGAGTTGGGGGAGTGGGGGTAGTGGGTGATGTTCACTGCGGCGTGTTGCCCAACAAGGGAAACCTTGTTGGGTTTCCAGAAGACCCCCCAACGGATTTGGCGCCAATTCCAGCGAGGCAGAATCAGCAAATAACAATAGAGCGGCGGAAGTTTGCTGAGAAACTAATGGGGAGCCAGCAGACCTCCCAAAGAAGAGAGAGAGAAGACACATTTGCCTGGTTCATTTGACCAACGTATTCTGCGGGGGAAAGGAGAGAGCCAAATATTCTTCTGCGGTCTCGATGACCACAGGTGCGCATGGGGAGTGACGTGCACTGTGTTGCACATCAAGATCGCGAGAACACCCCACACGCCTGCTGCGGGTGTGGTGTGTCCTGCATGATCTGCGTAGCAAAGTACCTCATGCTATTTATACACGCCGGGTGACGAGCGCCACTCGCTAACCAACGAGTGGCACCGGGGTGATCACCCAATAGCAAACCCACGAGCAACATGCAGAGCCATTTCACCTCAAAATCACAACCTGCAATGCCACGTACACAGAAGGACCAACCCTCCCCACCTATTTGGGGGGGGGGGGGGGGGGACGACTTGGAATTGGGTTTTGTTTTGTCCGAACGGTGCAGGTGGGCACCCTTTCCGGATCCCTACTCCCAAGCCCCCACCTTGTTGAGGGCTGGCGCAGCGCGGCTGAAAAGGCTTCCGTGCTCATCCATGTACGCAAGCAGGGCGGCAGGGCCGATCTCGAAGGACGGGTAGTGCACGCCACTCCGCACGACCTCGGCGATAGGCACAGCAAGCCCACGGGCCTGCAGAGGCTGGAAGATGTGAGTATCCTGCGTGGCAAAAATCACGGCCCTCCCGTCACGCTCTCCATACAGGCATGCCGCTACACACACCTGGGCACAGGTGCCAACCGCTGTTACATAGCGCTGCCCTCTTGCGCCAACATAGCCAGAACTCAGCCGGTCGGTGCATATGCCGCAGAACACCTGTGGCAAGGGGCACTGCACAAGCGCCGAGAATCGAAGGCTGTTTTCTACATGGGCTGCGCACGGCGCCAAGGTGTTCCACCCGACAAAGGCTGCTGTCCCGCAGATGTTGATCAGCCTCCCGTCGCACCGCGACAGGCAGGCCGCGAGGCGCGCGAGATGCAGGTTGACCTGCTGCGTCACGTCGACCCCTGCGGCCCACTCCTCCAGCACGACGTCGACAAACCCTGTGGTGGCGCTGCGAATCTCGATGAGCTGCTCGTCGAACCTGTCGGTCGGCGCCCCCACCTTCCTCTTCCGGTGCTGGGGGGCGGAGCCCCCCGTCCCGCTGCTGCGGTTGCTGCTGGCGGTGCTGACGACCGACACAGCCTCGCTGTCGGTGCGCTGCACCAGCGGGTTCAACCTCTCCACGTTATCCCTGACAAACCCCAGCAGAGGGGCGTGCGATTTGGGGATGAGCAGCGACAGCGCCACGCGATCTCCGATGCCCTTTAGGGTGCGGTGCCCGATAGGGACGACTGCAACATCTGCCCGGGAATCGCAGAAATCGCCGCAGAGCGCTGCGACTATATCATCCTCCATGACGGTGCAGCCGCCGATGCCCTGCGACTCCAGACGCGCGGCGCGGTTGACAGTCGGCCCGAAGTAGTCATATCTCTGGACAATATCGTTGAACTCAATCGTGACGTCGCCATACCCGATCCCCATCCGGACGTGCAGCCCGGAGTAGGACCCGGCATGATGCTTCACGACAACCTCTTCCAGAGCGTCGGGCCACGATGCGTTTCGCAGTCGTATCTGCGACTCCATTGCGAAGCGGACTGCCTCCCCTAGGGTTGCGAACGCTAGCATGAAAGAGTCGCCGATCGTCTTCACCTCATATCCGCGGCAGCTGCGAACCACCTCGCGGATTATGGAGTTGTGCATGCGCAGCGCGTCCGACATGCCAGCCGGAGTCAGCTCCCACAGGCGGGTCGAGCCCTCTATATCGGTGAACACGACTGCGACAGGCCCCTCACTCCCAGGCGCCTGCTGCTGATGCTCCCCCGAGAAGGGCGCCAGAGGCTCCGTGTCGAAGATTGCCTCCGGCATGAAAGCTTTATATTCCCGCATGTTGGCGACGAGGGTGTTGATGGCGCCGCGCATCACGTTGATCTCCTTCAGCGAGGACTCCCCTTCGGGCATCTCCGCGATACCTTCGACGTCTGCGTTGGCGACCCTCACGATCTCCCGGGCAAATAGGGAGAGGGGACGCGCCATTGCTGCGTTGAATGCCACAAAGAGAAAGACGCCGAGGAGGAGTACAGCCGTGGCGACAAGCCATGTTGCGGTGCTCTTGCTGCTGAGGCTGTCCTGCATGGCACGGTCCTGCTGGTGGATGACTCGCAGCATCTCCTCTGCGTTGCCTGCGGACTCACGCGCGATATCCTCAGATGGCAGCATCACAGCCATCATGCGATCCCCGGAGGCCCCCGCCTGCTGCCAGGCGACGTGGAGTGCAAATGTGAGGCTCTGATCCGGAACCCACCTCGCATCCCCCGTCTTCATCAGGGCAGCCACCTCCTGCTCGCCGAGAGACCTGTTGTGCACCCTCAGGTCGTCAATCAGCCCGCTAAAGCCCTGCCCGATGGAGTAGTTCTGCGTGACGAGGGTCAGGGGTACCTGTTCCCCCATCGGGCTTTGGGACCTCTTCACCCCGTCGACATATAGCGCGCAAAAGCCCCCCTTCCTCCTCTGCGCGAAGGCGACAGAAGCGGTGAGGTGAACCCAGCGGCCCTCAGGAATGCCTCCGGCTACCGCCCCCGTCTTGCAGCCGTAGGAGATGACGGATATGAGGATGGACCCATCGTCATACAGCCTGAAGTTGGAATCTGGGGTCATGGAGTCGGCGAAGAGGATCCCCTTGGTAGAGCGAGTGTCCCTGGCGGCGGAGGAGGGGTCGCGGCGGACCCAAACCGACACGGAGTAGTCACTCTTGGGTCGGCACGACGATCACATCCGGAACCCCGCCCCAAGGGAGTGTGTTGTTGAAATAGTCGAGGGTGCTGCGATACGCCCCCCCACTGCCCCCTGCCAGATCCCTCCGCGCAACCACCCTCGGGACGCGCTGGGTGAGATATGGGGATATGCGTATCGACCCACCCCTGTCAAGCCGGATCGCCTGCCCGTCCCTCCCCTGCGCAAACCGGTGGCAAGAGGAAGGGGCGCCTCCGTTGGGGCACTCAACCCACGCATCCCAGTGGTGCCAGCTGGTGTCCTCCGCCGTGCCATCGAAGGGGAAGTGCATCCATTCGGTGCGGTACCCACGGAAGTAATCCCGCCCCCTGAAGGAGTCCACCAACACCTCGCCCCCGCTGTGTTCCGTGTTCCATGAACCCGGCGCTGGAGCAGTTGGCGCAGCATTCGAAGTTGAACACTGTGCACTCTGGGTCCACAGCGGCCAGGTCCTGCCGCAGCGCCTCGAAGAGCTGGATGTCGCCCCCCTCGAGCGGCGGCACGTCTGGGGTCCCGGCAGTGGCAGCAGGGGCGGCGGTGGGGCTGGTGGTGGAGGAGAACGAGGCCGGCACAGATGTAGGTGGCGGGGTGCCGACCCCGTCTGCGGCAGCGCCAGCATCAGCAGGTTCTGCAGCAGCCGTGAACATGTGGTGCGCCAGAGCCGTGGCGGAGATCCGGGTCATGTCGATGCCGAAGACAGCCACACGGCCCCCGTCCGTCTGCTGGGGCACGGCGTCGAACAATCCGTCGTAAGTGCTCCCCGCACGCAGCGTCACCACCACCGCACACACCGGCAGCTCCTCCGTGCCCGCCGGCGCGTCGGGTGCGGCCACCTCGATGCGCCGGATGCAGCGGCCCGAGTACGACACGTCCCCAGCTGCGGTGCTGCAGGGCGCCTTCACCTTGGCGCACTTCTTCTTCTTCTGCACGGTAGAGGGGGCAGCTTTGCCTGAGGCACTCTTCGACGCCTTCCCCATCGAGAACATGCTGCTGAGGAACGATCCGCCAGACATTAGCGCGTGTGTGTAGGGGTGGGTGTGTGAGGGACAGACAAGATGATCTGCATGGCGGCGAGATGCGTTGCTATTGAGATGCGCGCCTACACACAACACAGGCGCTTGCGTGTGCCGGGGGGAAACATCGCAACAAACACTCTCTGTGGAGAACAACGGGTGGTTGGGCAGGGGGGTGACGCGGTCTCTTGCGCTTCAGGCCATCTTGGGTTGCTTGCCCTGCAGTTTCACCAGCCTGACCACCCCAAGTCAGTGGTTCTGGGTAGTGCTTGACAGAGTAGGGTGGCCCTGAAGCAGTGTGAGAGGCAAAGGGGTTTGAGGCCCCAGCTCCCAGATCCCCAGAATCAGATGTGCCTCGGAATCGACATACGGCCTCTCCCCGGTTCCCTCAGGAAACAGGTGACAGGCTTAAGCCCCCTCCGATGTGTTTGATAACCTTCATCATTCATCAGGAGTTTTGGGTTCCCCTGTCCCTCTGCCTCCCCCGCACGCAACAACATCCCACCAAAGGTGTTTGTTTTGTCAGGTGAAGTGGTGGCTCATGCCACCAGCTATCCTTGGCCATCTAGCTTTTGTGCGCCCACACACGCCACTTCAGGTAACCAGGAGACATCCTTTAAAACCCCTCTCTCTCTCTCTCTCTCTCTCTCTCTCTCTCTCACCCCCACCCCTGTGTGTGACGCCTCGGATGAGCTGCCTGAAGTACAGAAAGTGGATTGATGGCGGAGCAAAAGGAGATAGGAAACATATGAGAAGTTTCGCTGCGCTTCGACTCCTTCAGTGTGCCTGTCGCATTTCCTCTGACACACAGGTGTGTGTGGTACAAAGAAAATCAAGAAAGCAAGGCAGTGGGAAAGTGGTTCCCGAGTGCAGTGCACTCAGGGTGTAATGAAAAACACACAACACGCACAGCAAGTGGGTCGAGTAGAGGTGCCTCTCTGAGAAATAATGCGCTCGTCGGCACCGCGTTGCGAAAACAGTAGGTAATAAATAGTATTGGGGGAGGGGGCCGTCGCAAATTTTTGGCAGTAGTTCGGCGATCGTTCTCTCTTCAATCCCCAGCTCCCACCCCAGAGGCTCCAGCTCCAGTCCCAGAGGCCGGACCTCACACAAGGTCGGCTTAGTCAACGTTAGACCAGCGAGCTGGCATCGAACAGAAGCCCGCGAAGACCGCTGCACGGGAGCCAGACGCGCTATGTAGGGTTTCGTGTGGAACACACAACTTTGGGGAACACACTAACACGGAAGGGATGGCCGGAGATGCTGGATTGGCTTGAAAGCCTTGCCAGGCATGGCAGGCAAGAACCCCGGCAAACCCGGCCATTCACGCACCCGAAAGAAGGCACGCAGGAGTGTGTCCCGGACAAACTGGCTCTCGTGTCCACCCGCCGACACAACGTGGCAAGCGGTCCAGGGAGCACCCTCAACAAAAACTTTTTCTCGGTTACCTTTCGTATTTCTTCACGAATGATCCTGCATGACTCCAGCTTTATTTTCACTGTGACAAGCTTCTTGTTGTGTGTGCCAGTGGGAAGCACTGCCAACTGTGACAAAATTTATGTCACAGTGGATAAAAGAGTCCAGGTCTGTTGGTGCACGAGCGGCAGTGCGTTGTGGCCCCTGTAGTAAGGAAGGCGCTGCTGTAAATAGGTGGGCATGCGTCTCAAAAACACACTGCACACACGCGGTACGCTCCAACTTGACTTCTGATGTGACAAGAGTTTCCCAGCAACCGCAAAAAAAAATCACCGTTGATTTTGTCTACCTTTCGTTGAGCACACTCCTGTGTCAAAGGCTGAAGTGGCAAGTGGCCTGATGAAGATTATCCTCATAAGGTCGTGACTTCGCGATTTCTCTGAGCTTCGTCGCTCGGTACTGGTAAAAAAGATACGGCGTCCGTACTGCGTTTGTTTGTGCAACCAGCAAAAATACTGGGCTTGTTGATGTGTGTGCACCAACAAACGGGGTAAAACACAGGCAACACTCCCTCCGTATCTTGACGAGGAGGCACATGACAAGCATTGCTGCTTGTTTCTGGGCGAACTGATGTGTGAGGAGGCTGCACGAAAGCAGCGCAGGAGGCAAGAATTGTTGTGTCGGCAAGCGTGGCTGTGCGCCAGGTGCGCACTCGGCACACGCGAAAGATGACTCACACATGAAGCAGACACTACAGAGCGCAGTCGGAAAGTCTGTCACCTCACAAGGAGCGCTCCTCTCGTGTTGTCCTGTATAGCCCGCTTTCCAGCGAGGGGGTTCGTGCCGTTTGCAGGGCTTTTTTGAGACTTTTCCAGGCGGATCTTCTCGCATCTGGTCTTGATGGCGCCTTTGACGGAGAAAGGGTCCCACGTCCCAACATCCACGCTTTCGAGGCCGTACATCATGTCCACCTTCACGGTGTCGATGCGCGACGGGAACAGCGTGTTGAGGACCTCGTTCATCGGCCCGTTCATCAGGATACGCTTGTCGCACATACGCGTCCACCCTTCGCACTCCATGGCGTCCTCGATGGTCTGCCCCACGAGGGCAAAGTCCAACTGCCGGCCCCCGATGTTCGACTCCAGCAGAGGGCCGTACGCAATTCCGACCCCCACATGCATCAGCTCGGGCTCCACAGCATCGGGTGGTGGGTTCTTTCGGTACATCTTCAGCCGGTTCTGCACGTCGATAGCCGCGTACACAGCGTCGAAGGCAGCCGACACAGGGAACTGTGCGATCACCATGTCGCCGACAAGCTTGTATGCGGTGCCGTTGTGGTCTGCGACACATTCGAGCACCACCGTCAGCATGTTGTTGATCAGCGTCATCAGCTCGCGCGGCGTCAGCACCTCGCTGATGCTGGTGAATGATACAAGGTCTGTGGCAAGCATCACCTGGTTGCTCACCCGCGGATCGAACCGGCTGGGGTTCTGCCCCGAGACAAGCATTCGCAGCACCGTCTGGGGCACGTACTTCTCGATGGTCTTGTAGGCAGTCGACAGGGTTTGTATCATCGTGCCGGCGACGAGTGCGACGAACTCTGTAGCATCGCCCAGTGCGAACTGGCGCATTCCCCATGATGAGAACTGCCGTGAGTCCACTTCACGCACGATCGTGACTGTCACGTCGTAGTGACGCGGGTCCCTTTTGATCTTCTGGAACAGCGTGTTGACCACATCCGGCATCCCTTCAAGGATCTGGATGAAGTAGTTCCCCACCTTCATGAGCACACCGGTGATGCCCAGCGACGCGTTGTTCACCGCAGCCTTCTTGATCATCGCTGCGACCTCGCCTTCGGAAAAGGTGTCCCTGGACTGAGACACGTAGCACAGCCGCATCAGCAGCGAGAAGCCCGGCCCCCCCTTCTGCAGCGGCGACATAATTCCTTTGCTCGTCAGGCTTGCCTCGTCGGGGGGCGAGCCGTTGTACTTCCATTCGAAGATCTGCTCGCCAGACGCCTTCCCCTTGAGCTGCACGTTCGGAAGCGAGGTCAAATCATTGTGCACGTAGCCGTGGTGACGGAGCAGCGACAGTGCACTCTGCGTCAAGAGCAGGACGTACTTATCGTCCCTCTTGTACCCTGCCAGCCGGCTTGCTGTGTTGACAGGGTCGCCCAGCACCGTGTAGTCGTACTTCTGGGTACATCCAATGTTGCCGCGAATGACGGGGCCAGCTGTCAGTGACACGCGCACGTCAACCACCATCGAGTCGCCTGATTCGATCTTCGCCGCCACCCGCTCCAGCACAGCCTTGCCTGCATTCAGTGCCGCCTCCACCTGTGTCGTCTCGAACATGCAGATGATGTTTGTGCCGATGTACTTCACCACCTCGCCCCCGTTTGCCGCAACAATGTATGCCACCCTGCTGTAGAACATGTTCAACGAAGCCACGAGCGACCCGACCGAATCCTGCAGCTTGTTCCACAGAGAGTGCACCGCGCACACCATGATGCACGTGCTGCCGAAGTCCGCCCTCACATCTGCCGGGTCGATGCCCTGCCGCACGAAGGACGTGACGCCAGGCGGGATGTACTTTTCAATGATCCCAAACGAGATGTTGATGGTGTCGATCAGGCACCGGATCACGACGTTCACCTCCGACGAGAACCGCATTGCCCAGCTTGTGAAGGTCCTGCTGTCGATCTCGCACACGCGGATAATGCAGAGGTTCGTGTGCCTCTTGTCCCTTTCGATGTGTGTGTACAGCTGCATCACATCCTCCTGTTCCCCTTCGAGCACTTGAAAGAACGTCTCGTTGAAATGCACTAGAGCCCCTGTGATGTTGAGCCGTTTGTTGGCAGCAGCCGCGTTTGCCGCCAGCTCCACCAACTGGTCGCGGGTAAAATCGATTGTGGCGGTCGACGAGTACAGCAGTTGAATCAAACGAGGCGCTGTCGATGCCATCCTGTAGTTACGGCTGAGCAGCAAGGAGGTCTCGAGCGAGGTGTTGTTGGAAGCGGCATCTACCGGTACGATGGGCTGCGCCAGGCGCACGGCAGCTGGATCGTTGACTGCTAGCGGGCACGGCTTTGCGGCTGTCTCGCCGGGCGCTGTGAGCGAGAACGGGGATATGTACTCGGTGTCTGCCTCGGCGGGATCCGCACACCCGCAAGCGTTTCCCATTGTTGTGTCACAATGTGTGCAATGAAGCCTGAAGTGTGGCCCACGATGCTGAGAGGAGAAGAACGCTATCTGGGGGCCTTTTTAAATGCTGCGTAGCTGTCGATGGTCTCTAGGGTGGGGCTGCAGACAACACCACTTCTTTTTGGTCCCCCTTTTTTTGGCGCCGTCTTTGGCAGCGGCACGCTTGAGATTCAGGCAGAGCTTTCTCAGATTTTTTTCTCTGAGAAACACAAACACCAAACACACACACAAAGCACCCGCTGGCACCGCCGCCTTCAAGCGGCACGTCACCACGGCACGCCTTTGAGAATAGATCGTCCCACACACCCACCATCCTTGCGTTGCGTGTGGGATTCAGGCGAGCTTCAGCTCCCCCTATACAACGAGGCCATCCCACCCACACGGGGGCACGCAGTACGTGACAAGCCGTGCCTGTAAAGAGAGATATGTATCCACGCACGTGTCGTTTGCCCTCCGGCCGACGCTTGCATTGGCTGGAGCTTCATGATGGGGGGGGGGGGGGGGGGGATCAGCACGCCAAACGACACGCTGTCAAGCACCTTTGAGGGAGGGCGAGAGAGGCAATGGAAATGGAACGGGGTGGGCATTCCACTCAGCAATGCGCAGTGGCGGGACAAGGTGAGCTGCGCGCGCGTGTGTGTCACAGTGGAGACCACAACCAGATCAAGTGCTCTGGTGTGTGTCCACACTAATATAAAGAGATTCACGTGTTTGTTTTTGAAACGGGTGTTTTGCGCAGCGTGCCCTTTCATAGGGCACACACCGCACCCCTGTGGGTGCGCATATGCATGCCTCACAAAACCAGGTTGCAGAAGTGACACGGCTTTGACACATCACAGGGCGGCACACACAGAATGCGGCAGACTGGCTCCCACCAACACCACACGGGGCTAGACCAACCTACCCTCGGGGGGGCGACGTACGTGCCTACCCGCTACTCTTCGCCCTCCATCTTCGGGAAGGTTCCGACCCACTCCTCGAGCACCGTCGGGAGACCCAGGTGCGAGTGGGGTGTCAGGAGGTAGTCACGTCGCTGCATCTCGTTCAGGCGGCTCACGGCACTGAGGAGGGTGTGGCGGTGGGGGTGTTGTTGTTGTTGTGTGCGCGCGTGTGGGGTGTTTTTGGAGCGGCGGCAGTGGCCATCTCCCCCCACCCCCCCACAATGCCCACCCGACTAATTATTAAGACGGGTGCTGCCATACCGACCAAATGCAAACACCTCGTCGCTCCCCGTGAACAGTGCGGACTGCCCCGCATTCCGGACACCCAGCGCGTCCGCCGCCTCGAGATCCACGCCGATCAGTCCGACACCACCACCCCTACCCGTGAACAGGTCGTCTGGGGCCACATCAGCCGTGCAGATCATCTTGCACTTCCGCTCGTACAGCTCGTCGACGAGGTAAATAAACCGCCGTGCCTCGGTACGCTGCATCGCAGGAGGGGGTGGTGGCCGGGGGGGGGGGGGGGGGGGGGGGTGTTGCGGAGGACACTGAGGCTGTGAGGCTGGCTGTTCCCATTGCGGCCGCCCTTTTGCGAAAAGGATAGACATTTGACAGCAACATCTTTTTTTGCAAAAATCGGCGGGTGGAGAGCCACGCCGAGACACACCGCCCCGCCCCCCCCCCCCCCCCCTGCCCTCTCGATGGCACATCTCCCCTCCCCCTCCCCCCTCCCCCACTGCCACTCACACAACACAACACATGCACACGTTAATATTTTTAGTTTAGTACAGCAGGTCACACCGAACGAGCTCTGGTGCTGCCTCCACCACCACACACACCCAAGCATACGTCAGAGAGGGTCATCGCAGGGACGCCCTTCACCACCACCGCGAAGTGCTCCTTAGCAATGGCGCCGAAATCCGCTTCAGACAGGGGGGACTTGCAGAGGTCATCGAATGTGAACACCGCAACCCCGTTCGCCGCCCCGCGGATGGGGACATTCCTCCCGAAGACGCGCACCGAAGACGGCTGGAGGGCCGCACCGCCTGCCAGGAAGTCCACCGCCTTCTGAACCTTGGCGTCGGTAGTGGAGTCGCAGGGCGTGAAGTAGACGGACTCAGGGAGGGCCAGTCCCTCGCGCCGGTAGTCTGTCTGAGACTGCATCTTGTGGACATCACAGTGCTCCTTGATGACATCGATGAACGGGAGGAATTTGTGCCGGTTCAGGCCCCCCTCGTAGAGGTCTTCGGGAGCGCGGTTGCTGGTGGCGACCATGCAGAGCCCGTTGTTGTAGAGTGCGGTGAACAGGCCCTTCACGATCATCGCATCCCCGATGTCGGTGATTTGAAACTCGTCGAAGCAGAGCAGCTCCACCTCCTCTGAGATCAGCCGGGCCGTCTCCTCGATTGCGTGGAGCGATTTTGTCTTCTTCTTCACCTCGTGCATCCTGAGGTGCACGTCCAGCATGAACTGGTTGAAGTGGACGCGCTTCTTCCGCTTCACCGGGATCTTGTCGAAGAACAGATCCATCATGAACGATTTCCCACACCCGACCCCCCCGTGGATGTAAAGCCCTTTCACAGAGGTCATGGTTTTCCCACCCGATGCACCGCCGGCAGTTTTCCCGCCGAAGAGAGAGGCGAAGAAGCCAGCCTCGGCGTGGGAGTCAGTTCCCCCGTCCCCATTGCTCTGGGTGAACTGGGCAAGAGCGTCGTGCACAACCTGGAGTCTCTTTAGAGCTGCGAGCTGGCCTGCATCCGGCGCGATCTCCTCCGCTGCAACCAGGACATCGTACGCCGCAAGCGGGCTGCTCGATTCGATGTACATCTGGTGAACCTCGGGCCACCACGCCAGAAACTCCTCCCTGTCGACAACCCCGTTCCCATCTTTGTCTATCGCTTCGAAGAGATGCCGGAGATTCCCATCGGAGAAGGGCTGAACACCCGTCTCCTCCACAAGCGACTTGAACCCCGCGTAATCCAGCACCTGCCCCTCAGAACCGGGCGTGACGTGCCTTTGGAAGACGACAGATGAAACACCCCGCCTCTGCCCCCGTCGGACCATACCCTGCAGCGCCGGGGATGTGGAATCCCCCTGGTGGGCACTGCGACTGCCCCACATCCTCTGCCGTGCCGCCGGAGCATCGGGCGCAGAGGAGAAGGCTCGGCGGGACGGGCGTTGAAGGAGCGGAGATCCCGGGTGTGTCTGGGATGCGGCGCCGCAGCTGCCCTGCAGCGCAGTGGCGGCTCTCCGGAGGAGGGCGGCAGGCGGGTACTGCATGGTTGTGGCGGGGGGGGGGAGGGGGAGAAGGGGAGGGGGGGGGGGGGCCCTTAATGTGTGTGGCTGTGCAGCCGGCTCCCCCCCCCCCTCCCCTCCCCTCCCCTCCCCTCCTATATACCCAACTCCCCCCAACCCCACCCCCTTTTGATTCTGCTGGGCTGCGTGGTTGTGGGGGATCTGTGGTGAGGTGGTTTCCCGCCCCCTCGCACAACACTGGCTGGAAAGTGACGGGGGTGTTGGGGGGGGGGGGGGGGGGGGGGGGGACGGTATGACCGGCGCTTCCTCCTCCAACATTTTTTTCACCCTCACCCACACCACACTGGGGGCCTTCGCTCAGAAATGCAGAGAAGTGAGAAATGGTGAACTGCCTCACAACACTGGCTGCAAAGTGACACAGTTTGACACACAGTGTGGCACAGAGCGAAGGCCCCAACTAAACGTGTATGCAAAGAAGGGAGGGATATGGGAGGGCAGCAGGGCCTTTTACTTTGGTGCTGTTGTTGCGGCTGTTTTTGCTACCAAGACAGGAACACCCCCCACCCCCCCTCCTTGTTGCCGTGGTGTTTAAAAGGGTCCCCGGAGCCTGCGCGCCCTTTTCGAGGTGTGGCTGCTGCTGCCGGGAGGTCTACCGCCAGCAGGCTCTTGTGACAAACTGTGGCCGCGGCGACAGCTCTCTCCTTCATATTTTCTCGCGCGGAACTTTCCCCACCCACGCTTATTCTGCAGTTCAGAGCGGAAAGGGTTGTTTACAATTTTCACGCCGAACGGCAGCCGAAGCAGATAACGATGGCTCCGCAGGCAGGGGGGTAGGGGGGAGGGGGGTAGGGGCGACACCCCCGCTACCCCCACCCCCTCGCCTGCCACCTGCAATGAAATCGAGTGTGTCAGCCCTCGGGCACAGCCTTGGCACAGCAGCCCTCTCCCATACACACACACGCGAACCTAATTATAGCAGTGCGGAGCACACCGAGTCTGCTCTGGTTGGTGTGACATCTCCCGCTGCCACTCACACCAACACAACACAACGCACAAGATTTGCGTGTGGTATTCCCCCCCCCACTAAAAATATGGTCACTACGCACACACACACACACACACACAACTGGTGCGCCCGAAGAAGCGTTTTTAAACTTCTGATGAACTTCTGATAGAAGAGGGAGGAGGGGGGATCTCAGGCGCACCCAGTTCACAACGGCACCCATTTTGTTTAGTGCAGGCCGCACCGAGTGAACTCTGGTGATGCATCCCACTGAACAAAGGCGTACGCGCGTGAATATCACACACACACACACACACACACACGAAAATGATAAGGCTGTTGTTTCGTGCGCCAAAAAAAACCCCGGGCAAAAACAAAAGCAATTCTCCCGCAGCCTGATGTAGAGAGGATGCCTTTGCTTCCCGAAAGCGCTGCCTACCATATTTTTTTTGACACTGACAGGAGGACCCTGTTGCAGTAAAAAAAAAGAAAGAACCCCCCGTCTTCACAAAGATACAGCAGGACGTAAACCTTGGGTCCTCCTCTCTAAAGTGCAGAAAACGTGAGCCGGGGTTGCAACCTGACACACCAAGACACCTCCAGTATACCCCCCCCCCCCCCACACCCCACAGCCATCGAGAGGATGCGCCTGCACGGTGCTCGTTCTGCGAGACTGGGCGAGAGACGAATATCAGCCCTGCACACAGAGCCAGTTGCGCGCAGACATCAGGGGAAGGGTATGGTGCTTCCGAGCTCCAGGAGGAGCTCCAGCAAAATTTCCAGCATAACCCTGACCAGATAGGGGGATGGGGGGCTTCGCGCTGTGTCAAGCTGTGTCAGTTTGTCCCCCTTCTTGCGAGGCGGCTCACTTTTCTGAGTGCACTTCTGAGCGAAGGCCCCCAGGAATTATTTTTTTTTTGGTATCGACAATCACATACACTGCGAGAGCTAGGCTACTGCACATGGTACGATTTGTCCCATTGACACCCTTTCTCCCGTACCGAGGTGCAGGATCGGGGGGCAGTGATACTGTTTTTGCTGTCGTTTTGTGCGCCGGACATATCTGGGCAAAAAAAAAAGCAAGGGGGGTGGGGGGGGGATGTCTCTCCAACAAAAGGCCAGGCAGCACCGTCCAGCAGCAACCGCACGTCTCAGTGATGCGCTTTTACGCTTCGACACACAGAACAGAACCTCCCTGAACTGACCATCACACCCTTGGGGCCCTTCACTCTAAAGTGCAGAGAAGTGAGCCGCCTGACAATAGAGGCTGCAACACCTGACAACACTTTGACACAGAGCGAAGGCACCTTTGAAGTCTGACATCGGGGGCGATCGGAAAGTTCACACGTGTTACTAAGGCAAATGCTGTTCTGGGCCTTGTTCGGGATCCTGATCAATGGGGGGGTGGGTCCCGGTGCTTAGAGAACATGGCGGTTGCTTGCTCGTGGTGAATGTGGCATTTTATCGTCGTACGATCGCGGGGGGGTGGGGGGGAACACTTCCCACCAAGACACAACACCATTTTCGGAACCGAAGCCAAGACAGGCGCTTTCAGAGAAGGGGCGCCTTTCAGCATGCAGGCGAGGGGGAAGACGCCGTCGACGGGACACACTATCGAGGCGATGTGGCACCCCTCTCGAAAAAATTGATGAACTCTTGAAAAGAAGATCACGGCCACCACACGCAATGTCAGAGTCCGTGGGTTTAGAATGCAAGGCATCGCCGGGACCTTCACAGCCTCCAGGCGTGTTACTTTGAGGGCAGATACTCAGGCGGGACTTGAGTCCTGTCGTGGGCACCTCTGCTGTGCCCTTGTGCAAGACTTCCGGTCATCTCCTGTGCAGATGGGATGAAGAGCAATTAAAGTGGGGCAAACCCTGTTCTCGGAACACTAGCTCGCTTGGAAGGCGAGCCCATGCCCGTGCTGACGGCGAGGCAATAATGAAAAATAAAAGATAAGGCGTCGTTTGTGCGCCAAACCCGGAAGAGAAAGTACAGTATGCATTATCGTATTCCCTTTGCTCTGTCTTCTTATTGCGTAATGCAGAGAATGGGTAGCTGATGAGTTGGGAGCAAGCGTAGGGGCCGATCCCTCACAACGGATTAACCTTGAGAGGTGTGATCACAACGCAGAAAATCTGTGACCCCACCCCACCCCATCCCCGCCCACCTCGGGTGCAACCCTTCTGCAGAAACACTGGAGATGGGGGTGTTTTTCGCGCCCTGTGAATATCCCATTCGGCTCTATCCCGCCTCTTCAGATTATTGCACCAAAATCACAGCTTTTGCTTGGCGTAAGCTGCACCGAGCAGGCCTTTTGGAAGGCACCTCCCCTAAACCCCCACACCCACCCCCCCACTCCGCCGAACTCTGAACTCCACGCTTCAAAAAAATTCTCACTCAACGCTACGACACTCCCATTCCCTTCCAAGAACGCCGGGTCGCAGCGGCTGGTGGTTCCTTGGGCAGAATCCCCCAGCAACACAACAAAAATCCATTTTTTTAAAGGTAGCAATCCCAGAAGACTGGCCTCTTCGCTCTTCGGCAACGCTTCTTTTTCTTGGTGAGGGGTAAACAAGGCGCCGAAGGGGTTTTCCGAAAGGAACCGCGACGGGGGTGAGGAGGAGGGGATGGAGGGTGGGGAGGGGTTCGTGTGACATCCCCACACGACGGGGCATTCGGATCCCGGGCTGCACCCCGGCTAGCTGGCTCACTCACGAAGTCCATTCCGGCGAGTGCCCGGCGGCGAGTCGGCCACCGGATGATGGGAATACGGAGAGTGTGTCGGCCGGGTAGCCGGCTACCCGGGGCCCCGGATCGCGTCGTGTTCAAGGGGAAAACCCGCTCTTCTTCTGGCACCCCTTTTGTTCAAGGGGAAAATCTGTGTTCTTCTGCCTTCACCCCTCCCTCCCTGTAAGACTGCCCCGTATTTTTCCCCCCGACGAAAAAGGACGAAAACGACAAATAGGACGGGTAAGGATATGGGAAAAACTTGGGTTCCCGGTTGCCAAGGAAGCACACCGCGTATGAAACACTGCATACTGCAGTGGCTGCGGTTCCGGTGATTACCCGAGCCATTTATCCCTTCGCCTTCTCAGCCCAGTTTGGCAGTCAGCACGTGTCGGGATGAAGGGGCTGTCAGCAAGAACACCCTCGCAGAATGTCTTGCATCACATTCGTCCGTTCCTTCAGGGCAGCCTTCACAACCCGGAAGGTCGTCCTCGCCGTGGTGCACTCAGGCGCACTCTTCAGCGTGTGGAGGACGCAGGAAGAGGACGTGCCAAGGCGTGTGGCATCCTGTTCCAGGTGTAATATACACTCTGACTGACACCGCACCCACAATCATGTGGACGAATGTGAACTTCCCACAGAAGGGCTCAATACTTTTTCGTCCCTGTTCCCCCCGACGAAAAAGGACGAGGGGGCAGTCTTTTCCCCCACCCCCCCCACCCCACCCTCCTTCCCCCGTCGCGAAGGTACCCAAAAAAAATGAAAAGGGGTCAAAAATAAAGGTGTCCAGAGGAAAGATGGTCGAAAAGAAACAACGAAGATGAACAAATAGAGGGGGGAAATGCATGAATAGGGTGGTGGGGAGCGGGGAGGGGGGAAGGGAAGAGGGGGGGGGGGGGCATGTGCTGGGAAATCGGGAAACGAGAGGGGTGTGGGGTGTGGGGGGGGATTACGGAAAGGTTCGTTCCGGAAGTTCCGGCAGTGGTCGGTGGGGGGTTGGGGGGGGGTGGGGGGTTTGATCGTCGAGAGTCAATGAAAAAGCAAGTCGCCCGGTGGGGGGTGGGGGGGTGGGGAAGGGCAAGTAGACCCTGTTCCCGCCACCCTATGTGCCGTTTTTTGGGGGGATTATATGCAGGAAGCGGCTGGACCGCGAGAAGTACGTTACAGAGGTTGGCCTAAATGAGGAAGCAGGGTTGCAAAAAGAAGGAAATATAGCCGGTGCCCCTAAAACAGTCCGGTTTTACGTCGTTCTTCCGGACTTCATACCCCGTTCTTCTCTCGGGATCTATGTAATGCAAGCAAGCGACAGGCCCGTGACGTGTGTCTGCAGTATTTACGCAGTTCTCTTCCTGGATCCTGGTTTTCAAGGCCACCAACTTTCTGATAAGCCGTGATTATTGCCCCCTAACCCGTGTCCAACGAAACGCCCCCCCCACTCAAAAAAATCAGGAAAGTCACCACCTGGTGTGGGGATTGGGGGTTGGAGGGGAACAGTCTTGATACCCACGAACACCTCTGCTCAGCAGAAACCTGACTCTGCGAGCCTCGATGTGTTTTTATGAGTATTTCCTTAGGCCTGGGGGTGAATGGGGGTGCTGGGGGGGGAAGAGAGTCAATGGAGAGTGGAGGGGAGGGATTGCAGATAGACGGCGATTGCCAACCCCTTTCTGGCTGCCTTTATTTATTTACCGTATACGTAAATATTTTGGAACGTAAATATTATGGAACGTAAATATTTTGGAACGCTGGTGGGTTGGCGTTCCAGATTTTTTTCGTTCCATAATATTTACAGGGCTTTCTGCGACTCGGGGACTTGGACCAGGTGATCGGACGGCATACAGAGTCCCTGACGGGACCTACTCGTGCACTTTTCGCGCGATTACCTGACGCAAGCCGTCCTCACCACCGAGTCCCCAACTGGCCCTGTAAATATTATGGAACGTAAATATTATGGAACGGACCGGCCAAAAATGGGCCCGTTCCATAATATTTACGTTCCATAATATTTACGTATACGGTATTTTACCTCCGCCTTGTGTGCAAAACAGTCGCGGGAAAAAACAATGCACAGAAATATTCTTTTTGTTGGAGTCATCTCGGCCCGGTCCTTCAGAGCCTGGGCTTTGGGGGGACAGTGCACAGATGCACTGCCTTCTCTGTGACACACACACACCCCCCACCCCACCCCCCCCCACCCCCCAGTAGAAACAAGGTGCCATGCGGTAGGGTGACATCAGAGGGCGGCAATCAGATTTCAGAACAACGCATGAGCGACTGAGAGGGGAGGAGAAGGGGGGGGAGGGAGAGAGAGAGAGAGAACTTGTTTTGTAATGTGTTTTGTTGCGTGAGTTCGCAACGCCACGCTATTGCGCCCAAGAGAGCAGAGAGAGAAAACGGAGAGGGAACCACGCATGGCAGCCTACTAGCCAGGGTTTTGACCAGACAACCACCCTCGGGGTTGCCTTGGTCAATAGGGGAGGGGAGGGGGGGGAGGGGGGGGGGGGCACTGTGCGATGCCAAGCGCCTTGCCCAACCAAAGCTGCAAGACGAGTGAGAGAAGATGGAGTAGGGGGGGGGAGAGGGGGGGGGGCGTGGGGCGTAAGGCAAGGGGGAGAGGGTAAGCTGACCCCACCCACCCACCCCCCCCCCCACACACTCCCCAACAAAATAAGATAAATATGTGGGTTATGCAACAGACAGATTGATTTTTTTGGAGGCATCGTTATTACAGAGGGGATGGGGGGGGGGGTCGGGGGTGTTTATGTTTGTATGTTTGTATGTGTGTGTGTGTGTGGGGGGGGGGGGGGGGGGGGGGGAGGAGGGGGCCGAACACACATACTTAGCACGTTAGCACGCTTATTCGGCAAGTCCCCGCCCTCTACTACCACATGCAAGATAAGATGCGATGGGGGTGGGGGAATCCTGGCGTGCGCGGCTGAACGCAAAAGCCTCGTTTCCCCACCATATTTTGTAATGGATAAAGCACTCGCGTAATACAACAGATAGTCGCACGATAATAATAAGGCTACAGTTTTTGGCGCATGTAGGTGTGTGCATGCGATACCACGCACAGAGAGATGAGATTTACCGTATATACTATAGACAACAGAAGAAAGGAACAGCCCACGTGCGGCTCCCCTACACTCGCATGGAATATGTGGAGGGGAGGCTGCGTGAATTGTTCACAAGGATACCAGCCCCAGGTGAAAATGGCGCTGCGCTATGATTCCAGAGTGATTTCTTACATAAGAACGGCACACCGTGTGACCCTTACAAGAGGGCGCGCCCAGTTGTATGGGGGGTGGCAACAGCAAGAAAAAAAAAAGACAGCGCACAAAAAAAATCGATATTCGCACAGAGGGGCGTCCACCCAAATGGTGAACAGGAAAGCGAAAGAATGAATGAAATAGACCCCCGGCAAGATGGGGGCTCTTGTGATTTGATGGGGTTTTCGACGGACAACGCCCGACCCCCCCACACACAGCCCCTGGTAGGTGGGTGGGTAGGTGGGGTGGCGTCGGCCGCGTGGACAGGGGATATTTTTTCCCCAGGTTGTGCTGTACTTTTTTTGGCTGGAATCAGCCAGATATGCCTGAACTGGGCAAGAATAACAATAATGTTGTTTACCGATCGCATAGTGCCGTATCATATCGCATGCAAAAAAAATACCGTATACGTAAATATTTTGGAACGTAAATATTATGGAACGTAAATATTATGGAACGTAAATATTTTGGAACGCTGGTGGGTTGGCGTTCCAGATTTTTTTCGTTCCATAATATTTACAGGGCTTTCTGCGACTCGGGGACTTGGACCAGGTGATCGGACGGCGTACAGAGTCCCTGACGGGACCTACTCGTGCACTTTTCGCGCGATTCCTGACGCAAGCCGTCCTCACCACCGAGTCCCGAACTGGCCCTGTAAATATTTTGGAACGTAAATATTATGGAACGGACCGGCCAAAAATGGGCCCGTTCCATAATATTTACGTTCCATAATATTTACGTATACGGTATAAAAGAACAAAAGGAACTCAACGTAGAGATGTGATTTGAAGGATTTTTGAACGTTGGCGGGTGGCGGCTCGTGTCATCGGCATCATCAACGCACAACACTGCCGTGCGACATACATGGCCGTCGCCCCGCCTCAGAGACGGAAGTGCAAGCCGTGCATATTTACTATGCAGGAGCACGCACGTGTCATCAAGGAATTCAGTGGTAAGGTTAGCTGGTGATGTTTCAACCATAGGAAAAATTGATGTGCAAGTATAATGTAGCTGTGTCAGTTGGCGAGGGTATGAGAAACAGGGGGAAAAAAAATATGGGATGGACAAGACGAAGGCAAGACGAATGAGTAGCCTTTTCAAAGATAATGAGATAATCAACCGCTTTGAACAACAAGCCGCCTCCCCGTCGAAAAGGAGGGAATACCGCTTCAAGATGCCTTTTGGGGTAGAAAAAAAGCTAGCTTGTTCTTTACAACATTGGACAACCTTTTCTTGGACGATTTGAACATTTTTTTGGCCGTTTGGTTCGTTTGTTTCCACATCTGCCGCTGTGGGCGCAACCCCCGAGGAGACAGGCGCGGCAGTGTCGCTGAGCCAAAGGCGAACTACAAAGGGCAGAATACAATGCCTGCGTTGGGGGGATACAAACGGATGCAAACGGGCCACACGACCCTGACACCTCCTAAAAATACGGCCCTTTTGTTTGTGCGCACCTGTACGTGTATGGGTGTCCATACGTGCGCTGCCAACAGTCTTTTTTACCGTGACCTGAGCAGGTTATAGCAAAAAAGACCTGGTGTCTGCTTCGTGTGCACAAGCGGCCCACTATTGACCCCCCCCCCCCCCCCGCCTCCCTTGCCGTTTGCTCTGGCCCGTTTCTCAGCCTTACTCACTGCGGCTTCGTATCTCGTCACTCTGTTATTACTCTCCCGGTAGGCTGATCAGCAGCATTATGACCGGTCCTGTCAGGGGAATCTGGGAGGGGGGACGGGGGAATACTCTGTTGCACCGGCTCCCTTCCATGGGAGGGTGCGCTGGGGCTGTAACGCCTGGCACGAGGTTCCAAATCGGGGTCTCCGAGGGGCGGAGGAGAGAGTCCTCAGCCGAACATCAGCTTTTATAAACGCAGCAGGAAAACAAAGGGCCGCGAATTTCGACACCTTCACCGTGTTGCGTTGCCCGGAGTACCAGGGCAAGCCCCCCGGAGACTCCACTGTGGTGCCAGGCCCATCAGGGGCATCGCATCGCATCGACCGGCACACCCTGTGGTGTGACGTGGCTGTCTTCTCAAGGAGCCGGCATCCTTGCAGCGTTTGGAGGAGCCCTTCAGGAGGCATCACTCAGGGACCAACAGCATCTCAACCGCTTGGCGGGAGACCCCCTCATGGGGCTGCACCCGTGCACCGACGACCCAACACGCTAAGCGGGAGAACCCCTCAGGGAGACTCACCCCGACCCGATAGCACGCCGCTTCTCCAGTGGAAGAGCCCCATCAGGGGGCATCGTTCCGGACTTGCGTTTCCTCTGGTCCCCGCAGGCAGTCGGGGCACCCCCGGTCGGTGGCAGCGTCTGCACTTCGCTTGGGTCCGTAGGCACCGTGCTTCTCAGGGGCACGCGGCATCCCATCTCCCCCCGGGGGAACCGGGAGAACCGATCCGCAGGGTTCAACGACGTATGTACATATCTCGCGGCGAAGGAGCATCCCGCATTGCTCAATGTGGAGACGATCTGCCCGATCACTTTCCCTGCCCAACCATCTAAGGAGTAGCCCGCGTTCACTCCCTGAACGACAGCGGTGTTGTCGATGAAAAGCACAATGTGGCATGGCGTCTCCAGCCATCTGACACAGAAGCCGGCCAAGCGTGCTGCAGCGTGCAGCTCCTTGTGATATATGGGGAGGCCGGCCACATCAGGCGGGAACGGCCCGTAGAAACCATGATTGTCGACCACACAGCCCCACCCGGAGCTGCTGGCATCCGAAAAAACCGCGACCTGCCTGGTCAGAGGGGGTTGCCACATCTGCCACTCGTTCAGCTCAAGCGTTGCCAGCTCGGTCCTCATGACTTGCCTGCATTCGATGGGGAGGAGCGCCGGAGCATCCCAGAAACCGCCGGTCATCTCGCCCGCCTCTGCTCGCCCGGCTCTCGCCGTGTCAGACATCCAACGAAGGATGGTTGTGAGGTGCGCCAGCCGGAGTTTGAGTACATGTGCCCTCCAGACCAGGCAGCCGCACAGCCGCCACCACAGCCGCATTGGGAGGTGACCCTCCATATCCAGTTCGCGGGCAGCATCACGCACCTTCTCGACCCACGCAGGGGCCAGTCTCCAGCATTTGTCCCGCAGGTCAAGCTCCATGCCGAGGAATTCCCCCCGACTGCGTATTGGGGTAGTGTCGCCGATGATCACCCGATACCGCCCGCACAGGGCCCGGAACGACTCCGCAGCTCGTTGTAACAGCGCCGCAGATGTGGAGGCGAACAGCACGTTGTCTACCCATGTGATGTGGTCCACCCCACTCGCTGCAGCCCCCGCCAGTGTTACCGATGTTGCCTGTGCTAGTTGGGGACTGCCCGTGTAGCCCATGGCCAGGCGACGCATGCGCAAAACCTTGTTTCCCGCCCTGAAGGAGAAGAACCGTCGTGACTCAGCAGGGAGCTCCAGCTGGAAAAAAATTGGCAAAGTCAAAGTCGCAGAAAAGGGTGTTGCGCATCATGGTGTCGATGATCTCGGCGTAGGACGGGAGGTGGCACGGAGGCAGGGACACAGACGCCAGACACAGGTTCAGCTGCTTGCAACTCAGGATAAAGCGCAGGAAACCCGCCCGCTTCTTTGCGACGGTGAATGCCCCCGAGTAGAGGGGCCTCGGTGAGGCTTTAGAATCCTGTCGAGGCGCTGGTTCGGCGATGTGCCCGTCCAGAAGGTCCGGCACCAGAGGCGTGAGGAGTGCGTTCGTGGGGCCCCGCATCCTACCACTCTGTTCCGTTGCATGCTGCTTCAGAAAGTCTGGGGAGATACATCGGAAGTGTCGGGCTAGGTCGGGGAAATCAGCGAGGAGGGTCGAGGTATCGATGGGGTCCGAGGGCGCAGGGCTGATCTGGCCATCATAACAGGCTTTTGGAGCGCGCGTGCCGCTAGTCGAATCAAACCAGGCCGCCGCATAGTCGTACCCCCGGAGCAGCCGGGTCAGCGTGACAGCCACTCCGTCGCCCCCGCTGACACCACCGTTGAGCCCCACGTGGTTCGATCCGTGTACTGCCGGGTTGTCTCCACGTTGCGATGGCGGCCCAGGGCCTGGGCTGCCTGCTCTCCTGCTATCTCTGCCGTGTGGGAGAGGGTGGCGTGTCGCACAAGGTGGGGCGTCACCCCGAGGTGGGTCTTCGTAAAGCTGAGGTATGTCCGGTACTCCAACTCGGGGAACACGTAGCCCTCGGGGGTTGTGCTTCCCACCCTGTTGAGGAGACTGCTCGCCACCTCCGCCGATCGGGGAAAGCTCAGTGTTTGTCCGAGGGACTTGCGATCTGTCTTGCCGCCCGCCAAGGTGATCACGATCCTCTCCCCCTGCACCCGCACATGCTTCGCCCGAAGCCGGACCAGGTCCACAAACCGTGCACCGATACTGACCTGAAGCAACAGGGCGTGATGATCGACTGTCTGGCCCGACCTCGCTGCACTGAGGATGGTAGCCACCGGGGGTGTCGCTGCCCGCTTGGCCTCCAGCCGGTCGAACTCTTTGAACAGGGGGCTCAGGCCCTTCGTGTACGCCGACACCTGACCCACCCGTGCCATTCTGTAGAACGTAATTGCTTGATTTGCTGACGAGGCCTGGAAGTGGCCCTGTTGCATCTTCCATTCCACCCACATCAGATACGCCATGTCGTTGCCAATGGTGGGATCGCGGGCCTGAAGGGTGCTCCGAAAGGCATCCGCCCTCTTCAGCACCGAGAGGAAAGGCTGAGGGGAGGCGTATGCGCTGCGTATCCTCTTCAACGTCAGGTCCTTCAGATCCTCGATCGCGTCCGGTTCGATCCCTTCTTTCTTTCGCGACTTGATACGGTCGAAGACCGGCCGCCACTGCTCGTACACAGGGGGAGGGGGGGGAGGGTTTGCCAGGGTTGGAGTCATGCACGGGGCGGGGGGATGGAGTTGGGGGGGTGGGGGGAGGGGTTGAGGGGAGGGGAGGGAGGGACAAGGAGGGAGGCACAGGCGGCTGTCACTTTCCCGCCTGCCGAGGGCCCCTGTTGTTGAACAGCTGGATGGGGCGCCTCTGCGGGTAGGGGTTGCTGCGGTGTTGATGGTGGGGCGGCGGGGGTGCAGGCTTCGCCTCCTTTGCCTCCTTTGCCTTCAGGTCGCTCGCTGCGACTGCCCGTGCGTCTCCTTCAATTCGAACCTGCCATTCCGCAGAGAACTTGGTCCAAGCCATGCGCTTGGCCTTGTCCTCGTAGTGTCTCCTCGCCCCCAAACCGAGCGAACCCAGTTTGATGGCTTGGAGGGTCACTACATTTTTATGCAACAGCTCCATGGCCGTGCTGTCTGGGGCCGCCCCGTCCCGGCACATCCTGAATCCCAAATCCAGGTTGTCGAATGCCGTAAGGCCTTCCCGCACATGGAAAGCGTTGGGGTCGCCATTCTGCAGGCCCGACTCGTTGAACGACACCGCACACTTGGAGCGCAGCATCATCCGGCCGGCCTCGCTCTGCACCGCAGACGTCCACGTGACAACCCGCTGGATGTCAATGGCACCCACATCACGGCTAGCCCTGTCCCGGCGCAGCTCAGCCTCCAGGTTGGTCACCTTCCTCACCATGAGGAGGATCACTTCCTTCAGCCTCTGCGAGTCCATGTCATCCAGGAACTCCAGGTTTCCCCATCCCTCAGTATTGTGGCCGGCACCATCAGGGTGCACAGTCACTGGTGGGAGGAGCCCCGCCTCCGGGCGGGGCTCGCTCTTGGACCCCTCATGGATTCAAGAGCAGACGGGGCACACACGCCTCCCGTCCTCCCTGGCCACCTGGAACGCCCGCAGCGTTCCTTCCGGGAGGAGCTGTTCCATACAGCTGGTGTACTCCCCGAGGCCACACACCGCACAGTTCCCTGCAACCGGCCCATCATGGGCGGTGGTGCATTCGGGGGACGCGCACCCTTCCTTAGGTGCCACCGGCTCGTACCCGTTCACCAATTGGAGAGGCATCAGGTTGTCTACATCGATGTCGCGCACTCTGAAGCGCTCGGCAGTCCTTGGGGCAGCCATGGTGTGAGTGCGGGTGTGTGTGTGTGAGGGGGAAAATGTGTTGCACAAGCGGATCTTTTTGTTTGTGCGCACCTGTACGTGTATGGGTGTCCATACGTGCGCTGCCAACAGTCTTTTTTACCGTGACCTGAGCAGGTTATAGCAAAAAAAAGACAGCGCACAAAAAAAATCGATATTCGCACAGAGGGGCGTCCACCCAAATGGTGAACAGAAAAGCGAAAGAATGAATGAAATAGACCCCCGGCAAGATGGGGGCTCTTGTGATTTGATGGGGTTTTCGACGGACAACGCCCGACCCCCCCACACACAGCCCCTGGTAGGTGGGTGGGTAGGTGGGGTGGCGTCGGCCGCGTGGACAGGGGATATTTTTTCCCCAGGTTGTGCTGTACTTTTTTTGGCTGGAATCAGCCAGATATGCCTGAACTGGGCAAGAATAACAATAATGTTGTTTACCGATCGCATAGTGCCGTATCATATCGCATGCAAAAAAAATATAAAAGAACAAAAGGAACTCAACGTAGAGATGTGATTTGAAGGATTTTTGAACGTTGGCGGGTGGCGGCTCGTGTCATCGGCATCATCAACGCACAACACTGCCGTGCGACATACATGGCCGTCGCCCCGCCTCAGAGACGGAAGTGCAAGCCGTGCATATTTACTATGCAGGAGCACGCACGTGTCATCAAGGAATTCAGTGGTAAGGTTAGCTGGTGATGTTTCAACCATAGGAAAAATTGATGTGCAAGTATAATGTAGCTGTGTCAGTTGGCGAGGGTATGAGAAACAGGGGGAAAAAAAATATGGGATGGGCAAGACGAAGGCAAGACGAATGAGTAGCCTTTTCAAAGATAATGAGATAATCAACCGCTTTGAACAACAAGCCGCCTCCCCGTCGAAAAGGAGGGAATACCGCTTCAAGATGCCTTTTGGGGTAGAAAAAAAGCTAGCTTGTTCTTTACAACATTGGACAACCTTTTCTTGGACGATTTGAACATTTTTTTGGCCGTTTGGTTCGTTTGTTTCCACATCTGCCGCTGTGGGCGCAACCCCCGAGGAGACAGGCGCGGCAGTGTCGCTGAGCCAAAGGCGAACTACAAAGGGCAGAATACAATGCCTGCGTTGGGGGGATACAAACGGATGCAAACGGGCCACACGACCCTGACACCTCCTAAAAATACGGACACTTCGTCGCTGTGCCAAACAGCGACGTTTTGTACTCAGGGACGCTGGCCATGTGGGTTCGCCAGCAGGCATCGGAAACAGAAGTCTATGAAAGACCACTGACACGAGAAACCAGGCACGCTATGAACATGCACACTGTGCCATGACAGGGGGGAGGAGGGGGGGGGGGGGGGCTGCATCGCGTTGCCGAACTCTCAAAGCAGGACGGCAGCCAGTGTGACGGCAGCAGCAGTGCTATACCTGGGCACAGGCTCTGCACACAGACCCCGCGTAAAGTCAACACGCCACTCCAGGTCCACCAAAGCAGCAAAGCAGGAGCGGGGGTCGTGGAAACACATGGCCGCCGTGCTGACCAGAGAAACTTTTCTGAAGCCATCCCAAGCAACCTTGTGTGTGGGCATCAGCGGCGACTCGTATGCCGCACGTGTGCTCAGTGCATTGTTCCTGCTTTCGCACAACCAGGCGGGCTGGACGTCCGCCTTTTGCCGGTTGGCATGGTCGCGACTCACCCCCACCGCCCCCCCCCCCCCCCCTAGGCATACTTGTCCCCCCATATGGGGAACCCCCTAAATCTGGGGGAAATATGGGGGGTCTCAAAACCCCGCCCCCATATGGGGAAAAAGGCTGAAAATATGGGGAAAACCCGGTAAAATATGGGGGAATATGGGGGAAATATGGGGCCCATATGGGGGGATATGGGGGTATTCGTGCTGCAACGGGAGAACATCAAACCACTCAGGCACAGACACACACGAAGTGCGCGTCGAAACCGGCCTCATGCCTTGTTGGGGATCCTCCAGGAGTCCGATCCTGGGGAGGTGCGCGCTCGTTCAGGTGTGGCCAGGTCTGGCCCCCCCTGGAAGATCCCCCAGGTGGGTCGCACCGACCTCCTGTTCCTCTCCTGCGCCGATACAGCGGCAGCGGAGAGCGAACGCTTCCCGGTTTGGCGGGGCACCGCAGTGACAGCGGCAGCGGTGGTGGACACATACGCACAGACACACATAGCGCGTTCAGGGTTAACAGCTCCTCACAACACACACTCTTGTGTTTTTAAGTCCTCACTCTCACACTCGCTGTCCTCCTCCTCTGGTGTGTTTGCGATTGCGAACTGCCCCCTGGGGTCCTTAATTAGACAAGGGAATTCACAAGCAGTGCATTCTGGGGTGTCAGGCGCTTCCGCCGCTTTTGACCGCTCCGAGCGCCGAAAAGTCGGAGTCGACGCTCGTCACCAGGCAGCTTGACATGTTCAAGCTGCATCTGCCGGGTGGAATGAGACCTGTGAAGGCCAGTACAAGGACTGGCTGCAGGACGCAACTGTTCTGCCAGCAAAGACAGGACTACTGGACAGCATACTCTGATGACCGCTACTCAGACTTGAAGAAAGTGGTGGTCGGCACTCTCACAGCGCCTTTTGTGGTCTGACTCGAGCACTTCAGCCGGGCGTTTCCTCTCTGCAGAAAGCGACGAGGTGAGATGGCTCTGCAAGGTGCTAGACGTCCCCTGTCAGTGGCTGACTTCACACCCTGTGAAAAGCAGAACGAAGAGAACTGTTTGCTGACTGCTTCCACCTGAGGAACCCCTGGGTTTTCCCCCATATATCCCCCATATGGGGGAAATATGGGGGAACAGGACTTGAAAAACCCCCCATATTCCCCCCATATTTTCCCCATATTTTTGGCCTTCCCCATATGGGGGTACAAGTATGCCTAGGGGGGGTCAAATGGGGGTGACAAACACGATTTTTCAAAAAACCGGCGCAGAGGCCCCAAAGCCCCCGTAAACCCTCCAAACCCCCCCAGATCGGTCCGGAAACCCATCGAACCCCACTTTTCCACCATTCCGGGCACCTCAGGTGCCCGAATTGGGGTACCTAAATTTTGTGCCACCGTTTGGTACCGGACAGTGCCACTGTGTGGGAGGTTGGAAAAGAAAATGCCCCAACACACCACATCTGAGGGTTGCAATGCATGTTGCTTGCCAACCACGTCATCCGGTGGGTGTCAGGCGCTATGTAGGTGGCATGAGCCAGGTCTTCGATGTGTTCTGGCTTGTATATGTACCTCCCTGCCTGCGGCACAGGCACTGCCTTTGTCCCCCACACCAGCCACAGAGAGCGTATTGTACTCGGTCCACGGTTGCTGATTCATTGTGATGCGTTGTATCCTCGAGTGAACGTCACACACTAGTGGCACCACCACCCGCCATCCGAGAGCTGTATTGACTTTGCGCCCTTCCGTTGCATTCACCTCGCCACGCATATTGCACCGTTCAGTACCAGTGCTCTTGGGCCAGGCAAAGTAGACCGCAGCAACTACCAATTCTGGCACAATGGGTACCACGACAGCGCACTTCGTGTGTTCCCGGAATGTACAGCTCGTGTTGCAACAGTCGTTGTCAACACATCCCGGTTGTGGAGCACTGCTGCACAGGAATCACACGACCATCTGGACTTGTTCCGTACCTACAGGCAGCCTCCCGGTGCATGGTGGCAGGGAGGTACATATACAAGCCAGAACTCATCGAAGACCTGGCTAATGCCACCTACATAGCGCCTGACACCCACCGGATGACGTGGTTGGCAAGCAACATGCATTGCAACCCTCAGATGTGGTGTGTTGGGGCATTTTCTTTTCCAACCTCCCACACAGTGGCACTGTCCGGTACCAAACGGTGGCACAAAATTTAGGTACCCCAATTCGGGCACCTGAGGTGCCCGGAATGGTGGAAAAGTGGGGTTCGATGGGTTTCCGGACCGATCTGGGGGGGTTTGGAGGGTTTACGGGGGCTTTGGGGCCTCTGCGCCGGTTTTTTGAAAAATCGTGTTTGTCCACGTAAAAGGGTGGCATTTGACCCCCCCTACCCCCCCCCCCCCAGAAAAAAATACAAAACAATCGAAGGGACAGAACCCTTGTCTGTACTTCGTCGAGCAGCTGTGTGCCGCATTCGAAGATCGAAGGTGTGACGTGAAAGTTGGGTCCCGCTTCATCACCGCCCGGAAACTCCATCACCGGCTCTTTTTGTATGGAATATGCAAGCTTGCTTTGTGCAGCACACCCAGTGGGGATGGGGGGATGGGTCGGTTCAAAGACAAATGCTGTTCTCGACCATTTTTCAAAACTGCTCAAAAATCAGCACACCCGGGAGGGGTAGACGGGTAGACGGGAGGGTGGGTTAGGAAGGCCCGCACGGTGGAAAATAGTAGCTTCCCTTGGGGTGATTTGTGCGGAGCCGAAGGAACAGTCGAAAGGGAAATGATCAGAATTGAAAGCAAAGAGGGCGGGGGCGGGGGTGGGGTGGGGTGGGGTGAGCGCAAAAAAAAAAAGAAAACCCCCTTTTGTGTTTATGTGTGGGGTCCACATCCCTCCCCCCACCCCCACCCCCCCCTCCCCCATCCCATCCCCATCCCCGAAAAAGGAGGCACACAGATAATCTCCCTTCACTCGTTATGCAGGAATTCCGGGGGGTGATAGGTAAGAAAATCTGTTTGCTTTTTTGAAAAAGGAGGAGGGGGGGGGGGAGCGCTCCATTTCAAAAAAATTTACGAGAAATCAGGATTCCGGGGGGAGGGTGGGGAGGGGAGGGGGGGGGGGGGGCGGAACATCTCCGCTGTCTGTGTGGGGTTCACACTGTGTGCCAACCTGTGTGCGTGCCAAACCCGACAGACGCGGTGGGGGGGCGGGGGGATCCCCCTCCTGCACTGTTTTTTTAAAGCACATGCATGATGCGTAAAAGTGTAGGAGTGCTTCCGAGGATCTGCTTCTTTTCAGTGCGTTTTGCTATTTCGTGTTCACATGTGCTCCACACCCACATCAAAGCAGCAGGCTAGGGTGGTGGAAGCGTCAACGCAAGGGGATCCCCCTCCTGCACTGTTTTTTTGACACATCATGTGCGTCATGTGTTAAAAGAGAGAGAGACGGGGCTGGTGTTTGTTTGCGCGCCAAAAAGAATCCGGGGTGGGGTGGGGTGGGGTGGGGGGTGGGGAAATTCCGGGAAAATACTGAAACAGAGAAGAGAGAGGTTCGGGAACTGCATGCAAGAAGTCCTTCCGGCTATCTTGCTGGCAAGTTGGGTGGGTGACTGGGAGGTATGTGTGTGGAGGCGTGGGATCTGATGGGCTTGTGCGTGGTTGTGTCATAGGGAGGGGGTGGGGTAAGATGATCCGCGTTTTGTTTGATATTTTTTTGACCAAAGCCCCTTCTGTCAAGATCGCTCAAAACAAATGCTTAATTCTCCCCCCTCCCTCCCCCCCCCCCGTGAGCCGCACCCCCCTCTGGGGGCCTTCGCTCAGAAATGCAGAGAAGTGAGGAATGGTGAAACCCCTGCCTCACAACACTGGCTGCAAAGTGACACAGTTTGACACACAGTGTGGCACAGAGCGTAGTCCCCCCCCCCCCCCCCGCCCAAGGATGCGAAGCCTGTATTTTTTGTGTATTTTTTATGTGTATTTTTTGGGGGCCCTCGCTACGAGTCACTGTGAGTCACGAGTCGTCAGTTGTCAGCCAAACATGGCTGACTTCTCACTTTTTCTCACTCAGTCACACTTGGTAGCGAGGGCCCCCTTTGTGTATTTTTTGTATTTTTTGTATTTTTTGCGGGCCAAAAAATACAAAAAATACATGCATGGTGGCGTCGTACCGGTTTCGGTCACGTTTATCATGATATTTTTAAAGGTTTTTCATTTTTTACGTGAAGTATGGAAACCTTGATGCCGCTCCAGACCGATCAAATGAAGCTTGATGGGATGGTATCAAGGTTTCGATGTTACTGTTACTACATGGGTCGAATCGTCCATCTAGTGATACTCCACAGAGGCAGTTGCCTGTATGTTGAATAGTATGACGACGTCATGGTATTCAACGTTAAAATTGTTCTCGATACCGTTGCCGCTCCATGCATGAGTATGCATGGAGCGGCACACACGAGCACAAATCACACACACCCACACTGCAGGGGTTCTCATCCTCACACACAACATGCCTGGGCGCAAGGCGCACTGGTCGCAAGTGCACTTCTCCGCAGTGCAGAACAACCTGGCGCGTAAGTGCCAGCACTGTGATGATGTTATAAAGGCAGTGTCTGGCACACGCCTCCAGACGAAGGCACCCACTGAGGTGGTGGAGCGGGCGAAGGAGGCGGGTACCATACTGCCCACCTGGTCGCACCCAAGTGCCTCACACCGGATCTCTCCCCACCCGGTGGTCCACCTGACGGATATGCGCCTCAACTAATCGCGTTGTGAGTAACCTGAACCCGAGAGTGCTGAGTCCCCTACTGGGCCCCCACTAGTGTATTTTTTGGTGTATTTTATGTATTTTATGTGTATTTTATGTACTTTTTGTATTTTTTGTATTTTTTGAGGGGGCCCTCGCTACGAGTCACTGTGAGTCACGAGTCGTCAGTTTTCAGCCAAACATGGCTGACTTCTCACTTTTTCTCACTCAGTCACACTTGGTAGCGAGGGCCCCCTGAGACAGGCTTTGTATTTTGTCATCCCTGCCCCCGCCCCCCCCCCCCCCCCAGGCATACTTGTCCCCCCATATGGGGAACCCCCTAAATCTGGGGGAAATATGGGGGGTCTCAAAACCCCGCCCCCATATGGGGAAAAAGGCTGAAAATATGGGGAAAACCCGGTAAAATATGGGGGAATATGGGGGAAATATGGGGCCCATATGGGGGGATATGGGGGTATTCGTGCTGCAACGGGAGAACATCAAACCACTCAGGCACAGACACACACGAAGTGCGCGTCGAAACCGGCCTCATGCCTTGTTGGGGATCCTCCAGGAGTCCGATCCTGGGGAGGTGCGCGCTCGTTCAGGTGTGGCCAGGTCTGGCCCCCCCTGGAAGATCCCCCAGGTGGGTCGCACCGACCTCCTGTTCCTCTCCTGCGCCGATACAGCGGCAGCGGAGAGCGAACGCTTCCCGGTTTGGCGGGGCACCGCAGTGACAGCGGCAGCGGTGGTGGACACATACGCACAGACACACATAGCGCGTTCAGGGTTAACAGCTCCTCACAACACACACTCTTGTGTTTTGAAGTCCTGTCCGGCACGTCACTCTCACACTCGCTGTCCTCCTCCTCTGGTGTGTTTGCGATTGCGAACTGCCCCCTGGGATCCTTAATTAGACAAGGGAATTCACAAGCAGTGCATTCTGGGGTGTCAGGCGCTTCCGCCGCTTTTGACCGCTCCGAGCGCCGAAAAGTCGGAGTCGACGCTCGTCACCAGGCAGCTTGACATGTTCAAGCTGCATCTGCCGGGTGGAATGAGACCTGTGAAGGCCAGTACAAGGACTGGCTGCAGGACGCAACTGTTCTGCCAGCAAAGACAGGACTACTGGTCAGCATGCTCTGATGACCGCTACTCAGACTTGAAGAAAGTGGCGGTCGGCACTCTCACAGCACCTTTTGTGGTCTGACTCGAGCACTTCAGCCGGGCGTTTCCTCTCTGCAGAAAGCGACGAGGTGAGATGGCACTGCAAGGTGCTAGACGTCCCCTGTCAGTGGCTGACTTCACACCCTGTGAAAAGCAGAACGAAGAGAACTGTTTGCTGACTGCTTCCACCTGAGGAACCCCTGGGTTTTCCCCCATATATCCCCAATATGGGGGAAATATGGGAGAACAGGACTTGAAAAACCCCCCATATTCCCCCCATATTTTCCCCATATTTTTGGCCTTCCCCATATGGGGGTACAAGTATGCCTAGGGCAGTGAAGGCAAAATACGCGTATTTTTCAGAATCCCGATTTTAAAAATACGTTGAACGTTCAAATACGTTGAACGTTCAGCGTATTTGAACGTTTCTCACATTGCCTACCGTCTGCAGGGGCCACCAGTCACAAACCCGCCTTTCCTCAAGCAGAGCAAGGGCGAGTTGGTGGCACCAACGACAACCGTGCGGAAGACGTCCTTGGAGCACGATTTTACAGCGACTTGCTTCGCGCGCTCCAGTCGCGATGCAGTCGACAACATATCCCTTGTCCTTTGCTCCATGAAGCGGGCTGGTGCAGTTGAGGTGAACCCCTGCCGGTGGGATATGCCATCCGGTTCTCCCATGCGGGATATCCCATACGTCCTGTACCCGTAGCTCAGGTTCGGCCAGCTCACGTTCGGCCATCCACTTCCTCTACACGACGGACTCCAGCCGGTCGAGTGGGGTAAAACTGGGAGATAGGTCGAGAGGGGGTTGGTACCCCCGCTTTTCCGGAGTTCAGCCCTGAAAAGAGGGGGTACCGACCACCCCTTTCCGGGACCCGCCCCTTCTCGGACTACAGAACCTCTTTTTCACCGACTTTTCGCCAAGCGTGACACTCTCCATCCCACAGGTGTCCCCTTTAGTGTGTGCAGGGGGCCCACCCCCTACTGCTAGGGGGGGTTTCATGTGGAGAGTGCACCCAGTGGGTGAAAACGCTCAAAAGCCAAAAAAAGGTAAAAAAAAGGCGTGGAGCACTGCTGCACAGGAATCACACGACCATCTGGACTGTTCCGTACCTACAGGCAGCCTCCCGGTGCATGGTGGCAGGGAGGTATATATACAAGCCAGAACACATCGAAGACCTGGCTAATGCCACCTACATAGCGCCTGACACCCACCGGATGACGTGGTTGGCAAGCAACATGCATTGCAACCCTCAGATGTGGTGTGTTGGGGCATTTTCTTTTCCAACCTCCCACACAGTGGCACTGTACGGTACCAAACGGTGGCACAAAATTTAGGTACCCCAATTCGGGCACCTGAGGTGCCCGGAATGGTGGAAAAGTGGGGTTCGATGGGTTTCCGGACCGATCTGGGGGGGTTTGGAGGGTTTACGGGGGCTTTGGGGCCTCTGCGCCGGTTTTTTGAAAAATCGTGTTTGTCCACGTAAAAGGGTGGCATTTGACCCCCCCTACCCCCCCCCCCCCTGTATTTTTTTTGGCAGACCGGGTAGTTCGGGTGAGGAGGACGCAGTCAGGCGGAGCGATTCAGAAACATAGTGATAGAGAGAGAGAGAGGGAGGAGGAGGGAGGCGGGAAAGGCAGGGCGGGGGGCGTAGGTGGATGCGGAGCTACGTTTTTCTGGTGCGCCCGAGGCAGCGGGGGGGGGGGGTAGTGAAATCGAATTTGAAGGGAGCACAAGAATGATCACCCTTCACTCGTTATGCAGGTTGTGTCTGAAATAGGCAGCGGGGGAGGTGGCTTCGCTCAGAAATGCAGAGCAGTGAGGAAGGGGGGGTGAACCCTGTCTCACAAAACTGGCCGCAACCGTGACACAGTTTTGACAGACACTGACACAGAGCGAAGCCCCCCAGTTGGTTTTAAACTTCTGATGAGCTTCTGACAGAAGGGAGGGGAGGGGGGTCTCAGGCGCACCAACCTTTATTACCGTATACGTAAATATTATGAAACGTAAATATTTTGGAACGCTGGTGGGTTGGCGTTCCAGATTTTTTTCGTTCCATAATATTTACAGGGCTTTCTGCGACTCGGGGACTTGGACCAGGTGATCGGACGGCATACAGAGTCCCTGACGGGACCTACTCGTGCACTTTTCGCGCGATTCCTGACGCAAGCCGTCCTCACCACCGAGTCCCCAACTGGCCCTGTAAATATTATGGAACGTAAATATTATGGAACGGACCGGCCAAAAATGGGCCCGTTCCATAATATTTACGTTCCATAATATTTACGTATACGGTATGTAAACTTGAAAACCTTTGCTGGGTTGCTACTGCAGTGGGATCCCCCCCCCCCCCCCCTCCTCCCACTTCTATTCCTTCCGCTCAAAGCATCGCGCAGGTCATCCGCGTGAATCTTTTTTTTATAGCAGTGCAGACAACAACGGGGATCACTTTGCCCCCCTCGGTGGTGCTATCCCACTGCAGCAGCCTGCCAGCAGCGACACACCCACAAAAAAAAACGAGGCGTGGTTTCTGCACGCCAAAAAAAATCCCGTAATCACACAGACACGCACACCACCTCGCCCAACCCCCCTCCACAACTCGTATAATACTCAGATCAGACCCCTTGGACACCACCGCCTGCGGGCATCCCCGGTGGGGCACACCACCACATCCTGTGCTGTGCCTGGGCAGGGGGTATGGCTCCTAGCGTGGTCGGACCCATCGACACGCTGGCCGCACCGGCTGCAGATTCCACAGGGCTCCCACCCCCTGCGACGAAGGGGTAGACGCAGGCTGGGGATCCGGGGCTGGGCTGCTGGAGCTGGAGCTGCAGGAGCTGCTGCTGCTGCTGCTGCTGCTGGTGGTGCTGCTGCTGCTGCTGCTGCTGGGCAACCGGGTTCGGATCCCACGACACGCCGCCATACTGAGTGAAGTGGCCGGCAAAGCTCTGCACCACGCCTGTCTGCAGCGGCTGGTTCCCCGAAAGGTGCAGGCAGTGGACGCTCGCCCGAACCTCGTCTCCGTCAACCGGGGCAACCCCGCTGCTGGGGATGGGCACACCGTTGACACCACCACCACCGCCGCCGCCGCCGCCGCCGCCGAAGTGCAGCGAAGCTGCGGGCGCAGCTCTCCCCAGCATCATCCCATGGGTAGGGTCGTCGTCGTGTGAGCCATCCCCTTCGACAGCGTAGCTGTCAGATCCAGATGTGATGCCCTCCTTCACGCGTTGGTGCTTCTCGGCAGCCTTGCTGTAGATGTGGGGGTGTGGGCAGCTGTCCCCGGCACGGCATTCGCCGGCGTAGAAGTCGGGGCATTTTGTGAAGAATTCGAGGCAGGTCTTCCAATAGGCGCGGCATGTGCGGCACTTCAGGGAGATGGAGTTCTTCTTCTTCGCCACCCTGTCCCACCCGTTGTGCGAGCAGGGCGCGTCGCGGTGGACGTCGGCACGCTTCTGCACAGGGGGCTCATCGGAGTCGCCCGACTTCTTCTTCCGCTTCTTCTTCTTCTTCTTCTTGCGCTTCTTCTTCTCGGCAGATACCGCATCCCCATCTGCAGCCCCATCAAACCCAGGGGAGCCGCAGCTGGGCTCCGGCTCCGGCTCAGGCGCAGTCTCGCCGCTGTCGCTGCTGTCCTCCGTCTCACTCCTCATAGGCTCGCAGATCGTGACGCTCTTCTTCGCAGACCCTCCCTTGTCGGCAGTCGGTGGGTGCCTCACCGAGGCGAATGGGGAGGTGTTCGACGTTGCAGCAGCGTGCTGCTGCTGCTGCTGCTGCTGCTGCTGCTGCTGCTGCTTCCGCTGCTGCTGGGCCCGCAGCGGAGCTGCCCTCTGGTGGGCGAGGGCCTTGTCGTCGGGCCTGTTGGAGCAGAAGGTGAGTACGGCGGGGGCTGAGCTGATCTGGCGTTTGAAGACGTAGAATTCGTCCACATCCATGTCCTTCACGAGGTCTGCGATGTGCTTGTCGACAAGCGCTTCGTTTTCCTCGACGCCGACGTGGGGGCAGAACGTCAGGTCGTCCGGGATGGAGTCATCACCACTGTCGGACTCATCGACCAGCATAGACGGTGCTAACATGGCACGGCAGGACACCTGCAGTGTGTCGGGGGGGGTGGGGGGTGGGGCGGTGCGGGTGGTAAAAAAGTTTGTTGCATGATTGCTTTCATTCCCCCCCCCCCCCCTCCCCCCGCCAGGGCTGTAAATAAGGTTTGGGGGTCAGGAGTCGGGAGTCGGGAGTCGGTTATTTATAGTCACCTAAGGTACCTGGGGTGGGGGGCTGGGGGGGACGGGCGGTCTCAAACCCTACTCAATCCTGCACGCATCCTGTAGTACGGCCACCTCTGCCGTGGAGAGTCCCATGGACCCTCCAGCAGTCGCCCACCATTCGGTCAGGGCGGACTGACTCGGCGCTTGCGGGGTCTTCCCGCGTGCGAGGTGGTCCGCGAAGAAGCACGCGACGCACAGCGCCATGTTGGCTGTCCCAGCCAACCCCCCACTTCGCCCGCAGCGCCCCACACGCTGCGAGCACCTCACTCACGGCAGCAGTATTTGGCTGCATAGCTCTCAGTATTTCCCGTGCATGCAGCGCATGCATCCACAAATTTTGTGGATGCATCCACACACAGCCTGGAGCTCCGAAGCCCTGCATGCAGGCCTGCCTGCAGTGGATGAATGCCTGTATGCCAAATCGAAAATCCATTTTTTGACATTTTCGGGCATCCCTGGATGCCGTGGATGCATGCATGGATGCATCCACACCATCCACGGCCCCACTGAGAGCTATGTTGGCTGTGAGTCAAACACTACTGCCTCTACCTGAGGCATGTTTTGTGTCGCAACAGTTGCGTCACATGTGTGACGCATCTGTGTGGAGTGTGTGTGGGTGTGCACGTGTGCGCTGCGGTATGCTCAACCACCTGATGGGGGCGGAACACAACTCTTCTTGGGAGCTGCCAGGATCTGGCAAAAGGGGCGGGAAAGGGGCGCCGTATTCACAGCAGTGGTTTGGCAATGAACTCACCCCAGTTCAGAGACCGGTAATGAAGAAGATGACTGGGAGGCACACACCATGTCCCACCCAGCGGGACCCCCACACCCCCACCCACCCATCGGGACCCCCCCTCCTCGGGTGTTCCAAAAACCCTTTCTTTTGAATATTTGGAGTCTGTGCGGATCGCAGTGGGGTCATTTTGGCCATGGGGTGCCTAATACCGCACATTCCCTAAGGGAAGCAAGGCAACCCTCCCAATCCCAAAAAATCCGGCGCGAGTCGGGAGTCGGCCTTATTTACACCCCTGCCCCCCGCCCCCCTTTTTTTTTGCGTTGACGCATCCCACACTCGCTCGATTTCCCCCCTCAGGCCGAGTCAATAGTATCACAGGGGAGTGCATCGTGTCTAAGCCCGGATCCATGGGAGGGGAGGGGTGGGATGAGGGATTCGATGGGCTTTCTGTTGTTGCTTCTTTTGTGCCCCACGCTCCTGGGTGTCCTATGCTGAAGGCAAATCGTCACGAGGTGCACACCCCCCAGCCATCCATGTGCATGGAGCGTCTGGAGGGCACCCCGCTCGTCCACACCCCCATCCATTATCGACACACCAAGCAGTGTCCCCTGTACTCTGGGGGATTTATTTATGGGGAAGGGGGGCATGTTCTGGTTCTCATCGCAAAAGAAAATGCAAATACAGAGCTGAGCAGAAGAAACAAGTCATCACAGGACTCTGACCATTCAGTGGCTTGGACTGGAAAACCCCCACGAATGTATTGCGGAGCCTCTGCAGACGTAGACTAGTAGAGTAGGATCGTAAAGCGGCTCCTGTGAGACTTTTGCATTGAGATGCACCGCGGTTCAGGGGAACTTGTGAGGAGTGGTCGCTTGCTGGCAAGATGGAGGCCGCACGCTGCAACGAGGAATGTCAAATCAGGGATAGCCTCTCATGCAAACGTGATGGTCTCAGGTGTGTACAGCATCTCCTCGACGTAGCACTGCAGCTCACGAACTCCCTGTGGTGGTGGCGGGGGGTAGCAAGTCGGGCAGTCGCATGCATACGCGCAGAGTGAACGCCCCCCCCCCCCCCCTAGGCATACAGTGCAAACGATAATTATTATCGCATACGATAATTATTATCGTATTCCCATTATCGTATACCGTATACGTAAATATTATGGAACGTAAATATTATGGAACGGGCCCATTTTTGGCCGGTCCGTTCCATAATATTTACGTTCCAAAATATTTACAGGGCCAGTTGGGGACTCGGTGGTGAGGACGGCTTGCGTCAGGAATCGCGCGAAAAGTGCACGAGTAGGTCCCGTCAGGGACTCTGTATGCCGTCCGATCCCCTGGTCCAAGTCCCCGAGTCGCAGAAAGCCCTGTAAATATTATGGAACGAAAAAAATCTGGAACGCCAACCCACCAGCGTTCCAAAATATTTACGTTCCATAATATTTACGTTCCAAAATATTTACGTATACGGTATTATCGTATACGATAATATACGATAATTGGTGCCCCTGACGACCCCATATTGCGTAGTTTGTGCGTAGTGAAAAGGGGGGGGGAGGGGGTCTCATTTTTTGATTTACTCAGCCATTCTCTGTCTCTATGCCGGGACCCCAAACTCAAGGAGTTCTTGCTGTTCCGGGGTCAGTGAGGGTGCAGGCGCTTCAGGTGCTGCAGGTGCTGCAGGTTCTTCAGGTGCTGCAGCGCTGGCAGCCTTCGGTGCGGGTTTCGACGCAGTCTTTGCAGGTCTCTTTGGGGGTGCCCTTTGGCGCGGTGCCTGCTTCAGCTCGTCGGGTGGAAGCATCAACGCATCATTAAGCGGTGCCTGCTTCAGCTCCTCCGGGTGGAAGCGTCAACGCATCATTAAGGAAGAAGGAAGCACAGTTGCTACGCTTTTTTGCAGCTGCAGGAAACGACACCATACCCAACAACAATCCCCAGACCGTCGAGGGAGAGTGGGCGCCTGGATCCCGTGACACAGATCTCTAGTGCCGTTGTGATCCCCTCGGATAACGTCTCCTGGACGTTGTCAGCGGAGGTTGCCTGTGTGGCGGTGACCTCCGTATACCCCGCGGGATCCAGTGCCAGTAGCGCCTTCTTCAGCTTTTCGTCGACCCCTCGGCCGACGCTCTCCTTGATGTCAAGGGCCACCTTCAGGGTGGCACCTCGCAGCGCCCTGAAGGCTGTGATCGTATCATCATTCACAATCTCGAGGGTGTTCTACGCGGCTCCTGGAACTCACTTCCTTCTCAGGTGTTTCTGGGCATGGGGCAACCTTGCCCAGGTGTTTCTGGAGTCCCGCCCCACATGTCGTGCGTTCTTTCGTACGGTGTATAGTGAGTTCTGGCAATAATTTTTTGCTCGGTCAGCGCAGTGCCTCCAGTCCTGTCTCAGTAGCCACACAGAAAGGGGGACCAAAAAAAACTGGGGGGGGACCAAAAAGCGAGACCCCCCCCCCCAGATTGCGTAGTTTGTGCGTAGTGAAAAAGGGGTAAATCAGGGGCACCAATAATGGTGCGATAATTTTTTTGAGATTTTCGGAAAACCAGAAATCAGCCCAGAGCACATTGAAAAAGTGGTAAATGTGGAGCCGGAAGCTGCCATTTTTGCTTCTTTGAATTATTGGTGACGGGGGGCTTCACTCAGAAGTGTAGAATGTCCCTCACAAATGGGTAGCAGAGACACAACACACATAGTGCCATGACATGCACATCACTATGTCTGTCTGAAGAAGTTTCAGGCACAGTGGGGCGGAGAGGACTCTGGGGATTGGGCAGTGGCCGTTCCACATGCCCTTCCCCTCGTGACTTACACCCTGTCGCCACCCCACTTCATGGAAAACATGACTACGCAGCAACAGGGTCATACTTGCGGCGGTATGCAACCACCAGTACAGCCTGTTGCGGGTTCGCAAAGCCGACTGGTACGCTGCCTTGCCGTCGGGACCCAGATACTGAGGACACCCCTGTGAGAACACTGAGGGAAGACGTTGGACTAGCCTAGTTGAAGCAGGTGTCGGGGTGACCGAGACAGAGCACCCTGCCCAGAACATGAACAAGAAAGACTGTTCGACTGATGGGGAAGAACCTGATAGGCAGGTGTGGTCTTCGGTGCAATGTTTGGAGAGATCAGGAGATTTCTCTTCAAGGCTACCACTTATGTTGGACTTGGCCTTCGCTCCCGTGAGCAGTGAAAAAGTGAGGAACACCGTTCTTCCCCTCTGACTGACGACCAGTGATGACATAGCGAAGGACCTTGAATGGGGTTTGAACCCGAGAGAGTCAATACTCAACCAAAGGTATTCTTCAGGACCTGGCACGGAACGGGCGATACGAACGCTCCCACCGTGCGCACGGACCTGTCTGCAACTCTACAAGGAACCACGGGATGGCGTGCGCACATCACCTCGGAGGCCTCAAGGAGCCTGCCTGACCTGCACGACTCCGCTGCGCTACAAGGCGGAGCTCGGGCGCCATCCTCACCGACAGCAAGGCAAGGGGTGATGATCATCTGGAGACACCTGAGCCCATGCAGGATCGGAGAGACGCGATCCACCTGAGGGAGACCACCATCCACCTCCTTCGGACAGACCACACAGCCTTGTCGATGACCACAGCAGCCCGGACACAGACCAGTACGCGTACCCTGCCTGCAGCACCGGACCCCACAGGCTCATCTTACCCTTCCTGGTGCTGGGAGAATGGTAGTGATCTCTATTTTGTGGCTGATTGTGGCCCTTGGCGGGGTTTGGTGGCGTTTGGCGGTGGTAAACTGGAGATTTCGGTGATTGGTTTCGGGCAAAATCAGGTGGGTATCGCATACGATAATGGGATTATCGTATGTTATCGCATACGATAATAATTATCGTATCCGGTCGTATACGATAATGGGATTATCGCATCATACGATAATGGATTATCGTATGCGATAATAAATTATCGTATGCGATAATTTTCCGAAAATTATCGTATCTGGTATATGTGCGATAATAATTATCGTTTGCACTGTATGCCTAGGGGGGCCCAAAACCCCCTTTTTCGTGTAATATTTCAAAAAGCTACCCCAAAAAGTGACCCCAGACCCCCAAAACCACCCCACACCGGTCCAAAAATGGTCTGTGGGGGTCTGGTAACCAGTTTTGAGGGTCTACACACCCCCAGATGGTGTAAAAATGCGAAAAAATGGGTGTTTTTGGGCCTTTTGGCCAAATGGGGGAAATGGGGTGTTTTGCAAAAAAACGCAAAAAAATGGGCAAAAAACACCGTAGAATGGCCATGTGGTGGGTACCAGTGCCCACGGGGTGTCCAGGGGGCCCATCCAGGCACCACACGACACCTTTTCAGCCCCCCAGGCACCCCAGATGGTGGTTTTTTACTGTTTTTTCATACCCCTGACAAACCCCTGACACCACCGGGCACCTATTTTTTCCGCTGTCAAGATGACCTGGGCTCCAGCAAGACCCTGCAAATGGCCCCCAAACCATGTGGCATGCACCTGGGAGGCCCCCAGAGGGGGTAGATGGTGATGGGGGGCCCTCCGAGTGGTGTCAGATGGGTCATGGTGGGCGGCATAATATGCACCCTCTAACAAGGGAGAACAACCCATTTTTACAGATGGTGTCTTCGAGGCCGACTGCCCATGCCTTTCTGCATCATCTGCGCTCTGTGTACCCGATGCAATGTGCAGCGATGCAAAGTGCATCTAACCGACTGGACAGGAGATGATTACTGATCTTGAAAGGCTGAAAACAGGCTGCCCTTCACCCTCTGCAGCATCCATTTCGCACTCCCACGCAATTGCATGCCCTGACGACCACATCGACTGCTCAAGGGCGTATCGCACGCTCGGAGCCTATGTGCAGGACGCAGCGCACACAGCCTCACACTTCCCGGGCGAGCGATGTCAGCCGCGGCCCCGAGGACACCATCTGTAAAAATGGGTTGTTCTCCCTTGTTAGAGGGTGCATATTATGCCGCCCACCATGACCCATCTGACACCACTCGGAGGTCCCCCCATCACCATCTACCCCCTCTGGGGGCCTCCCAGGTGCATGCCACATGGTTTGGGGGCCATTTGCAGGGTCTTGCTGGAGCCCAGGTCATCTTGACAGCGGAAAAAATAGGTGCCCGGTGGTGTCAGGGGTTTGTCAGGGGTATGAAAAAACAGTAAAAAACCACCATCTGGGGTGCCTGGGGGGCTGAAAAGGTGTCGTGTCGTGCCTGGATGGGCCCCCTGGACACCCCGTGGGCACTGGTACCCACCACATGGCCATTCTACGGTGTTTTTTGCCCATTTTTTTGCGTTTTTTTTGCAAAACACCCCATTTCCCCCATTTGGCCAAAAGGCCCAAAAACACCCATTTTTTCGCATTTTTACACCATCTGGGGGTGTGTAGACCCTCAAAACTGGTTACCAGACCCCCACAGATGGGGCTGTCAGGCCTGTTGAAATTCGCATATGCAGCAAAAATTCACAAAAATTCACAGAGAGTCGTCAGCTGATTGAGGGTGTGATATGAGGGTTCTATCCAACAAGGATATCAAGGCGGCACTTTCAAAGTCCTGCCAAGGACAGCGCCACGTGGGTGTGTGCTTCTGATATATGTTATGTCATCATGTGAACCCTCCCCAGCGTGTGCCAACATCCCTGACACGCTCACGAAAAGCATGACACGGAGAAAACAGGTGCCGAAACAACCTGCCGAGCACACGGGTGGTGCCACGTTGATCCACGCAGCGATCTCCCATGACAGGAATCCTCGACAGAGAGTCCACAAAAATTTACAAAAAATCACAAACGTTTAGTGTGAGTTTTTGTGAACGTTTGCGAAAATTTGCGAAAATTTGCGCAAGTTTGTGAAAGTTTGTGAAACGTTTGTCCCTCATATCACACCCTCAATCAGCTGACAAACGTTTGTGAAAGTTTGTGAACTCGCAAAATTTCCCGGATTTTTTTCTGGGGGGGCGGGGGGGGGGGGGGGGGGGGGGTCCGGGTCACCGGGGTTAACCCGAGTCCGGTGGTTCAGGGCATCTGCCCTGGAGGCATCATCACTTGGAGCATCATGTTGGGGAGACAGGGGGGGTGTGGGGTGAACGTGGCAGTGGGAGGGGTGGGGGTGGGGGTGGGTGGAGCTGCTTGGCATCTCGAGTTATTCCTTTGCACGCTCCTCGTTCATGATTCCCGTCATCATAGCATCCTTGCCCCCCCCCCCCCTCCCACCACGTAGGAAGGAGATCGACTCAAGCTGTGGTTCCTTTTCTCAGAAATAAGTCCCCCTCACAGACGACCCTTCACTGATCTACTCCGGGGGGGGAGGTGATAAGTAAGTTCAAAGACAAATGCTGTTCGGGGGGGGGGGGGGGGTGTTCGGTAGAAGGAGCCACAGCTTGAGTAGACCTCCTTCCTACTTGGTGGGGGGGGGGGGGGGGGCAAGGATGCTATGATGACGGGAATCATGAACGAGGAGCGTGCAAAAAAATAACTCGAGATGCCAAGCAGCCCCACCCACCCACCCCTCCCACTGCCACGTTCACCCCCCCACCCCCCCTGTCTCCCCAACATGATGCTCCAAGAGATGTTGCCTCCGGGTAAGTGAGCTTTCGAGCACGCAGTGTCATTGGAAACCACTTCGTTTCACTACTCAGTGCACCCTCTCAGATTCCTCATGTCGGCAACATTCAACTCAGAAGCAACTCCATCCGCGTCGCGCCGTGGCGTTGGGCGGAGCCCAACGCCACGGCGACCCAAGCCCACAGGTGCGACAAAAAATTGCAAAAAAAAAATATCGTCAGCTGATTGAGGGTGTGATATGAGGGTTCCATCCAACAAGGATAACAAGGCGGCACTTTCAAAGTCCTGCCAAGGACAGCGCCACGTGGGTGTGTGCTTCTGATACTTATTATGTCATGTGAAACCCTGCCAACATCCCTGACACGCTCACGAAGAGCATGCCACGAGAAAAAAGGGCCCGACAAGCAACTCCATCCGCGTCGCGCCGTGGCGTTGGGCAGAGCCCAACGCCACGGCGACCCTGGGCCTGCTGCAGCTGGTACATCCACTCGCCCGTGGACACCTCTGCGGCCTCGGCTGTCACCTCATAGACGCAGATGGGCTTTGCCAGGCGCTTGCTGTAGGACACACCCCCGACACACCGGAACTCAAAGGCGTACCCCTCCTGTACCACAAACGAATCCGCCAATCCCTGGTAGCTGTTCACCTTGTTGTAGATCTCCATCACCACAACCCATGGCATGATGCTGCTGAGGATGGTCATCTTCTTCAGCCGACTGCAGCCGAGACTCCCGACACGGGCATCGCCGGTTGCAACAGCGTAGGAGAGGGAGTGGCCCGACGCCTCTAGCTCAACCTTGGCGCGGAATGCGGCGCGTGTCCCGTAAGTGCGTTGCTCGGGGCACGCGACGAATGCGTTAAATGAGGCAATAACCCTGTCTCCCGTCATGCTCTCGATGAGTCCTTTTGCCCGGGTGACGCACTGCAGCAGGGCGGTCGCCATCTCTGCGTGCATCGTGCTGACCTGGTTGTTGGCCAGGTCTTGCACCTCTTTGAGGAAGTTCCGCACATTCATCGCCACCACAGTGACGGTCTTCTGCCGCAGCATCATGTTCACATCCTGATTCTGCCTCCGCTTATCGCTGGGATGGCCCACGACGCTGGAGGACGCGTGGCTCGCACTCTCGGAGAAGCTCTGTGTGGGGGTGGGGATATCATCAACAGGAGCGAAGGCGCCCTGTCCCGTCTCCTCCGACTCCTCCGCGTCGCTCTGTGCCACCAGCAGGCTCTGCGGCATGTAGTTGCGGTACTCTATAAGGCGGTCCAGCATGCCCAGAAAGCTCTTCTGCATGCTGGCCACCTCAGAGACATTGGAGATCGGGCGCTTCGCATTCACGCTCTCCAGGTCCATGTGTGCGATGGCGTGCATCTCGCCGGAAAGCTGCTGCAGGGGCGCCACGATGCGGTGCGTCAGGAACACCGCCACCGCCAGCTGCACGAGGGTGACCACCACGGTGATGCCGATCATCAGAGTCAACCCATTCTTCTCATCCTCGTTGGACTACTCCTTGGTGTCTTCCCGCCTTTTGTTGATGACTGCGGTCGACACATCCATCGCTGCCAGGAGCGAGCGCCGCGGGCACATCGCCACAAGGTAGAGCTCCAGGTTGCTGTCCACCACCTCTATGGCGGCCGTCCAATACACCTCGTTGGTTGGAGTGACCCACTCCGCCGCACCGTGGTGCGATACGTGCGCCAGCACCTCATAACCAAAGCCGCCGAGGATATACCCGCCGTGGTGTGAGATGACGGAGGGCACCTCCACACCATCCTCCGTGACGGTGTGGTTGGTGACGTGCACGCTCTCCGCCATCCCCTCCGCCGACCCGTCGCTGGTTGCGATCAGCCCCCCCACCACGCCTGACCAGGGGTTCTTCTCCACGACATACAGCAGGGACCCCTCAGGCATCACCTCCCCCTCGTGCTCCAGCATGTGCGAGAGCTGCGCTACAACGAAGGAGACCGAGACCATCCCGACCTGCCCGTTGTGGTTGGGCCCCAATGGGGGCATCGCAGGGTGCCCCACCGTGACAGTGGCGGTGTACGCCACAAAGCTGCGGTGCGCTTCCGCAGGGGAGAAATGGTGGGGGCAGTCCCCCCCCGCAAGGCACACCCCGTTTACATCCGCCAGGTGACCTCAGGGTGTTCCCCAGGGCCCTGTCGTAGGCCTCTAGGAATGGGTGGGATGTCAGCCAGGAGGCAGGCTGCACGCACTGCCCTATGGCGCCCGCTGACTCCGCCTTGGCAAGATCGCAAGGGATGCCCTGCCCTGCGGCCAGCCCGGAAGGGGAGGTGTCCGACACAGAGAGATGCGTGTTGTTCTGCCCGAAGCTGCCGTCCGCCCGCCGCGTCTCCACAAGGTACGCCACGGATTCCGAAGGGAACCCCCCCTCAGGCTCGGGCTTGGGGGGGCGGAAGTAGAGCAGGGTGCCCCCAGTTCCAGGGGTGGTAGGGTCGGTGAGTGCGATGTAAGCCAGTTCGTCACCCCCTGTGGCGGCGAGGCCAGTCATGCGGTACCACAGGAGGGTTCTGACCTGTGTGTCCATATAGGAATCAGAGCTGGAGGAGTTCGGGTGCTGGGTTGCGATCAGCCCTGCAACCTCCGTCGCGATCTTCACCGGGTTGTTGATGAAGTCCTCAACGAGATGTGCCCCAGCGTGGGCCACCTGCGCGAGGTATTTCGAGGCGAGGTTCTTAACATCCCGCTCCCCGCTGAAGAGGCAGAGGTTGATGTTCTCATCGGAGGCGTCGCGCGTCTTCGACAGCACGCTGGCGGAGGTGACATGCGAGAAAAACCCGACCACGACGCCTGTCGTGAACACCAACACCACGCACAGCAGGATAGTCAGATTGTGGATCCCGAGGAAACCCATGGGTAACAAGACTGACCGTCCCCACCCTGTCCCTTGTTGGGTAACCTGTAGAGCATCAGAAACTCACACACCACGTATCTTTTGACACGGCATGTTTAAAGAGAGGAATTGGAGGGTTCGGAGTGGGGTCACCATCACGCACAATGCGAGCCTTCGCTCAGAAGTGCAGAAACGTGAATCGCCTCACAACAAGGGGGACAAGATGACACAGCTTGGCACAGAGCGAAACCCCGCCAAGGCACGTGTTAATCGTTTTAGTTTCATGGAGGACACACCGAGCGAGCTCTGGCGCTGCCTCCACTGTCCCGTCCACTCACGCAACACAGCACACACTTCCCATAGGGGGCTTCGCTCTGTGTCAAGCTGTGTCAGTTCGTCCCCCTTGTTGTGAGGCGGCCCACTTTTCTGCACTTCTGAGAGAAGGCACACCATGACTAATAAATGCGTTCCAGTCCGACCACCTGGGTTTACATCAATCTCGATATCCCCAGCTATTACGGGCGGGCGTCGAGGGGGGGGGGGGGGGGGGTGACACCTCCAAGCTTCTTTGCAGTGCCCCACGCTCCTGGATGTCCTTCCGAGGCGGAAGCCTGAGAGGCAGTGGTTTGGCTTGGGTGTGGGTTGAACCCCCATACCCCCCCCCCCACCCAGTACAACGGGCGGGCCTCGCACCACGTCGGTGGCAAAGACTGTTGTATGACACAGATTTCTGACACAGAGGGGGGGGGGGGTAACGGGAAACGCCCCACCTCCACCCCCCCACTCCCCACCCCCCCCATCCCAGTCGCAGCCACCACACACACACACACACATACACATGTCGCTATCATGAGCACCCCCCCCTCCTCCTGTAAACACACCCGTCGCGGAACAAACTACCAACCACCACCACCAACGCCCCGGCATCTAATTCCTCTACAATACCCCCCCACTCCCCACCCCGCACCGCCTCACTCCCCGAAGGTAAAATCTTTGAGGTCGACGAGGTGTTGCTGACCCAGGCTGCCAACTCCCCGCATCCCGGGGAGGCCACCAGGGCCCATCGCTCGACCGGGGGAGCTGCCCGGTGAGCTGTAGGAGAGCCGCGGGTGGTGGGGTTCCATGCCCAGGAAGCTTGCGGAGTGGAGCTGGGCCTGGGCGATGGCCGCGGCGATCGCGGCGTCCGCCCGGCGCCTCTGCAGCCCGGCGACGACTAAGAGGAGGCAGCCGAAGGCGACGATCCCAGCCACGATCAGAGCCTGCCCCCACACTGGCAGCAGGGGGCCGTTCTGCTCTGCAATCCGGACCACGATGGTCTCCTCCCAGTCTTCGTGCCCAGTTGGGCCCCGCCACGGTACGATGGCATAGTCGCTTCTGTTCATCACCTGCAGCCGAGGTGCAGTGAGGCCGGGGGGTTTTGATTGTCGAGGGTGGATGAAAAAAGCAAGTCGCCCAGCACAGCACCTTCTTGCAATTTGTTAGTCGTTGTTTTTTTGTAGTCACCACACCAGATGTACTGTGCAGTGGGGTGCAGAGGGGGTAGGGTGTTGAACAGAGAGCTTTTTAAAAAGGTGGGATGTGTGTGTGTGTGTGGTTACAAAGTTTTAAGGCGGTGTCGCCCTGCACGGGCAGTAGCACCTCCCCTTCAGTATCGCACTCCCGAAGGATTCCCCAACACGGCGTGACACCGGTTTCGACGCGTACTCTTCGTACCCCTCCCCCCGGCCGCGTCTCTTCAGCGAAGAACCGGGGATAATCGGACCAGGGCTAGCTAAACCCTGGTGGTGTCACGGGTGGGGTTGGAGAGGGAGAAAAGGAAGAAATGAAGTTGCGAAAAAGTCAAACACTGACACGTGAAATCAATAAAAAGGTGGGATGTGTGTGTGTGGGTTCAACGGCGGACAAGCTTCGCTGCACACAAAGCTTAAAAGGGGGGGGGGGCGGGGGGGGTGGGGCAGTGGCTGGGGTAATTTTCTGGGGGGTCGCTTACAGCCCCGGGGGGGGGGGGGGGGGGTAGGGGGGGTCATAAGCCCCCCTAAAAACGTACAAATACCAAAAATTTCAACATACCATCAGAACCGCCCTAATACCTGATCTGACCCGAAAATCCGACCCATACCCCCCCGGAAACCGTCTGGAGCCCACTTGTGACACCTGATGCGCACTTTTGTGATGATTTTTTGGGGTCCTAAAAAATGTACCTCAGTTTCGTACCTTGCCTTTGTACCTGAACCACTCCCGACCGCAATATTTCGTTCTTTGCCTTTTCTGCGGTGGTTCCGGCTCAGGTGGCACGATGTTGCCTCCCCAGTGCCTCGGCAAGGTCTTTCTTGTACCTGATTAGTGGGAATGTGTTGTTGCGCCAGCTGAATGAGTTCAGCCACCTTCTGGGTGTAGTACTTCGATCGCAGATGGGTCATTGTGAGTACTTCGTACGCCTGCGAGGCTGCATCGGCATTAGGCAGCGTTGCAGATGTGTCTTTGCTTCGTCGATCTCAGCCTGTGAAGGCACGATTGGGATATTGGACGACCTGAGAGTCGAAATGATTATGTTTGTGCTGTGTAATTTGCGCCCCCCGCAGGATATGCACACCACGCAGTCTCAACAGCACGCATGAGAGTGTACCATGTGAGGACTCAACAAAGTCATTGGATAGGCATCTGCCTGCCGACTCAACCCCCACAGTGCGACCGCAAGATCGTCAGGGATGTCTCAACGCCAGGGGAATACTCTCCCCTGGCGTTGTACAACCCTACTCTTAATCCTCGGGTCCTCTCCTGGAGGCGGTGGTGGCGGGCCCGCAACGCTTCGTACTTCCGGTACGGACTGGGGTAGTCTGCCCGGCTGACCCGCTCATCGCTTCCTAGATCATCTGCTGCTCTGGAGCTGCCATCACTCACTGCCCACATCAGTTGGTGTAGGGGTAGGAGCAGGAGGAGTGGGAGGAGTAGGAGTGCAGGTGACATCTTTCTTGGCCAGCAAGGAACGCCGCTTTTCGCACGTGCGTGCAGTTGATGCACCACTGCATATATCTGTCGTCACCACGTCCCACTCGCTCTCCTATGTACCCAGCCCGACGGAGCGCCCGAAATAATGTCGCCTCACGGATGTCGTGTGCCGTATTCTTCTGACGCAGGTCTGCCACAACGCTCTCTGCCGGGACCCCGCACATCTCCCGTTTGGCGAGCGTCTTTCGAGCAAGGTACCCCTCTGCAGCAGCATCTGACACCTCTGCGAGGCCCTAGGCACACGGCATGTGTTGCTCGGCGTGCTGGGTGAGCGTAGTGATACCCTTTCCTTGCAAAGAACGAAATACTGCGGTCGGGAGTGGTTCAGGTACAAAGGCAAGGTACGAAACTGAGGTACATTTTTTAGGACCCCAAAAAATCATCACAAAAGTGCGCATCAGGTGTCACAAGTGGGCTCCAGACGGTTTCCGGGGGGGTATGGGTCGGATTTTCGGGTCAGATCAGGTATTAGGGCGGTTCTGATGGTATGTTGAAAAATGTGGTTTTGTACGGGCTTATGACCCCCCCTAGGGCAGTGAAAATACTATTCGCGAATAATTCGTGATCTCCAATTTTCAGAGTTACATATTCGAATAATATTCGTATTCGAATACGAATAATGGCATTATTCGCGAATAAATGGCCATGTGGTATTCGGTCATTATTCGTGAAGTTTCTGTGGGTTTGTGTAGGGGCAGAGGCGTCAGACCACGTGTATTCCAGTGCAAACCGAGGGAAAGCGCCGCAGAGCGCCTCAGGCTTTGCTTTCCTCATGAATCATCACACGTATGTCTGACCGTACGGCACATAGGTGTGGTGATCCCTTTGCATCGGCAGCACCTCACTCACGCGTGGAGGTCTCCACCACTGGGATCTTGAAGGAGGCAGTTGCTATCCTGCCAGTCACCAACTGCACAACAGGAACATCATAAAGCACGCACAATGTATACCAGGTTCGGGCACCGGGGTAGTGCTTCCACCTTTCAGTGGCCCAGGTGGTTCCGCTCCCTCCACCCAAGTTCGGTAGGGATCGCGGATGACGATTTCCCCATCAGGTACCCCCGTGGTGCAACAGCGGCCGCCTGGCACCATAATAGTCCCACCAGCGCGACGGTGCCCACTTCCCTTAGCGCTTGGTGTCTTCAATGCACGGTGCAGCGTACTACTCCAGGCACTGCAGATGATGGATTCTCGGCGTCGCATCATCACAATGTAGTGATTCCATGCCCCCTCAGGGCACACTGGGGTCGTGGGCTGCGCCCACGACCCCAGTGTGGGCAGTAGGTCCCTATTCCTAGTAGAGAAACCCCAGTAAAACCCCACGAATAATTCGCGAATTATTCGTGGCGAAATTTTTTCGAGAAATTATTCGAATAATATTCGTATTCGAAGGGGGCCCTCGCTACCAAGTGTGACTGAGTGAGAAAAAGTGAGAAGTCAGCCATGTTTGGCTGACAACTGACGACTCGTGACTCACAGTGACTCGTAGCGAGGGCCCCCGAATAACACGAATTTTTAATCACTGCCCTAGGCATACTTGTCCCCCCATATGGGGAACCCCCTAAATCTGGGGGAAATATGGGGGGTCTCAAAACCCCGCCCCCATATGGGGAAAAAGGCTGAAAATATGGGGAAAACCCGGTAAAATATGGGGGAATATGGGGGAAATATGGGGCCCATATGGGGGGATATGGGGGTATTCGTGCTGCAACGGGAGAACATCAAACCACTCAGGCACAGACACACACGAAGTGCGCGTCGAAACCGGCCTCATGCCTTGTTGGGGATCCTCCAGGAGTCCGATCCTGGGGAGGTGCGCGCTCGTTCAGGTGTGGCCAGGTCTGGCCCCCCCTGGAAGATCCCCCAGGTGGGTCGCACCGACCTCCTGTTCCTCTCCTGCGCCGATACAGCGGCAGCGGAGAGCGAACGCTTCCCGGTTTGGCGGGGCACTGCAGTGACAGCGGCAGCGGTGGTGGACACATACGCACAGACACACATAGTGCGTTCAGGGTTAACAGCTCCTCACAACACACACTCTTGTGTTTTTAAGTCCTCACTCTCACACTCGCTGTCCTCCTCCTCTGGTGTGTTTGCGATTGCGAACTGCCCACTGGGGTCCTTAATTAGACAAGGGAATTCACAAGCAGTGCATTCTGGGGTGTCAGGCGCTTCCGCCGCTTTTGACCGCTCCGAGCGCCGAAAAGTCGGAGTCGACGCTCGTCACCAGGCAGCTTGACATGTTCAAGCTGCATCTGCCGGGTGGAATGAGACCTGTGAAGGCCAGTACAAGGACTGGCTGCAGGACGCAACTGTTCTGCCAGCAAAGACAGGACTACTGGACAGCATGCTCTGATGACCGCTACTCAGACTTGAAGAAAGTGGCGGTCGGCACTCTCACAGCGCCTTTTGTGGTCTGACTCGAGCACTTCAGCCGGGCGTTTCCTCTCTGCAGAAAGCGACGAGGTGAGATGGCACTGCAAGGTGCTAGACGTCCCCTGTCAGTGGCTGACTTCACACCCTGTGAAAAGCAGAACGAAGAGAACTGTTTGCTGACTGCTTCCACCTGAGGAACCCCTGGGTTTTCCCCCATATATCCCCCATATGGGGGAAATATGGGGGAACAGGACTTGAAAAACCCCCCATATTCCCCCCATATTTTCCCCATATTTTTGGCCTTCCCCATATGGGGGTACAAGTATGCCTAGGGGGGGGGGGGGGGGGGGTAGGGGGGGTCAAATGGGGGTGACAAACACGATTTTTCAAAAAACCGGCGCAGAGGCCCCAAAGCCCCCGTAAACCCTCCAAACCCCCCCAGATCGGTCCGGAAACCCATCGAACCCCACTTTTCCACCATTCCGGGCACCTCAGGTGCCCGAATTGGGGTACCTAAATTTTGTGCCACCGTTTGGTACCGTACAGTGCCACTGTGTGGGAGGTTGGAAAAGAAAATGCCCCAACACACCACATCTGAGGGTTGCAATGCATGTTGCTTGCCAACCACGTCATCCGGTGGGTGTCAGGCGCTATGTAGGTGGCATTAGCCAGGTCTTCGATGTGTTCTGGCTTGTATATATACCTCCCTGCCTGCGGCACAGGCACTGCCTTTGTCCCCCACACCAGCCACAGAGAGCGTATTGTACTCGGTCCACGGTTGCCCCCCCCCCCCCCCGGCCAGCCCCCTGCTTACAGTACCCCGGCGTTAAGCCAGCCACTGCGGGTGGGGGGCACAAAGCCCGCCGCCGACAGATTCGATTTGTTTGTGCGCCAAACCCGGGTGGACAAACCTCACGTGTTTTGCCTGATGAAGGTTGGTGTGAATGTGCGCACAGTCATAGCAACAAGACAAGGTAGATTGTGTTCGTCACCCAAAGCGCTGCCAACTACCTTTTTCACTGTGACAAGCTTTCTTCTTGTTGTGTGTGAAAAACCCCATTCCTCCACCGAAAGGAAGAAACGGCGCCATGGGGAAAACCAAGAAATGGAACACTATCGACACTCAACACGGGGAAATGGGGAAGGGAGAGGTTGTGGTGAAACGTACACACCCCGACCTGTAATGAGGTGAGATGTGGCCCTGCAATTACGGCACTACGCGTGCCGTATAATCAAATCGGACCTGCTTGCTGTGTTCCATTTCCTCCTTCATTGCATGAGGCTACATAATAAAAGAACCCCTCGCAAACCCAGACTGCGGAGGGAAAAAACACAGACGTTCGCTACCCGCTGCCTCCTCCGATGACTGCGGGGTCTCCGGCCCCCAGACCCTCTGTGGCATGTGGGGACAACCCGTCTTGCGTCGCGGCAGGATACAACCACACAGCGCCAGCAGTGGGGAAGTGGAGGGAAGGGTGGCCCTCATCACACAGCGGCAACACACCGAGCTGGAAGGGACAACAACACAGTGCCAACAGTGCCACGTGTGTCTTTGCATGTCCTGTGCTCTGTGCTGGCAAGGGTGGCAGAGAGGAGACGGCAGGCTGATAAGAGGCATCGCATGTTCAACAGGTGTGCTACTCCAGCAGGGTGCTGACGGCGTGCACACGGATGCGCGCACTATCACTGAGGAAGAGCCACCTGCCACAGGGGCTGATTGCAAAATGATTCCAATCGAGCACCTCTGAGAGCGGGACAGGCATCCCTGTGCTGAGGCGGGACAGGGACTGACTCCCGAAGAGGGTACTTGTCACAATGACGTCCGTCTCCTGTGATACGACAACCTTACGCAGCCACACCTTCTCTGTAGTTATCGTCCTCAAGCACTGATGTGTGTCTGTGCACCACACCTTCACAGACTTGTCATCGGAACAGGACACCAGCTGCTTCTCGTCGGTGGTGAGGGCAAGGCCATTCACCTGGTCTGTATGTTCCGTCAGGGTGTGGGTGTGGCTGAGGGTGTCCAGGTCCCACACTAGGATCGTCTTGTCTTTCGACGCGCTGAAGATATTTGTGTATGACACAGCAAGGCCGTTGACCCGGCTTGTGTGACCCTCCAGCACAGCGGTGCACACACCCTCCTCCACACGCACGGTGCTACCAGCTGAGCCCGACACGAGACGGCCGCAGTGTGTCCATGCAACACACCTGACTCTCTCCGTATGACCTTCAAGGGTGCGCACACACTCCCACGTTGCTGTGCTCCACACAGCGACGGTGGGTTTATAACCAGCTGCGATCCACCTGCCGCACCTGGAGAAGGCGACACAGGAGTCGGAAGGTCCACTGTGCTGTGCAGTGGGCAATCCCTCACAGCTGCATTGAGTCACCAACTCAGCAGTGGTGGTGTCGAAGACGAACATAACGTCACGGCGTGTGCCAACACAGCACAGCGTCCCACAGGGTGACAGTGCGATGCAAGTGATATCCTTGGCGATTGCGTACTGAGCAGGCGCCTTCACCTCAGCAAAACGGCGGACCAACTGGACATGGTCCCCACCCTCGAGGCGCGTGTCTGCGATGTGCAAGGTGTCGTCAAGCAGGTCCTCCTCCGCCGTCCCCGTGCCGATGTGTGCCGCCAGCCCGCCAGCCACTCTGCCTGCGTCGATGCGGCGGCCTGCGAAGATCTCCCCCACCGCGCGTGTCTTCAGATCCAGCACGGTGTCGGTGTCCGCAACACCGACAACGCAGCTCCGCCCGCTCCCCGCGTGCCTCACCGTCACCTCCATCTCTTCTCTTCTGCTTCCCTCCCTCCCTGAGTGCTGTGGAGCTGTGCCTCTGCTGGAGGTGCGGTGTGTGTGTGTGGAGGGAAGGGAAGGGTGGCCCTCATCACACAGCGGCAACACACCGAGCTGGAAGGGACAACAACACAGTGCCAGCAGTGCCAGGGTCAGGGGTGTTTGGGGTGTGGGGTGTGCGGGGGACGCGCAGCCAAGCAACGTGTGTCTTTGCATGTCCTGTGGTCTGCTGGAAAGGGTGGCAGAGAGCTGACAGCAGCCAGGCAACGCAAGGCATCGTATGCTCAAGAGGTGTGATTCAGCAGGTTGCTGGCGCGCACACGGATACCCTCACCACTGAGGAAGAGCCACCTGCCACAGGGTCTGGTTGCACAATAATTCTAATGGAGCACCTCTGAGAGCGGGAGAGGCCTCCCTGTGCTGAGGCGGAACAGGGACACACCCCCGAAGAGGGTACCTATCACAATGACGTCTATCTCCTGCCGGAGGAGGGTCGCTGTCCCTCTGGGGGTACCACTCCCAGAGAGTGTGGGTTAGATCCTCTGGTCGGTCTGGAGCCCCTGGAAAAGAGGTGGCGGTGCCCATCACCTCCTGCATAGGCGAAAGGCGTCAGAGAAGGGGTAAGGGGTGGTGGGGGGGAGCTGTGTCACGCCACGCACCTTCGTCTTGCGGATCTTCTCGATCTCTGCTTCAAGCTGCTTCTGTGTGCCGCAGGGGGGTTAGGTTGGGTGTGCTGAGGCAAGGGAACTGTGCGACAGCAACTCAGAACAAGGAGGGTGGGGCGTTCACGCCTCCCACACTTCACGCATTCGGCATACGTTAATCGATGTCGACTTGTAAGAGTGGCCCACGTCACGCTTGGTGCACGCCACGGCAAGCTTCGCCTTTGGCCTTGACAGCACAACCTGCAGTGCGGAGGGGGTGGGTGCAGTGTAGTCAGGCCTGCCCAAACAGGTAGTGCATGGTTTGGGCTGAATTATTTTCGATAAAATGGGAAGGTAGTGCCGGCACGACCTGCCGGCACTACCTGGATTATTTTTCAAGTGGGGGATGAGGATGGGTCCTCTGGAACCACCCCCTTCTTCCTGTTTTTGCAGCCCAAACCTGGGGTTTTCCAGCCAAAACCCGGATATTGTCCCCGCTCAGAGCCAGATGTTCGCTACCGTGGCCTCCGGCGGCTGGGGGGCTCAGCCCCCCAGACCCCCCTGTGCCGTGTGCCTGCCTCGTAGATAGCCCTTTGGGTGCACAGCGAATGGAATTCAGACCACCCTCGTAGGCTCAGCAAGACGGCAGCTCACACAGAACAGTTACACCGCAAGGGACAACTCCGGCGGCTGGGGGGCTCCGGGTCTACCGGTACACGGTGGACTCCAGCGGGGGTAGGGTAACCCTTTTCGGGAGTCTCAACTAGGGGGAGTCCAACTCCCGCTAGCGGGAGTCTATACTCCCGCTAGGGGGAGTCTGACTCCCCCTAGCGGGAGTCTTTTCACCTATTTTCACTCATTTTTCCCATGATACCTATGCAATGTGGCACTCGTCACTGAAGTACAGCCACACCAAACGAAACGGACGTTTCCACCCATCCCAGCTCGCAGACCTGATTCACAAAAATGGGGAAGACGACAACGAAGCCGGCAGCGAAGCCGGCGGCAAAGTCGATTAAGAAGAAGAAGAGCGCAGAGAGTCCCGAGGCTGCGGAGGCGACGAACATTGTGCATGATTTTTGCACGGCCTTCCCTGTTAAAAAAGGGGGCAGTGTGCTGACACTGGGATCCATTAGAAGGCTCCTAGCAACGGTGTTGAGCAAGGAGCTCCACAAGCACAGCACCCAGGTGGCCAACGCAATCATCGCCATGTCTTCCCTGACATGGATAAGTTCGCTGTCAGGGAAGTCGCAACGATGCGGAAGGAGGGCGCTCTCCGTCATATACAAGGTGGAGGCGAAGTATGGCAAGGTGCAGGATACAAACGTGTCGTCGGGGGCAGCCTGAAGCCGCGAATGATCGCGACACGGGCGAACGGCTTGGCACCGTGGGTCTGGATAGATGCTGGAGTTCGGCCGGGTGAAACCGGAAGTCGCAGCAAAATTTGCCCCCCCAGATTTCTTCCTCAAACCCACCCGTGGGCTGATCCGGCCTTGCACGGTGGACTCCAGCGGGGGTAGGGTACCACTACCGGGTTTAACCCTTTTCGGGAGTCTCAACTAGGGGGAGTCCAACTCCCGCTAGCGGGAGTATAGATCAGCAGTGGGCAACAATGAGGCGATGCGGGGGGCGAGGGCACCGATGCTCACTGTGCGACATCCCAGAAGAACGCTGGTATCAACAGGTGCATCGATACCCGCACCTGACTCTCTCTGAGATGAAAGAGGCTGGCTACCCCTCCCTCTTGGCAGGTGTGCTTCCCAATGCCCGCTACGTCACCCCAGCACTCCATGACTGCAAGGGGCTCGCCATGCGGCTGATCAGGGTACTGGATGAGACAACAAAAAAATATTCGACAAGACCTGTACAAACCTTGCACTGAATGTGTCGCAGCATGGGACAGGTGCTCAGTTCCGGAAGGTCGTGCTTGCCTGTCACAGGACACACCTACAAGGGCTTGTTCCGCTACCTCTTTGTCTCCCTTGCAGACCTCATGCATTTCCGGTATGCAGACATCCCCTGGCGCTTCTGGGGATGCAAGGATGAGTCAGCCCGGATTCCCTTCTTGCGTGCTCGGATCTCAGGGCATATATTTCACTGGTTGATGGAGCATGCCGAAAAGGGATCAACGCGCAATGCCTACGTACACAGTCTCCATCATTGGTGGGCTCCAGAAGATGCAGTGCCTCTGCAGAACAACGACGAATTTGAAGAAGCAGAGAACGGACATCGCAAGAAAGATGCCGTTACAATCGCCAGCTCCGCAACTTACGAGAGAGATCTTGCGATGGCAGAAGAGAAGCGGCGCGCATCGGGCATGCCTTGGAAGGTTGCGCACCTGTCGCAGGACGGGATCCTCGGGTATAGATAAGTCATTCTGTGTCCGTGTCTGCACACCCGACACGCTCATAGATTGGCTGTGTATGTTCTTTGCACACAGTTGACACAGCTGCAGAAGGGGTTTGTGCACTGCAACACACAGGACTTCGTTGAACCCATCAGCGCGCCCTACTTCCTGTTCCGGTTCCCCGAAGGACACCGCAAATTATCGCTCTGCTTGTGCAAAATGCCAATCCCGCTGGGGGCGACTTTCACACCATTCGTGTCATCCGAGGCGACTTTGAGCACGCTTGACCAACGCGCACAGCAGGAGGGGGATGACAGTTCTGACGAAGAAGATGAGGCCTGCAGGATGGCTTGTCTTGCCCAAGGTGTAACACAACTACGACAGGCGATGGCCGCACTTTGACACCTCAAATTCTAACCGCTCACCTCCGCAGGTGCAGCCGCTACCAGGAGGATAGGTAGGTAGTCCAGAGTCCGGGGAAACTGACAGAAGCAAAACAAGCCCCTCCCCATCCCTCTTCCACCATGATTTTACCCCCCACGCCAGTAGACTGTAACTATATCATGGGAAAAATGGATGAAAATAGGTGAAAAGACTCCCGCTAGGGGGAGTCAGACTCCCCCTAGCGGGAGTATAGACTCCCGCTAGCGGGAGTCTTTGACACCCGCTCAGACTCCCGCTCCCAGACTCCCGCTAGGGCCGCTGGAGTCCACCGTGTAGCTGTGGACACTAGTCGGCAAGTTCATGGTCCACCCCCATGGGTGGCGCAAACGGCCCCCTCCAGCACTCGGGGGGTTCTTCATTTTTTCGAAAATATTGGCTGGCACTACCTTGGTTTGGGCAGATTATTTTTTTCTGGAGATTCCATTGACCTCACTGGGTGGGTGAAATGGATTTGCATAAAATTCCGCAAAGGATGACCTGCGCACGCGTGTCTCACAAAAAACCGGCCCGCAACGTGGCACACAGTGTCTCGACCAGGCCTGTGCCTAAATATGGCCAAAAATCGTCAAAAACGAGAGTTTACACCCAACTTTTTTCCCACTTTTTTCCTTCGGCGCTGGTCCCTTTTTTGAGCCCAGAACATGGTATTTCAGCGCGAAAACACGTTCTTTTGCTGCATTTGCACACAACCAATTCACAGCTGGGCTGGGGGTCTCTTTTTTTTGTGTTTTGTTTTACAGGATCTCGCCTGATATGGGAGCCTCCCGCGAGGGTGCTGGAACCGATATGCCACAGCCCCGTACGCGCAAGGACTTGGCTCCAAGACCAGGCACAAGCCACAGGGGGGTCTGGGGGGCGGAGCCCCCCAGCCGCCGGAGGCCACGGTAGCGAACGTCCGTTGGCCTGGCTCCATAGTCGCATACGCTCAAGTACAACACAACTGATGTCGCATGGGGGGACGATAAATTGTCGCGCAAAGACACGCCACAGGGGGGGTCTGGGGGGCGGTGCCCCCCAGCCGCCGGAGGCCACGGTAGTGTACATCTGTTGGTTTGAGCTCGAGAGCAAGCCTCTGGGCGATGCCATCCCGTGGGAGGTCGCCCGTGGCCTCGTCTTCGTCGTCACTTCCGAGTTCTTGCACAGCCTCCGATTATTCACAGAGGCTGTACAATAACTCGGAAGTGCCCAAACAGCCACCCGCGGCCACGAGCATCGTGGTCGCGAGCAGCTGCAGGACGGCACTCAGCACAGCACCCGCGTCAGCGGGGGTGCGGAGCGTGCCCAAAAAAGGCCAGGCATATCCTCCCCCCAAAAAAAAATTCCTAAAAACCCTCAAAAAAACCCCCACCAAAAATATGGGAAGAAAAAAGTGGGAACTTTTTTTCCTTGAGGCCGACCCTTACATCTACATCCGACTTAGGCACAGGCCTGGTCTCGACACGACAATAAAAAGATGCACGTGTGTATGTGTGTGGGTGTGTGGGTGTGACGCACCAACAAGGAAGAGCACATGCACCCCCCAACCCCCTGCTGCATGCTGAACACACCTTGGGGTCAGTCAGGATCTCGACAAGGTACTCTGCGTTTGACGACAGGTTCGCCTCCCAGTCGATGGAGTCCATGCAGAACACGATGGCGCTGGCATTGTGGATCAGCGGGACAACATCGCATCTCAGCTAAAGTTGCTCAAGGTGTCATCAGGGTGCTGACAGCGCGCACAAACACCTGGCCCTCCCCATCTCCGAAGAAGAGCCACCTCCCACAGGGGCTGAAGGCAACATTTCTACAGTATATACGTTCGCTGAGGTCAAGTCGTGTACACGTGCTGAGGCAGAACAGGCCTAGGAAGTGCTCAGACGACGTGATGGCAATGAGGTCACCCACCTGTGACACGGCGAGGTCCAAGACCTTGTCAGGGGCCAGGAAACTTGTCAGCACCTCGTATGTATCGGTGCACCACACCTTCGCAATCCCTGACACTGAACATGACACCAGCTTCCCGTTGGTGGTGAGGGCAAGCCCTTTCACGGCTGTCGTAGGGGACGCCAGGGTGCGGGTGTGGCTGAGGGTGGCCAGGTCCCACACACGGATCGTCTTGTCTTCTGACCCGCTGAAGATGCTTGTGCCTGACACAGCAAGGCTGTTGACACAGCCTGTGTGACCCTCCAGCACAGCGGCGCACGTACCATCCACCACGTTCCACACACGCACCATGTGATCCTCTGAACCCGACACGAGACGGTCGGAATCCAGTGTCCACGCGATACTGTACGCCGGTGTACGACGCTGAAGCCAGATGCACCCTGCTCGATTTTCTGTTGATTCGTTCCTCACAATGAATACGCCGCAATAAGTCGATGCTGCGACCCACATGCCGCACCTCGAAAAGGAAATGGCCCGGACGCCGTTGTACTCTCGACCACGTCTAGTCTCGACGCCTAAGAAGAACGTACCGTGACAAAAATCGGTGGTGGTGGTGTCGAAGGCTAACAGATCGTATTGACGTGGGTATCCGACTCCCTCACCGCCAACCCAGCACAGCGTGCCACAGGGTGACACTGCCATGGCAGTACTGAAAACACCATCCACCCCATCCTCCGCGACTGTGTACTCAGCAGGCGCCTTCACCTCAGCCCAGGGCTGTGCCAACCGGACTTCATCCCCACCCTCGAGGCGCGAGTGTGCGAGGTCCAGGGCGTCGTCAAGCAGGTCCTCCTTCTCCGTCCCCGTGCCGATATATGCCGCCAGCCCGCCAGCCACTCTGCCTGCGTCGATGTGGGGGATGTCTGCGAACATCACCACCACCGCGTGTATCTTCAGATCCAGCACGGTGCGGATGCCCACAACATCGACAACGCAGCTCCGCCCGCTCCCCGCGTGCCTCACCGTCAGCATCTCTTCTCTTCTCTTCTGCTTCCCTCCCTCCCTGAGTGCTGTGTAACTGCCTCTGCTGGAGGTGCGGTGTGTGTGTGTGTGGAGGCAAGGGAAGGGTGGCCCTCATCACAACAGCGGCGACACAACACACCGAGCTGGAAGGGACAACAACACAGTGCCAGCAGTGCCAGGGTCAGGGGTGTTTGGGGTGTGGGGTGTGCGGGGGACGCGCAGCCAAGCAACGTGTGTCTTTGCATGTCCTGTGCTCTGTGCTGGCAAGGGTGGCAGAGAGCAGACGGCAGGTCGAGAAGCAAAAACCGGATGTGAGAGAACGGCGTCATCAAAAGACGCGCCACACGGAGACGATCTCAGGTAGGCGGGGGGTGGGGGGCGCTTCGCTCTGAAGTGCAGCAAGTGAGCCGCATCAGAATGTACGAGACAAACAGATACGGCTCGACACAGAGCGAAGGCCGTCGGGCGAGCCTTTTTGCCCTGCACAGCAGGGGACACACACTCGCTCTCGATGTGCCAAAAAAAAATCTGTGTCAATTCATCCATACCTGAATGTTGCCCGGTATGAGTATAAGGATTTTCAGAATTGCCAATATTTTTTTTTCTTGGTGGTTCAGGCCCAAATGGTCCGAACAAATAATATTTCCCGAGAGAAAAAATTACCATGGCGTGAGCCACGGATCCCAATGATGCAAATAAACGCATTTTCGGGAGGAGGAAAAAATGGACCAAAAATGGGGCGGGCGGGCCAGCCCATGGGGCCTGGCCCCTGTCCTCAGTGTCTGTCATTGAACATCTGGCTTTGAGGCAACGATCCAGCCCGCACTGACGAGCCTTGGCGCCCTCATCGAACCCTTGGGGGGTATGGAAAAGTCGGTGAAAAAAAATGAGAAAAAATGAGAAAAAATGAGAAAAAATCGGCCGAAATTTGCTGTTTTCGCTTAAAAAAGAGTGTGGGGAGTTGGGTCCAGTTTAGCAACACGGTGGACTCCAGCGGCCCTAGCGGGAGTCTGGGAGCGGGAGTCTGAGCGGGTGTCAAAGACTCCCGCTAGCGGGAGTCTATACTCCCGCTAGGGGGAGTCTGACTCCCCCTAGCGGGAGTCTTTTCACCTATTTTCATCCATTTTTCCCATGATATAGTTACAGTCTACTGGCGTGGGGGGTAAAATCATGGTGGAAGAGGGATGGGGAGGGGCTTGTTTTGCTTCTGTCAGTTTCCCCGGACTCTGGACTACCTACCTATCCTCCTGGTAGCGGCTACACCTGCGGAGGTGAGCGGTTAGAATTTGAGGTGTCAAAGTGCGGCCATCGCCTGTCGTAGTTGTGTTACACCTTGGGCAAGACAAGCCATCCTGCAGGCCTCATCTTCTTCGTCAGAACTGTCATCCCCCTCCTGCTGTGCGCGTTGGTCAAGCGTGCTCAAAGTCGCCTCGGATGACACGAATGGTGTGAAAGTCGCCCCCAGCGGGATTGGCATTTTGCACAAGCAGAGCGATAATTTGCGGTGTCCTTCGGGGAACCGGAACAGGAAGTAGGGCGCGCTGATGGGTTCAACGAAGTCCTGTGTGTTGCAGTGCACAAACCCCTTCTGCAGCTGTGTCAACTGTGTGCAAAGAACATACACAGCCAATCTATGAGCGTGTCGGGTGTGCAGACACGGACACAGGATGACTTCTCTATACCCGAGGATCCCGTCCTGCGACAGGTGCGCAACCTTCCAAGGCATGCCCGATGCGCGCCGCTTCTCTTCTGCCATCGCAAGATCTCTCTCGTAAGTTGCGGAGCTGGCGATTGTAACGGCATCTTTCTTGCGATGTCCGTTCTCTGCTTCTTCAAATTCGTCGTTGTTCTGCAGAGGCACTGCATCTTCTGGAGCCCACCAATGATGGAGACTGTGTACGTAGACATTGCGCGTTGATCCCTTTTCGGCATGCCCCATCAACCAGTGAAATATATGCCCTGAGATCCGAGCACGCAAGAAGGGAATCCGGGCTGACTCATCCTTGCATCCCCAGAAGCGCCAGGGGATGTCTGCATACCGGAAATGCATGAGGTCTGCAAGGGAGACAAAGAGGTAGCGGAACAAGCCCTTGTAGGTGTGTCCTGTGACAGGCAAGCACGACCTTCCGGAACTGAGCACCTGTCCCATGCTGCGACACATTCAGTGCAAGGTTTGTACAGGTCTTGTCGAATATTTTTTTGTTGTCTCATCCAGCAGGGGTGGAGCTTGAAATATGGGGTTGCGGGCTGGATCGGGTCAGATCGGGTCAGCCAATTTTTTCTTATGGGTTCCCCCCCGGTTCGTCTCAGAGATCAGTGCTCGGGCCCAGCCTCCCGCGAGGTACCGGAACCGATATGCAGCCCCGGACGCGCAAGGACTTGGTTACAAGACAAACACATGCCGTAGGGGGGGTCTGGGAGGCGGAGCTCCCAGCCGCCGGAGGCCACGGTAGTGAACATCTGTGACTTGCGGGCGTACGGATTCTGTGTGAGTTGGCTGCGTCCTCCTGAGGATACTGAGATTCCCTGATGTAAAGGGCTTGGGTACAAGACAGGCACATGCCACAGGGGGGTCTGGGGGGCGGAGCCCCCCAGCCACCGGAGGCCACGGTAGTAAACGTCTGTTGCACGGTACGGGTTGGGCAGCTTCATTTGTCCTCTATTGTGACTGTTTGAGGCCTGTGCTCATGTCGCTGGGGTCACTTTGCTCACGAAACGCCTCCTGGTCACCTCGAGGCCCCAAGGCGAGGAGCCAACTTTTCCGGTTTCCCGAAAATCTATATTTTTTTTTCTTTTTACCCCTGACCTGATTTTTTGTGAGGGCCTGCAGAAAATCAGGTCAGCTGACCCGAAAAAACCCCCAAGCTCCACCCCTGTCATCCAGTACCCTGATCAGCCGCATGGCGAGCCCCTTGCAGTCATGGAGTGCTGGGGTGACGTAGCGGGCATTGGGAAGCACACCTGCCAAGAGGGAGGGGTAGCCAGCCTCTTTCATCTCAGAGAGAGTCAGGTGCGGGTATCGATGCACCTGTTGATACCAGCGTTCTTCTGGGATGTCGCACAGTGAGCATCGGTGCCCTCGCCCCCCGCATCGCCTCATTGTTGCCCACTGCTGATCTATACTCCCGCTAGCGGGAGTTGGACTCCCCCTAGTTGAGACTCCCGAAAAGGGTTAAACCCGGTAGTGGTACCCTACCCCCGCTGGAGTCCACCGTGCAAGGCCGGATCAGCCCACGGGTGGGTTTGAGGAAGAAATCTGGGGGGGCAAATTTTGCTGCGACTTCCGGTTTCACCCGGCCGAACTCCAGCATCTATCCAGACCCACGGTGCCAAGCCGTTCGCCCGTGTCGCGATCATTCGCGGCTTCAGGCTGCCCCCGACGACACGTTTGTATCCTGCACCTTGCCATACTTCGCCTCCACCTTGTATATGACGGAGAGCGCCCTCCTTCCGCATCGTTGCGACTTCCCTGACAGCGAACTTATCCATGTCAGGGAAGACATGGCGATGATTGCGTTGGCCACCTGGGTGCTGTGCTGGTGGAGCTCCTTGCTCAACACCGTTGCTAGGAGCCTTCTAATGGATCCCAGTGTCAGCACACTGCCCCCTTTTTTAACAGGGAAGGCCGTGCAAAAATCATGCACAATGTTCGTCGCCTCCGCAGCCTCGGGACTCTCTGCGCTCTTCTTCTTCTTAATCGACTTTGCCGCCGGCTTCGCTGCCGGCTTCGTTGTCGTCTTCCCCATTTTTGTGAATCAGGTCTGCGAGCTGGGATGGGTGGAAACGTCCGTTTCGTTTGGTGTGGCTGTACTTCAGTGACGAGTGCCACATTGCATAGGTATCATGGGAAAAATGAGTAAAAATAGGTGAAAAGACTCCCGCTAGGGGGAGTCAGACTCCCCCTAGCGGGAGTTGGACTCCCCCTAGTTGAGACTCCCGAAAAGGGTTACCCTACCCCCGCTGGAGTCCACCGTGAAAGTGAGCTTATTTTTCGAAAATTGAAAAATTGGGGACACCAAAAGTCTCCAAACAAGTCTTCGACTTGGCGCGCAGAGTGATTTTTTTTGGTGAAAAAATGCCCCAAAAATTGTCGGGTCAAAAGTTGCTGTTGAAGACGGTGCAAGATCTCTGCAGGCTGGGTGGGCGCTACGCTGACGGACAACGACAAGCCGGAGGCTGCGACTGTGAAGAATACAAAGAACGGCCCGGGTCCTCCTCGAGGTGGCGGTGCTGGCCCCTGTTCCCACCGGTGTGACACGGGGCATTCCGGGACGCGATAGCGCTGCTGCACGGATGCCAACGAGGAGGGCCACTCCGAACCCTGAACACCCCGCCAGACCTGCTTGTTACATCACAAACAGCAGACCCAGAGTGGAGTGCCTCGCCCCGGTAAACTCAAACCCTGCCAGATTGACGAGGCCACCACCTCCTGGCACTGCCTGCACGTGCACGACAGGAACGGGTGACCTGCAGGTCGTCGTGAGCAGGACCATGGCAAACCACTCAAACCTGTGTGGGGTACGGCTGCTACCGCAACTCGTCATGTGCGGTGTGCAGCGGGTGCGGGTGCGCCACGACTGGGTGGAATGTGGTGCGTACTCCTCCAGGAGAAGTGGGCGAGCTCATTCCCGCAAACGCCTGAGTCGGGGATGAACTACCTCCTTCAAAAAACATCGGAGCACATTGGTGGTCGTGGCGTCAGGGAAACCGACCGTCCTGATGAGAATACAGTAAGTGATGAGAGGATGTCGGCGCCGTTTGCCCACGTCGTCAACTGTGGGGAGAGTCTGTCGGAGGCGAGGCGGGGAGGGCCGCGACACAACACGGGAACCGGGTCGCAATTGAAAAAGGGGGGCCGGTTCGCGTGTGGAGGGGGGGTGCGGGGGGGAGGCCCGGCAGGCCAAAGGAATGATGCGCCACAAACCCGCGACCGACGGACCAGATATGTGTGGGAAGGGGGGGTGCGGGGGGGAACAGGATCCCAGACAACAGGACAGACCAGCCAGGACCTCAGCTGCACGAGTCTTTGTCACGTGGGCTTGCCATAAGGTAAAAGGCCATTGCTACCAACCTGAGAGCAGATAGTGGCCTGGTCTCGGTGACAGCACACGGAAGACTTGCTCTCAACGCGGCATGCGGATCACAGAAGTCAGAGCGTGGAGGCAGGGTGACGCGTCATGAAAGAGGACGAAGAGGTGTGGGAGGGAGGAGGCGAGCACAAAAGGGCGTCGGCTACCGCACGCCCTTTGGCCGCAGCCGACGACCGACCGTACCGGCCCCCGGCCGGGAGGGAGGTGGGGGGGGGGGGGGGGGGCGGGGGGCGTGGGGGGCGGAGCCCCCCACATGGGGGGTCCGGGGGGCGAAGCCCCCCGGAAAATTTTTTTTTCGGCCAAAATAGCTATTTATTGTACTGAAATAATCTTCACATTATTTTACGCGGAGGGGGGCCTGCTACATAAAGTAACATTATTTTACGCGAGCGAAGCGAGCGTAAAATTGAAGTCATGTTGCCGAGCGAAGCGAGGCGACATGTGGAAGTCACCTTAACGAGCGAAGCGAGTTGAGGTGTGATTACTTTATGTAGTAGCAGGCCCCCCTCCGCGTAAAATAATGTGAAGATTATTTTTTGTGCAATAGGTTGTTTTATCTCCCTGAAATAATGTTCTCTCATCAAAATAGCCTAAGTCCCTGCAAGATAAGAAGATTATTTAATCCTCCACCAGCACAACGTTGAAACGTGCAGCGGATTTTTCGAACCCCATAAAGTTAGATTATTTTACAGTAAAATAATGTGCAGATTTGTTGGACTGCAGGGACCCCAGATCACGCATAGGTTTACAGTGAAGTAATTTAGATTGTTTCGACCTGCCTAAAGACATTGTTTTATTTTGGCCGACTTTTTTTTTAGGTGACTTCCCCTGTGAGGCAATAATGCCAGCTTTTCTTAACAGCTTGTAAGGAACTTGCGTGAAGGAGAGTCAACATTATTTTACCGTCAAATAATCTAACTTTATGGGGTTCGAAAAATCTACTGCACGTTTTCAACGTTGTGCTGGTGGAGGATTAAATAATCTTCTTATCTTGCAGGGCCGCAGGCTATTTTGATGAGAGAACATTATTTTAGGGAGATAAAATTTTTTTTTTCGACATGTCGAAAATCCGGCCACCCTGGGGCAGCAGCCTGGACTGGTGGCCACCCCAACCAAAAAAAATCGAAAAAAAATCCGAAAAAAATCCGAAAAATATCGGTGTGGCACCCCAGAGGGCCCGATTTTCGGTTTAGTCGGCCGAAAAAAATAACTATTTATTACCGTGAAAACAAAGTACGGTAAAATCGACGAGGTGGGGTGAGACGGCCACGAGGGGCCGAAGGCCCCGAGTGGCCGTCGAACCCCAACCGAGTCGATTTTACCGTACTTTTCAAGGTGATGACATGTTTTTCTTGCACAATACGCAACTTTTGAACGCCAAAACCGCCTTTTGGTCGTTTTTTCTCTTCACGCCGTGAGAAAAAACCGTAAAATCGCTTTATTACCGTGAAAACGAAAAACTGTGCCCCATTTTTGAGGTTGCTCATGTGAGTATGTCTGAGAACACCATATACAGAGGTTCCAGGCTGTACCACCTCCTGACTGAGATCGACTCCACAGGGGATGTCGTCCAGAGCGCCAAGTCTGGGGTATTCCGCCCTCAAGAACGGCGAGTCACACCTCATCTCGTTCTGATTTGCCCTCGACAGCTTCGTCTTCCTGGGGATCCCTGGTTCTGCTGGTTGACCTGTGGTTCACCGTGAAGAACCATTACCTGCTGTGCGACACGGTATGCAGCATACACTTCTAAAAGGTCTATCTGCTTGCGGTGATCGTACTTCTCACGCCGCGGGGTGCTGCGCTTCTGGCTCTGGGCAGAGGTCGGGGGAGCTGGATAGCGTGGCCGATGAACCCACCGCACCAACCCACCCCGCAGCCGACCTGGTGACCTGCAGACCCGCTCAGGCCTGATTTGTGCATTCACAAAATCAGCCGCAGATCCCTTCCAGAAAATCACTGTACGGACTTTTTTTTCACGCCAAAAAAAGCGTGAAAAAAAAGAAAAAAAGCGTGAGAAAAAAGAAAAAAGCGTGAGAAGAAAGAAAAAGGCGTGAGAAAAAAGTAAAAGGCGTGAGAAAAAAGTAAAAGGCGTGAGAAAAAAGTGATTACCGTAACCGGGCGTGCGTGAAAAAAAGTTGCGTGGCGTCAGGGGATAAGATAGGTCTGGTTTTCCGGTTTTCAAAACCAGGGTTTCCCGGTTCCCGGTTTTCTGGGAAAAAAAAAAAAGGTCGATCTCATTTTTGGCGGTTTTTTTGTGACTTTGGGACAGTAAAACAGTCAGAAAAAACGCCATAAAAAAATAGAAAGTGACCCCATCGTGATCCGCACAGAGCTCAAATAGTCCAAAGAAGGCAGAGAAGCGGAGAAGAAAAAATGGACCTAGCGGGTGGCCCGGTGGGTGGTGATGCCCTCGTCATGCAGGTCTCTTCTGTTTTGAAGGTGCACACATGGTGGACTCCAGCCACCATGTCTAAGAGGGAGTCTAAGACTGCAGTCTGGAGGGCTGAGACGAGAACACGAACGACTTTCAAGCAGTCTTGAAGGTCGCCAAGCCTATTGGGGGCAACTAACAGATGAGATTTGTTTGTTGCCTGTCGTCACAGCTAGGTGCCCATCTCCTCGATAACGGAATGTGTGCAGAGATCTCGTGGACCCTTTGGCCATTCTGTCGTGCACCCACTCCACCCACAACGCACACCTGTCACGAGTGGTCACTCCCCCGTCCTCCTCCACCCTGAAGGTTGAATCCTCAAGGACCAGTGATCTCCTGCTGGCCGGGCTGCGATACAGCGAAGCCTTCCTACTTACAAGCGAATCCAGACTGTAGGGAACAGATGTTCACTACCGTGGCCTCCGGCGGCTGGGGGGCTCCGCCCCCCAGACCCCCCTGCGTAAAAACATTGCACCCAGACCAGTTTTTTGGTCGAGAGTCCAAACTTTCAAAGCAGCTGCTGCGCCTGCCCCACCAAGCACCCTCAGTACGGCAGGACGCGCGCAGGCACCGGGCCCTCTCAGATTCTGGGAGGGTTTGCGCGGGTCGCGCGCGCCGAAGGCGCGCGCGAAAAATTTTCAAAACCAGAAAAACCGGAAAACAGCGCCAGAAAAAAAGTCTATCTTATACCCTGGTGGCGTCCAAGAAAAAAAAAATTTCGGCCAAAAAAAATTTTTATCTTACTCCACCAGGGCTGTTCCTAACTGGGGGGCTGGTTCCCCACTTTCAGGATTCTGAACTTTTTTTCTAAGAACTTTTGTACGGGGAAAAAAAGTTTTTTTCTAAGAATTTTGTAAGGGAATTTTTTTTTTCTAAGGGTTTTTCGCAGAGGAAATTTTTTTTTCTAAGATTTTCCCAGTCGACAGGGCGCACACAAGGATGGAAGGGAAGTCTCTCCCCCGTACAGTTCGCCTTGCTGGCCAACTGGAGACTCCGCAGGATGACCCCGCCCACCTCCTCTTGCCTCGGTTTGCGTGTTGCTGGTGTGTTGCCTGTGTATTGCTGTTGTATTGCACTCCTGAGGACCTCCCTATTTATTCCCACTCGACTACCCTTCGACAGGACCCTGACCTCACACTCACCCAACCTCACGTACTCCGCGAATATGGTGCGCACCACTGCAAAAATCTCCGGGAGCTTTTGGGCTTTCAGGCCTGAAGGGGCCAGTAGGGGGGTGGCGTCGGGGAGTGGCAGCTTTGTAACTATCCTCCAGCTGCTGGCATGTACAGTACTGCGGGAGTGCCAAGGTGTATTGAGCAACCTCCTCCAGTCCCTGCGGAGCACAACCCCCGATGAGAACGAGCCCCAGATGATCACCTCGCAGGACCCGCAGCGACCCAACCCTGACGTCAGTCTCTCCGCCCTCGGACACAAACACCCGCACCTGAAGCACCTCTGCACCACCAAAAGCGCCACCGTCTACAGCTGCCCATCTTGTGGTGAGTTCCGCACAGCTATTACAGACAGCATGGTTGTGATGTTGGGCGTCGTGAAGGACGAGGTGCAGCGCGTTGCTTCTCAATTTATGGAGAAGCAAGGTCCGTGCACATGTGGTGCTGTCCGGGCTGCGCAGTTCTGCGTCGAGAAGGCCCCGCACCTCCTGTTCCTCTCGACGCAGCGGTTTTCTGCATCCGGCGAGAAGCAGAAGCACCTGACGGAGCTTGCGGAAACCGTCAACGTCAAGGAATTAAGAGACCTCTCCGCCCTTCGTGAGCTTGGCGTTGACGGCAACGGGGTGGTGCAGGTGGGCACGGTGCAGCCGGTGAATCACCGGTACCGGTTTGTCGGTGCATCGTGCACAAAGTCCGGGCTGACCCTCGCGAAGGGGATCGCCTGGGAGACGCTGTGCGCTCGTGGCCCCGCCACCACTCTGAAGTGGAAGTCGATCACGACTGATCGTGTGACGGATTGCTCTGTGGCGCCGTTCAATCGTGCGAACGCGAAGCCAGCACTCGTGCTGTACGCACGTGAGGCATCGGACGGTGACGGGCACGACGTCGATGCTTCGCATGATGCGCCGCCGCCTCCTCCTCCGGATCCCCTGGCCGCCTCTCCTGCAGCTACCACCGCCGCCCCTGTCGCCCCTGCACCCCACGCCGCCTTCTACACCGGGGAAGGGGCGTGCCACGTCGCCGCGTTCGACAGCGCCGGGCGACTGTCCCCATGGCTGACCGCCATGAAGCTCGCCCAATCAACCGGAGGCGTCAACATTGGGCTTGTACCAGGGTGGGTTCAACGGGATCTATACAGTTCTGGACACTACTGCCTCCGAGTGCTTGACTGCCTAGCAAGGTCAATTCCCATTACGGAGCCGACGCGTACCAGTGCTGCGGCGCTTCTGGAGGGCGTTGACTCCCCCGAAGCGGAGGCCCTCACGGTGAAGCTCAGGCGTCCGCGATTGATGGATACGAGATTCCTCGTGGACGAAGAGTTGGACACCAACACCGCGTCAGTGGCCCTGCAGACTTTCCGCACATCCCGCGGTTTAAATGTTCACTTTTCTATCGTCGACACCACACAGCCTCGCACCTTCGGCTTGCTTCTTCCGTCGTTGATGGCCCAGTACCCCTTGCGGCTTGTCTTCGACACAGCAAAGGCGCACTTCCTTCTTTTGATGGCAGCAAACAAGAAGTACGTGCCAGAGGGCTCAATGGTGAACGGTCTCCTTCGGATTCAGCAGCGGCAGGCACAGCTCGCCATACAGGAGAAGCAGCAGCGGAAGATCCACGCTGCAGCCTCCGGTGTGGTGCGTCTCCCTGATGGGAGGTGGAGGTGCACCACGTGTGCACCGTTCTTGGTGCAGCTGGAGGGGGAGTTCTCGGAGCAACCCCACTTGCTCCGGTATGCACGCGGCGAAGCGTCTATGTCTGCCACGACAGTTGGGCGCCAGCAAAGCAATATCCGCCGCCACATGGGTGGTGCGGCGCACAAGAGAGCAGTGCAGTTGTCCACGCCTGGGAGTGAAAACACCAATGTGACAGCTACAGATATCCCCAAGCAGACGCTGTGCGCGAAGGTGAAGGTGACCAGCGAGCAGTACACAAGTCTGGTCAACCTGGTGTACAACGTGGCAACGGCGACGCAACGGGCGGAGGGGCTGAGCAGTGTGGGTGCGAGGTTGCAGGACGACAAGCGGAAGGGGCTGCATGTCCTGGACACCCACTACTCTCGAAAAGTCGCGAAGGAGTTCCAGACGATACTCTGGGAGGTGCTCCTGAGGGGAGTGGTGGGTGCGGTGCGTGCGTGTCGGGCGGCAACCCTGAAGGTGGACGGTACCACGTTCGCCCGCATCGACTTGATGATCGTCATCGTTTCGGGGATCAGCAGGACGGATTGTGCTATGAAAGATTGGTGTGTGGGCACAGTCGACTTGAAGAAAGCTGACGCAGAGTCGCAGAAGGACGAGCTGGTCAAGTTGTTCGACAGCCTCCAGCTGTCGCAGTGGGCGCGGCGTTCGCTGAAGGGATTCGCGGCAGACGGGGCATCAACGATGAAGAGTCTCAGGGGGAAGCTCGAGATCGCGTGGGGATGCACTCTCATCGATGTGCATGATGCTGCCCACATGCACCAGCTGTCCGTCGGCCTCATCAAGAAGACACGAAAGGTTGTTGAACATAGCCGCCTCCTCCGACACTGGTTTGCCTTCTTCAGATCAACCGCCAGGCAGAAGTCTCTGCAGATCATTTCCGGTGGGAAATGTCTCTCCTTCCCGAAGGAGCACTCCGTGCGTTGGGCAGCTGCAACGTTCCGTCGCCTGAACGCGGCTGTGGTGAACTTTGACTTCACTGTCGCTATGCTCGGGGAGATCCAGCCGCCGCCGTTCTTCTTCCACAAGCTCATCCCCGAGTATTCCCTCTCGACTTGCATCTTGGCTGACGTCTTCGACATCAATAAAGGGGTGAGCGAGGCGTTGCAGAAGCGAGACCTGTCGCTCTCGTCGATGGAGAGCATCCTGCAGAATGCACTGACAGTGCATAAGGTGCTGGCGCGCCAGCCTGGCAAGCACGAAGCCAAGTTCTATGAGAACCAGGGAACCACATCGTTGCCTCCGGGGGTAGTTGCCGAGATGACTTCCTGGCGCTCAAAGCTCTGCCACACCATCTACAAGGACCTGGCCAAGAGGTGGGAGGAGTATCCCTGCCGCTCATTCAGCTCTTTCTTCGCGACAAGTGGGAAGGACAGCACGTGCGAGTGCCTCATGGCGCTCGCTTCTCGCTTGGGTTACGACCAGGCAGAGATTCTCAGCATCGGCATGGAGTGGGTGAAGCTGCGGTTGGAATGCACAGATCTCAGGGGGAACCTTCTGAAAGAGTTTGTCGTCGACTTCTTGCTGGAATCCGAGAGTTCGACGTTTGCGATAGTGCTTGAGGCCATGGTGGCACTGTCACCCTCGACTGTGTTTGTGGAGGCTGCTTTTTCAGTTGTAACGCGCATGAGGGGATCGTTCCGGAAGGCACTCTCTGCCGCAAGCATCTCTCAAGAACTGGGCATCACTCTAGAGCTGTCACATGATGACGCGGCGCGCAAGATCATCGTTGAAGAAACAGTCAACACGTTCCTCGCCAACAAGAAGCGCCGCTTCACTGCGCGTTCCCTGACGCCTCTTCCAACTCTGACAACCGTGGAGCTCGTTGACCTCGATGCAGCCATGGGTTCTCTATTTGCTGGCGTGGAGGATTGTGATGAGGAATCGGACGGCAGCTGGGAAGATGACAACGCCGATGCATTGTCGATTGTCAGCCTCGTGGAGGAAGTCCCTGAGGATCCCTTCCTCACTTCGTTGCTTGCAGATGCCGCACCCCCCGTCGTGCCTCCAGCCACCCTGCAACATGTCACCTTCCAGCTCCCCGCTTCATCGACCCCGGGCACCCCATCGACACTCCCCACACCTCAGCCGGAAGAACCGCCGCAGCTGCCTCCCACACAGGCGGCACCGGCAGAGCGCAGGAGGGAGGTTGGGCCGCACCCCGAGGAGCCCCAGGAGAAAAGGGCCCGCGTCCATGTCGACATCGATGTCGACATGGAGGAGGATTGGGGAGAGTGGGCGTACGTTTCGGACGCCGAAACTTCCGAGTGAGCCATCATCGTTCTTAGAAGGGGGGGGGGGGTGGGGGCGGGGGGGTGGTTTTCATCGTAGAAATCATAGAAAAAGTCCCGCCTGACGGGCACGCGCCTGAAACCTGTGGGGGGGTGAGCAAAAAATCCCTTGTAAAAATTCTTAGAAAAAACCTGGTTCCCCGACCCAAAAAACCCGGAAAAAGGGCTGGTTCCCCGCCCAGGCCTGTACTCCACCAAAATTTTCGTTACTCCTATTAATCTCCTACACCCCCACTTTTTTCTACTCCTCCCCCACTTTTTTTGACTGTAAAAAAAATTCGTCTCCGGGATTTTTTTTGAGAGGGTGCAGGAAACTTATTCACAGGGTGCAGGAAACATATTTTCCACTCAGAGGCACACCCTGGGACCCACTACCCCCCATCCAGGCCAAATAGCACCTAGTTACCACTACTGCCTATAAAGTGATTTTCACTGTTTTTTTCGACTGGGGGGTATTCTCGATCCGGGCGGAGTAACTCAAATTGTGGTGTTGTAAGATAAAATCACGAATTACACTCCACAGTAGCCATTTTTGTACTCTCGTATGGGTTTTTTTGCACTCGTCGCCTTCGGCGACGAGTGCAAAAAAATCCCAAACTCGAGTAAAAAAATGGCTACTTTAGTGTCGTGTAATTAATAACTATTTTTCGACATGTCGAAAATCCGGCCACCCTGGGGCAGCAGCCTGGACTGGTGGCCACCCCAACCAAAAAAAATCGGGAAAAAATCCGAAAAAAATCCGAAAAATATCGGTGTGGCACCCCAGAGGGCCCGATTTTCGGTTTAGTCGGCCGAAAAAAAATTTTTTTTTTCGGCCAAAATTTTTTTTTTTCGACATGTCGGCAGGGCTTTCCCTAAATCGGCACCCGTCTCCCGACATTTTCAAAATCTGCCTCCCCCCCCCTTTTTTTGCAGGCTATTATTTCCCTGTTTCCCCCCTTTTTTTGCAGGCGAGTTGTCAAGGCAGGAATGGGCACCCTACTTGACTAAAGTGGCTGTCAAAAAAATCTTCGGAATGGGTGTGCGCAAATATTGCAAAAGAACACCTTTTTTGGGGTGTTGCCGTCCTGGGCGCGCAAAAAAGGTTCCCGTGGGAGACCATGCGGTTTTCGATCTTCCTAGGCTCTCTGGGTTCAGGTGAGTACCAGGGATTATTCAGCATTTTCTGGCACATCGTGTCAATAGCTTGATCAGTGTCGCCGGATGCTGCAATCCTGAAGCAAAATCAGTCAGGTGCAAGACGCCACGTGTGGTCTCCCGTGGTGCTCGTTGTGTATTTGGCGCAAACACACGACAACCTCCCCTGGTGTGCCTCATCAGGTGTGAGCCAGGATCAGTGGACCAGCAGTTGTCTGCTAATGAGGCTTTCTTACACATCACCACAACGGGTCACAAGGTGACATACGGCCACAGAAGGTCTCACACGGTCATACATGTTCAGGACCTGTCTTGTCCGGGTGAGGAATTAGAGGGGGGTGAGCTGAACCTTCACGGTGACAACCAGACAGGGGTCTTCACGGGCACCTCATGGCCAAAATGACCCCACCACGATCCGCACAGATTCCAAACGTTCAAAACAACGGGGTCTTGACAAAACCGATGGGGGGGTCCCGCTGGGTGGGGTGGTGTGGTGCCTCTCAGTCACCTCCTCCCATCACGAGTCGGACTTGAAGGACTGACCAGATTCAGATTTCACAGGTGAAACTGGGCGCCTACACCCACAAAATGACCCCACTACGATCCGTACGGAGTCCAACAAATGCAATGGCAGCCCCCAGACTGGGCCCCAGCCTAACCCCTCTTTCCCCCCTTTTTTTGCACCCGTTTTTGGAAATTTGCCCCCCAGACCCCCAGATTTAGGGAAAGCCCTGCATGTCGGAAATCCGGCCACCCTGGGGCAGCAGCCTGGACTGGTGGCCACCCCAACCAAAAAAAATCGAAAAAAAATCCGAAAAAAATCCGAAAAATATCGGTGTGGCACCCCAGAGGGCCCGATTTTCGGTTTAGTCGGCCGAAAAAAAATTTAAATAGCCTTTGTCAAGTCACTCTAAACACGGCTAGTGTTGGAATGGCCCATCATGTAATGGTTCAGGGCTGTTGATGGATGGTCTGTCAAGCGTGGGTGCTTTCTTCCTCCCCCCTGTTCCAATACTTGCAATACTGGGGCCTTCGCTGCAGGAGGGGTGAAACAGGTGAATTTTTGCAGTTTTGCAATTTTTGCATTTTTGGGTTTTGCAATTTTTGCAATTTTCGCAATTTTTGCAATTTTTGAGGACGCCTCTCCCAGGCCGCTACCGTGGAGAGCTCACCCTCTGCAGCTCCCGGGTCCTCCCCACGCTGCGGCGAGGCGCCGTCCTCCCTCTTCCGCTTCGACTTCGACGACACCGAAGAGGCTGGGGCTTTCGCGGAGTGAGAGCCGTCCTCGGTGGCGGTCGGGCCGGAGCAGCCGGGGGCCGGTGCCGCAGCATGCGTGGGCGGGGGCGCCTCACCTCGTCGGGGGGGACCACCCGGGTCCGGCGGTTGTCCTGCTCGCTCGCCACTTGGGCCCGGAGTTGCGGCGCATGTCTCACCTGCCACGACGCATCCGGCGCAGGCACGGCAGTCACACCCGTAGCACCGCCAGTGCTCCACAGACAGATCCACCCACTCGTCACACCTCCCGCAGTACACCCGTCGTTGCGACTCCTGGGGCTGCTCCTTGCACATGGGGAGGCCCTGCTCGGCCCCCGGGCAAGCCGCCGACTCCAGTATAGATGATGGGGCGAGGGCCATGACGGCCTCCGCCAGCGGCTGGGGGACGTCCAGGGGGCTGTAGTGACCGCCGCAGTGTCTCACGCCAATCACCCCTGCGAAAGGTTTGGTCCGAGGGCGGTGCACTGTAGGCGGCGCATGCTCCGACAGCACCACGATGGCCCTGCGCATCCCCAGGGCGAGCCCATGTACTGCCACGGAGTCCGCCCACGTGTCACTGTTCGCACTCGACATCACTGACATGGCTGCCGCCCAGGTGGCATAGTCCGGCTCTGCGCGCTCGCGTAGGCCCGGGTCCTGGCCCACACTCTGGACGGCGAGTTGGCGAAGCGCTGCTGCCGCACCACCCACCACCCGAGCTACTGCATCGTAGAAACAGTCCCCGACGGTGTAGGAGAAACCCGGCAGCTCCCGCATCCCAAGCGACGCCTGCAGCCGCGCCAGTCCTGCTGTCCCTCGTGGGGCACCGCCCCCCAACAACGCCTTCGTCAGCCGCGTGCTGGCCGAGACCGGCGGGGGGGTGTCGTGCCGCTCCGGCTGAGGGGGCGTAGAAAATGGGGCCTCCACGCCCTGGGGCGGGGCGCAGACACACATCGGCTCGCCCTCCACCAGTACGCAGTCGGGGCAAGCGTAGTACCCCGGGGGGGTATGGAATCTGGGAACCTCGACCTGGCGACTACGGGTGACTACGCGCGACTACGACACAATGCGATTTTTTGCGAAAAAATCGATTTTTTTCGAAAATCTTACTCTCTTTTCCCCAGCCGAAAAACCGCGCGTAAATCGCCTAAAAGTGACTAAGAATGACTAAATTTCCATACCCCCTTGGGCGCAATTTACTCAAGTTCAGGAAGATGGACTGTACCGCACAACGAGCAGATGTTCAGTACCGTGGCCTCCGGCGGCTGGGGGGCTCCGCCTCCCAGACCCCCCCGTGACGTATGCCTGTCGACCAAGCCCTTTGGGATCGCATCAGGTCATGATCCAGAGACCGCCCTCAGGAGGACGCACCCAACTCACCACAGAATCTGTACCCACAAGGAACAGATGTTCGCTACCGTGGCCTCCGGCGGCTGGGGGGCTCCGCCCCCCAGACCCCCTCGCGGACCTCTTTGCATTCCCTGGACCACCTCTAAGGGTGCACCACTCTCTTCTCCAGGGTCAAACTGCATATTCCCACGTTTTCTCGTGTTTCTGTACGGGGTCTAACAAAAGATGGACTAATCTACAGAACACGTCCGGGGGCACCATGTATTCCAATGTTCCGAAACATGCCGTTTTCGGGGTTTGAACGATTTTGAACGATTTTTGGCCGTGCTCGTAGCATTCCCCGTTGAGGGGGTCGCTATTTCGTGTTCTCCTGGCCGCACGGAGGCATTGCCTTACGTCGCCTCTTCCTCTTTTCCTTTGGTGGTGTGTTGGTCTGGCACAGAGGGCGGGACCGTGCTGATATGCACAGTGACGACTCTCCCTTTTGTTTTGTGCCCGCCTCCACCGAGATTCGGCTGATGCCTCTCAGACTGGGGGCGGGCGGTCGCCGACCCTTTTCTGTACGAGGTTTTCCACAGGCTGCACACCTGCCCCGCGGCTGTGTGGCAGTCTTCGCGGAGTGCAATGCGAAGGTCTGGCCTGACGTGGTGTGACTATTTAGACTCCAGGTGTCTCCACCCTTCCTGGTCTGGGGAGCCTCGGTACCCAAGCAGTTTTCGGTCATGCCCTGGACCACGGCCGTGCTAGACTCCTGGTGCAGGCACCCGTCATGGTCCGGGGACGGCCCCCCCAGGCAGTTTAACGTCTTACCCAGGACCGTTTTTTTTTTTCCCTCTTGTGTCCCATGCCTTGTTTGCAGTGATCGCATTGTTGGCCATCCTTGCTGTAGTTCGGCATGCCGCCCTTCCCACCTTCCCCCACCCCCTCCCCGGCGGTTTTGCTCTCCGTGTGGTTTGGTGGTACTGGTGAGCCATCTGGGGAAAGAACCTTGACAATCCCGGGCCGGCAGTACGTTCGTCACCCCCACGGGCTCGGCCGGTTTCTAAACCTTTAGGCAATCTACGTCCGCAGGCCAAGAACCCGGTGTGCAGATGCACGTTGGGAGCCCCCTGAAGTCCGCACACGCCCTCTCTGAGTAGTCCCCGACCAAGCGCTGGCCTCTCTGACCGACTACCATGCCGCCGCAGGCCAAGAACCCGGTGTGCCGAAGCACATTGGGAGCCCCCTGAAGTCAACACAGCACCCCGCCAGTGGCTCCAGCTGTCCCTCCCCATGTCAGAGTTGACGGAAAAAGGCGGACCCTCTTTTGTCCCAGTGCTCCGTGCTATGCACTGGGACCCCGTTGCCCAGGCGGACCAGCCTGGGGGAGCCCTCGGGGTGTGGGGTTGAGTTTTACGACTTCCCTAGGTCTTAGGTAGTTTAAGGTCGTGCCCAGGACCTGGTGACGAGAGTGGGGTTTTTCGGGTCACCTGCGGTGCGCATGGCCCAAAAAATGGGGTGAAACAGGTCACGAAAACCAAGAAAAAACTGAGTATAAGTACCGGGTTTTTTGCCACTTTTTGTCAGAATAAGCTTCAGGTATGCAATTCATCTCCAGTTTTGCGATCCGACCGTTGCTCACTTCTCTGCACTTCTGAGCAAAAGGCCCCTCACGGATATACATTGAGCAGCAGCCTGACACTCGACCCCCCCACCCCAAGCCCCCCCCCCCCCGCCCTTGGCATGTGACTTTCCCACCCAACAGTGGTGGGTCTGAGAAAGTGTCACTCTGCGCTTTTGATACGGCTTTCCCCTTTGTTTCGTGCCGTGGCGCACTGCCCATCACCCCCACACCCCCCACCACACACACACATCAGACACACGGGAATCTTTTCGAGGCAGTGCCGATCACCATCAAGCACACCCCCCCCCCCCCCTAGCATAGACCCCGATAAGAGGGGGTCGGGGGTCGGGGGTCGGGAGGGGGTCCGAGGGGGTCGCCTTCCTATTTCCTTGAGGAATGTGCCTGAATGGGGACCACCAATAAGGGGTGTTCATTTTTTTTTTCATGTCGCTCCCGTTCAGGGTATAAGATAGACTTTTTTTCTGGCGCCGTTTTCCGGTTTTTCTGGTTTTGAAAATTTTTCGCGCGCGCCTTCGGCGCGCGCGACCCGCGCAAACCCTCCCAGAATCTGAGAGGGCCCGGTGCCTGCGCGCGTCCTGTCGTACTGAGGCTGCTTGGTGGGGCAGGCGCAGCAGCTGCTTTGAAAGTTTGGACTCTCGGCCAAAAAACCGGTCTGGTGCAATTTTTTTACGCAGGGGGGTCTGGGGGGCGGAGCCCCCCAGCCGCCGGAGGCCACGGTAGTGAACATCTGTTCCCTACAGTCTGGATTCGCTTGTAAGTAGGAAGGCTTCGCTGATCGCAGCCCGGCCAGCAGGAGATCACTGGTCCTTGAGGGTTCAACCTTCAGGGTGGAGGAGGACGGGGGAGCGACCACTCGTGACAGGTGTGCGTTGTGGGTGGAGTGGGTGCACGACAGAATGGCCAAAGGGTCCACGAGATCTCTGCACACATTCCGTTATCGAGGAGATGGGCTAGCTGTGACGACAGGCAACAAACAAATCTCATCTGTTAGTTGCCCCCAATAGGCTTGGCGACCTTCAAGACTGCTTGAAATTCGTTCGTGTTCTCGTCTCAGCCCTCCAGACAAGCAGATCTGTCTCGAGTTGGTGGGCTGTCGCCATGTATTCGATGGCACCGAGTGACGCTGCACAGAGGCAGACGACACGGTGAACTCCAGCGGAGGTTACCCTACCTCCGCTGGAGTACACCGTGTGTCTCCCATGAATCTCAACCAGCGGGAGTCTTAGCGTAAATTAGCTGGAAAATAGACTCCCGTCTTCAGTACAGACTGCAGTCTTAGACCCCTCTTAGACACTCGCTAGGGTGGCTGGAGTCCACCATGTGTGCACCTTCAAAACAGAAGAGACCTGCATGACGAGGGCATCACCACCCACCGGGCCACCCGCTAGGTCCATTTTTCTTCTCCGCTTCTCTGCCTTCTTTGGACTATTTGAGCTCTGTGCGGATCACGATGGGGTCACTTTCTATTTTTTTATGGCGTTTTTTCTGACTGTTCTACTGTCCCAAAGTCACAAAAAAACCCGCCAAAAATGAGACCGACCTTTTTTTTTTTTCCCAGAAAACCGGGAACCGGGAAACCCTGGTTTTGAAAACCGGAAAACCAGACCTATCTTATCCCCTGCTCCCGTTGGTCACTTCGCTGCTTTGAGTCAGCCACGTGGCGGAAGCCGGACCGCAGGGAGGGGCGTTGCGCCCGTTGACGCCTCTCACTCCTCATGTGCCTTGAGTAGCTGCCAGGTGGGTCTGCTTTGAGGCGGGGAATCGCGTCAGGCCAAACAGCCACTGCGAGGACGTCTCCCCTAAAAGAAAAGAAAGAATGTGGGAAGGGGACGGGGGTGGGATGGGTGGGCAGCGCAAGCCGGAAGGAGCGCCTCCCATGGGGCGGAAGCTCACCCGACAGCATAAAATGCTGCGAAAACAACAAAAAAAGGGAAAATAAACCACGCACACCACAACATCAATAAAACCAAAGCCGTGCAGAAAGGGCCCCTCCGCATATATGAAACAGGGCACACAGCGGAAAAAGAGTTACCAGGGGGGCCTTCGCTACCAAGTGTGACTGAGTGAGAAAAAGTGAGCCACGGCCCACTTCCCCTCACTGACTGACGAGCTGTGACGAGCAGTGACTGGTAGCGAAGGCCCCCCAGAGCTTGCTTTAGTTTCCCCTCGGAGGAGGGTAATCACAGGGGGCGCCACGTGAAGGCAGCAAGTTGGATTTTATCCCCCCTGGTAGCAGAGGTAGGTCATAGGCACCTCATGGCCAAAATGACCCCACTGCGATCCGCACAAACTCCAAACATTCAAAAGAACGGGTTTTTGAAAAACCCGAGGAGGGGGTCGGGGAGGGTGCCGCTGGGTGGGTGAGTAGGGTGACATGGTGTGTGCCTCCCAGGCATCTCCTCCCATGACTATCCCTGGACCAGACCCACATTTCATGAGTGAAGCTTGGTACTTCTATCCACGAAATGACCCCACTACGATCCGCAGAAGTCCCAAATATACAAAAGGACGGGGTTTTGCAAACTCTGTGTGTGTGGGGGGGGGGGGGGGTCGGAGGGGGTCGGGAGGGGGGCCGACCCCCTCTGACCCCCAATCCGACCCCTCGATTCCGACCCCCAGGTTTCCGACCCCCATTCTCGATGGACCACCTCCGCATTTCAGGGGCGTTGTGTGGCACCTACACCAACAAAGTGACCCCACTACGATCCGCACGGAGCCCGAACAATGCAACAGAGGGAGAAACCCGTGATGCACGTGTGTATGTGTGTGGGTGTGACGCACCAACAAGGAAGAGCACATGCACCTCCAACCCCCTGCTGCATGCTGAACACGCCTTGGGGTCAGTCAGGATCTCGACAAGGTACTCTGCGTTTGACGACAGGTTCGCCTCCCAGTCGATGGAGTCCATGCAGAACACGATGGCGCTGGCATTGTGGATCAGCGGGATGACATCGCATGCCCAAGAGGTGTCCTCCTTCAGCAGGGTGCTGACAGCGCGCACACACTGGCAGTCCCCCCGACCTCCGAAGAAGAGCCACCTACCACAGGGGCTGAAGGCAACATAGGTACAGTTTATTTGTTCACGGAGGGTAAGTCGCTCCGCCGTGCTGAGGCGGATCAGGGCTAGGCCGCGCACAGACGCGGTGGCAATGAGGTCACCCTCCTGTGACACAGCGAGGTCCAAGAAGCCGGAGGGGCCACACATATATCTCAAGTACTCGTACGTATCGGTGCACCACACCTTCACAGTCCCGTACCCTGAACAGGACACCAGCTGCGTCTCGTCGGTGGTGAGCGCAAGTCCTTTCACGGCTGCCGAAGGACCTATCAGGGTGTGGGTGTAGCTGAGGGTGTCCAGGTCCCACACTCGGATCGTCTTGTCATCAGACGCGCTGAAGATGCTTGTGCGTGACACAGCAAGGGCGTTGACACAGGCTGTGTGACCCTCCAGCACAGCGGCGTTCAACGCACGCTCCTCCACGCCCCACACACGCACCTTGTAATCCGCTGAACCCGACACGAGACGGCCGTCATGTGTCCACGCGATACTGTACGCCTTGGATGGATGATGCTGAAGCTGGACGCTTCCTTGCTCACCCTCTGTTGTCGGTGCGATCCTCACAATGCATACGTCGTAAAAACACGACACTGCGACCCACATGCCGCACCTCGAAAAGGAAATCGCCGTGACGCCTTCGTACGCTAAACCACGGGAAGTGGCGGTGTTGACGAGTAACACACCGTGACGAAAACTGGCGTTGGTGGTGTTGAAGACGAACAGATCGTCATGACATGGGTCTCCGCGTCCCGTGGTTGTGCCAACACAGCACAGCGCGCCACAGGGTGACACTGCCATGGTAGTACCGATACCACGGTCATCCCCCGTCATTCTGTACTGAGCAGGCGCCTTCACGTCAGCCCAGCGCTGCACCAACTGGGCATGGTCCCCACCCTCGAGGCGCGCGTCTGCCATGTGCAGGGTGTCGTCAAGCAGGTCCTCCTCCGCCGTCCCCGTGCCGATGTGTGCCGCCAGCCCGCCAGCCACTCTGCCTGCGTCGATGTGGGGGATGTCTGCGAAAATCTCCCCCACCGCGCGTGTCTTCAGATCCAGCACGGTGTCGGTGTCCGCAACACCGACAACGCAGCTCCGCCCGCTCCCCGCGTGCCTCACCGTCACCTCCATCTCTTCTCTTCTGCTTCCCTCCCTCCCTGAGTGCTGTGGAGCTGTGCCTCTGCTGGAGGTGCGGTGTGTGTGTGTGTGGAGGGAAGGGAAGGGTGGCCCTCATCACAACAGCGGCGACACAACACACCGAGCTGGAAGGGACAACAACACAGTGCCAGCAGTGCCAGGGTCAGGGGTGTTTGGGGTGTGGGGTGTGCGGGGGACGCGCAGCCAAGCAACGTGTGTCTTTGCATGTCCTGTGCTCTGTGCTGGCAAGGGTGGCAGAGAGCAGACGGCAGGTCGAGAAGCAAAAACCGGATGTGAGAGAACGGCGTCATCAATAGACGCGCCACACGGAGACGATCTCAGGTAGGCGGGGGGTGGAGGGCGCTTCGCTCTGAAGTGCAGCAAGTGAGCCGCATCAGAATGTACGAGACAAACAGATACGGCTCGACACAGAGCGAAGGCCGTCGGGCGAGCCTTTTTGCCCTGCACAGCAGGGGACACACACTCGCTCTCGATGTGCCAAAAAATACAGCAGCAGTCTCTCGAGTCTTCCTTTCAATGAGATGATTTTGCATTGATCGCTTCCACCACACGGGGTGTGTTTTACCAAAAAAAACTGTGTCAAATCATCTCCAGTTTTTCGAGCCGACCGTTGCTCACTTCTCTGCACTTCTGAGCAAAAGGCCCCCCCACGGATATACATTGAGCAGCAGCCCGACACTCGAACCCACCCCCCCTCCCCCCCCCCGCCCTTGGCATGTGACTTTCCCACCCAACAGTGGTGGGTCTGAGAAAGTGTCACTCTGCGCTTTTGATACGGCTTTCCCCTTTGTTTCGTGCCGTGGCGCTCTGCACATCACCCCCCACACACACACACCAGACACACGGGAATCTTTTTTTTCGAGGCAGTGCCGATCACCATCAAGCACCACACCCCCCACCCCCTGCGCTCTACTCTTGCTGTCTCCGCTGCATAGACACAACGCGCATCAGGGCCTTCGTGCCCTCTCCTCCCCCTCCCCCTTCCATTCCCCTCTCCCCCCTGCCCCCTGCCCACAGTGAGGGGGGTCAACGATCATGCCGACTTGTTGACCCACGCCCACAGGGGGGAGTCGTCTGTTGTCTCGGTGCCGCTGACATCGATGAAGGTGGTATCCAGGGGGCTGTGTTTGTCAAAGCTGAACTTCTCCCCTTGCACACCTGGTGGGGGGTTGTGGAGGTGGAGGTGGGGTTGTGGCGTGCTGTGCTGTGTGGGGCTGTGTTCCCTTCATGAGTCTTCCACGATCCCAGAGGACAAAGAGACGGCTGTTTGTTTTGCGCGCCAAATCTGGATATATTGTGACCCCAGTTCGCTTCACTTCCCCCCGCCGAAACCCTCCAGGCAAACGCCCCGGAAGGCACGCACCTCCTCTCTGAACTGCCACCACAACCCTGGGCCAGGTGCCCGTGCCACACACACACACACAGCGTATGTTGTCCTTCTCCTCCACCCCACCCCACTCTTCCCTGATGGCATACCGAGCTGCAGCTGCTCCTCCTGAGCCTGCCCCAGCTGTGTCACGCCACGCACCTTCGTCTTGCGGATCTTCTCGATCTCTGCTTCAAGCTGCTTCTGTGTGCCGCAGGGGGGTTAGGTTGGGTGTGCTGAGGCAAGGGAACTGTGCGACAGCAACTCAGAACAAGGAGGGTGGGGCGTTCACGCCTCCCACACTTCACGCATTCTGCGTGAAGTGTGGGAGAAGAAGGAGGGCATACTTTAATCGATGTCGACTTGTAAGAGTGGCCCACGTCACGCTTGGTGCACGCCACGGCAAGCTTCGCCTTTGGCCTTGACAGCACAACCTGCAATGCGGAGGGGTGGGTGAAATGGATTTGCATCAAATTCCGCAAAGGATGACCTGCACACGCGTGTCTCACAAAAAACCGGCCCGCAACGTGACACACAGTGTCTCGACACGACAAGGGTGTGACGCACCAACAAGGAAGAGCACATGCACCTCCAACCCCCTGCTGCATGCTGAACACACCTTGGGGTCAGTCAGGATCTCGACAAGGTACTCTGCGTTTGACGACAGGTTCGCCTCCCAGTCGATGGAGTCCATGCAGAACACGATGGCGCTGGCATTGTGGATCAGCGGGATGGCCGCATGGCGCAGCTTGTGGTGCCCCGGGTAGTCCACCACGGTGCGAGCCTTCCCCTTGAGGGTCACACGCTCCTCGTTGGCGAGCATCGAGGTCTGCGTGCTGACATCGCTGCCGCGGAGCAGGCGGTAGAACAGCGACGTCTTCCCAGAGTTCGGCAGGCCCAGAAACAGGACGTGGGTCTTCGCCTGGTCCCTTGTGGCGAACATGATGACGAGAGAGCCCACGACAACAAACGCGAAGAGGGCCAGGCCCATGATGATGTCGAGCGGGATGTCCTCACCCCCAATCCGCACCATCGTGACATCGGAAGGCAGGGGGTCCGCAACTGCCGGGGGCGGCCCGGCTGCGGCGGCGTCGCACGTCGCGTCACCCGCAGCGCACTGCTGCTGCTTCTCAGGTGCGTCGGCCGCATTCTGGCCCTCAGGCACCTCACCCGACACGGCAAGCACCGCGAAGGCGCAGGCCAGCAGCATTGCAAGGGAGGAGGGACCTGCCATCGTGTGACAAATCCTCGGCCTGGGTTGGTGCGGTGCGGTGTGGTGTGGTGTTTTGAACTGAGCAACGCGCAGGGAGGGGGGATTGAGGTAAGCTGAAGTAGAATATAAAAAGGCCCACAGAGCAGACCCTTCCCTTTCAATACGATATGCCAAGGCTGTGTGTGTCCCAGAAAGGGGTGGGGGGTGGGGGTATGGGGACATAGGCTGCTGTTCTCCCCAGGCCCCCTCGGATATCCTCCCGCAGAGAGACTCCATGTCGGCGATACGTTCGACAGAAGAGGCACAACCAGTGACTAAGAGACGCCGCCAGTCTTTTGGGGCACCCTCTCCCAAAAAATCCTGCAGCGAAGCTGCCTCAACAAGCTTGTGCTCCGGATGGGTGGCGGTCGGTCGCGTTGGTTATGCCAGACAAAAGAAACACGGAGAGCGGCACCCTCCCGCAGAAAAACCAGACAAATGAATCGCCCAACTGAATCGTGCTAGCTAAACTCCGGAAAGAAGTGTCTTTTTTCGTTGAACGCAGCACACGGAGAGCGGCACCCTCCCGCAGAACAAAAAAATAAGACGAGTGACGCTAGACGAGGGATGCTAGAGCAAGCTGCAGGGAGGGAGGGTGGCCGACATCTCCCCCCCCCCAAAAAAAAATCCACCGAGTCTAGCCGCTGCTGATGATCAGCTGCGAGTAAGCCATCTTGCATAGGAGCATTATGTCATGCTGCGCCCCTTCGTGCAGCCTCCCGACCTGCGTCGCCGGGTCCCCCGCCCAGCGGGTGTATGGCGGCAGCGTCGACTCCGGCGGCACGACCGATCCGGGGTCGATCATGACACATTCCCTGACAACAGCACCTCTCCCGATTACCGCCCCGTCACCCACCACCACGGTGGTGGCAAGCTGGGCTGCCTCCACGGTGGAGCCCTTCCCGATGAGGACGTAGTTCCCGATCTTTAGTGGGAGGTAGGTAGCCTGGCCCCGTCGGATTTTCCAGGGGGGGAGGAGGACGGCACCCTCGTTGACAACCACATAGCTGCCGACCGTGACGTTGCAGAGGTCGGCCCGGATGGTGGCCCTCCTGCGGACCACGCAGTTCTCCTTCATGAGGATCCGCGACAGCCCGATCAGCGCGCTCTCCGTGCTGATCTTGCACCCCCGGCTGGTCAGGCGCCACTCCTTCGCGCCACCCGACGACGGCGCCCCCAGGACCCCGTCGGGAAACACCGCGTCGCACTCGTCACACTCCTCCTCCACCTCTGTGGGCAGAGGGGGCGCTCTGCCTCCCTGCATCACCCCATGCCCTGCTGCGGGGTCGGCGTGGCTAGGCATGGGGTGTGTGGGGGGGAGGGAGGGGAGGGAGCGTGACGCTTTGCGTTGTCTAGAGCTTCAGAGGAGGGGCAGCGCGCCCAGCAGAGAAAAGAGAGGCGCGGTGTTGCCCTAGCAAAAAGCGGTTGAGAGAAGAGAGAAGAAGTAGGTGTGTCGACTCCCCTCAGGCCCCACCCCCTCCCCCCCCCCTCCCCGACGCGGCCTCGTTGCTTGTGTTGCAGTGGTGGTGGGGGAGAAGGTGAGTTGGGAAGATCTCTCCTGTTTTTTTTGTGTATTTTTTTCTCCCTGTGTTTGAAGGTGGGGGTGTATGTGTGTGTGTGTCGGGGTGATGATCACTGAGCGACGCGACGGTGAAGTAGAAGAAATTTGAGGGAACCAGAGCCCAGCCTACCTTCACTGAGGCGACGCGGCACAGCAAGAGGGGTGGGGTGGGGAGGAAGGGGAATAACACGCAGTGGCGCAAACCCTCTATAAAAAAAGGCTTTTCGTTTTGTGTGTTGTTTTAACACACCAGCTCTCCCCAGGGCAAACATCTGCCTGGGGTCTCCCAAGTATGCATGCCTCAGCCTCGGTGGGGGAGTTGAGTGCTTGGGAGCAAACACCCCCCACCACCCCCCCCCCCCTTAGAAAAACTCCCCAACCCCCCCACCCACCCACCCCCCCGCCCCCCATCTTTTTTTTGTTTTTTTTTCGAAAATCTTTCGTTTCTTTTTCACAGCAAGCGTGTTGGGCATCATGGGCATCATGGGCAACACGCTAACACCACAGCGGGACCGCCCTTAATTGCCCGCCCCCCCCCCCCTCTCCCCTCCCCCCACTACCCCCTCCCCCCTGCCCGCCACACAACAGGCAGGACGGGGAGGGGGAAGAGAGAGATAGAGAGAGAGAGAGAGAGAGAGAAGACGAAGAAGAGGGGTTGTGGGGTTCGAGGTAGGTGGGGCACGTTATTAATATAGAGACGCACACACACCTTCGGTATAAAGGGGCGCGCTCCCCCTACGTACGCCCCCACCCCTTCCACCCCCACCCACCCACCCACCCACCCACCCCAATTCCCAATTATAAAAACGTTGCATTTTTTAAACTTCCCCCCCTCCCCCCTTCCAATCCCACCTTAAACCGGGCCCAAAGGTCTTCCTCGACCACCCGGGAATGGTGTCAGACCACCTTCTGAGGGACCTTTGCACATGTGCACCTGCAGGATGACACCCTTGTTGTATGTGACGCCCTGGTTTTTCGCATATTTAATCCGGGCACGCCGCTCCTCCGCCTTTGCAGTCCAGTCCGAGTAAGACCCGGGGTACCCCTTCCCACCGCCTGCAGGCCCGGGCACCGCGCCCACACGCGGGTCGATGCCCTGGCTTGCCCCGCGCTGCCCGCCGTGGGTCGGCGAGGCTTGCCCCATATGCCGCATCCCTGGAACCGACGCCTGCATCGACACAATGCTGGGGTCGACGTAGTGGGGGACATGTCCGTGCTGACCGCCCATCCCCACATGGTGCCCCAGACCTGGGTCCATATACTGGTGGTGCTGCGGTGGCGATGGTGCCTGGGGCTGCGGCTGCTGTGGCGCAGCAGGCTGTTGCTGTTGCTGTTGCTGCTGCTGCTGCTGCTGCTGCTGCTGACCTTTCGGGTGCCCGCCCAGCGTCTGCAGGGAGGGGCTGTGCTGCCCCGGCTGTGCGGCGGGCGGTGCGGACTGCTTCGGCGGCTGCGGCGGTGCCGGTCTCCGCGGAGGCATGACGGAACGCAGCAGCTCCTGCACAGAGTAGACGAGGCATGTCGCGCTGTCCTGTTGTTCCTCGTCCCCGGTGGGGCCGGGTATGGTCAGCTGCTGCCACATCATCACCGCCATCGTGCACAGAGGGGGTGGAGTAGGCAGGCAGGCCAAGGGATGTGGGAGCAGGGCAGGCGCGCGTGTGTGTGTGGGAGTGGGGGGGGGGGGGGTGTGTGGGTCTGCGTGAGGAAGTCTCACCGCAGTCTCCCTGAAGGGGTGGTGGCGGCGGGAAATTTGCAAAAAAAATCAAAAAAAAAAAGGGAGCGACAACTCACCCAAATGAGGAGGGAATGAGGGGGTGGGGACGAGCGGATTCCGGCTGTCGCTGGGCCCTCTCGGATCATCTGCACCCCACCCCCCCACCCCCCTCCCCACCCCGGGACTGTGCGGCACATAGCCCCTTTCCGGCAGACACTCTGGGTTGTGATGGGGGCGTTGGGGATTGGGTTGGAGGTGAGTTCTTGGGTGCGATGCACCACCACTGCCTGACGCACAACGCGTGTGAGGCTGTCTTTTCATACACAGCACCGCCACACCCTGGAGCGCCGCCAGTGTGGGGGACACCACACACCGCCACACCCTGCTCCTTTTTGATGCGGAAAATAATAACATCTCCACCTCCCGGACACACGCGTGACATACACAACACACAGGAGAGGTGCTTCTGACGAGGTGTCGCGCTAGACAGACACCACCTTAGAACTGATTTCAACCCCTCCTCACGCCCAACCGCCGTCCTCATCCTCCTCTTCGTGCATGCCGCCTTCAGAGGGCCACCCATTCAAGGCCGATTGTGCCGCATTCGGCGCCAGGACAGCAGCCCCGCCCCCAGGCCCATCCGAGACGCCGCCATCCCCGCCCCTCCCGCTGCCGCCGCTGCTGGCAGCGCCGAGGGCGGCGGGGGCAGGCAGATCGTCGATATCATCCGCGAAGTCGCCCTCTGCATCGAGGGCTGTCTCCCTCGCATCCTGCTCGCGCTCCGCAAGGCGGCGGGTCCGAAGGTAGGCGCTCCGGCGGTGTCTGGCGCGGGTTTCCCAGCGCTGCTCTGTGCGGGCCCGCTTTGCCTCTGGGCCTTCGCCATGCTCGTCCCCCGAGGGGTCCGTCGGGTGCTCCGAATCCGACTCGTTGAACTCCTCGCCGCGCGCCTGCGACACCAGCTCCCCAAGCGCAGGCATCCCCGCGTCATGCGGGTTCCTCGCATGCCACCAGTTGACAAACTTCACCTGAAATTTCGCCCGCAACTCCACTATCCTCTCCGCCGGCAGCCACGACTGGTACATATCTCCGTTTGGCGCCTCCAGCTGGGGCCGCGCGTTGTGCTGCAGCTCCGCCAGCAGGGCGGGATCCTTCAGGTCGATGTACTGCAGCCACAGCATCCTCACGGGGAAAGACCTCCGGTGCCTCGCGGAGCGGGTTTCCCCTTTGCTCATCAGCTCGAAGTATTGGTCCCATGTAATGGGGATACGCTCCCAGTAAATCGGATCCTCGGGGTCGGGCCAGGCAGACCTGCCGTGAATCGGCACGGTCCTCTGGGGCCCCTCGGGGACAACCTCGGCGCTCCTCCCCGTGGTGACCGACATTTTCCGCAGGGTTGCCGATTTGACCCGCACGTCGAAAGACTCATAGAGAACCGGGTGGATTTCCCCCTCCTCCGGCACCTTCCGGACGTCGTACCCCAGGCGGACGTACAGCTTGCGGTAGGGCCCGGTGCTGAAGGAGTACGACACGATGGGGAGGAGCTGTTTGAGGAGGTGGGCCAGGTCGCCCTGGGTCGGGGAGAGGACCAGGCAGAGCGCGACGCGGGACCACACCGGGCGTTTCTGGAACAGGTCCTTCATCTTGCGGTAGAGGGGATGGTAGGTCGGGTTACGGCGGAGGAAGTTGATGGAGTCCTCTGGGGGGATAGAGGGGATCTCCACGTCGATCCACGTGATAGTCCTCAGCAGGTTTGTTCCGGAGGAGGAGCGGGACGTCACCCGGGAGTGCTCCACCGTCCCGTCAGGCAGGTGCATGACACACCTCCGTGAGTACGGATTGCTTCGGAAGTTGTACTCCAAAGGCTTGTCGAGTCTGGAGAATATCCGCGGTGCGAGAAACAGCGGCACGTCGGGAGGTGCCATCAGCCTCGTGAACTGCATCATGCTCTCCAGGTTGAGCGACTGCCCCACCAGGCCCTTGGGGGGGAGAAACTGGTAGTCACACATCCCGGAAAAAACAACCTTCTTCGTCACCGTCCCCAGGGTGCACGTCTCGAGCTTCACACACACCGGAACCTTCTCCTGCGTGACAGGGTCTCTCTGATACCTCCGTTTGGTCCGCACCTTGATGAGGGCCCCGCAGACCTGTGTGGTATCGCCGAAGGCGGCGTGGGGCGAGATGGTGTCGGGGCGGAAGACGACCCGTGTGGTCTTCACCTCCCCTGTCGCGACGCGGCGGAGCCAGCTCTTCCCGCCCAGCATGCGCACCGCCTTGCTGGCGCTGTTCACCAGGCCTGGAAACTCGACGCACATAAACTTCCCGGAGGGGACGTGCCCCGTCACCCCGTTGGGCAGCCACACCGGGTCATCCGGGACACGCTGCGACGCAACATCCTCTTTGGGTTGCGCGACCCCACGCGCCGCAGCGGCGCGCTCCGCCTCCAGCACATCCGTGGTGTTGGAATACCCCTCCCGCATGGTATGCCCCGAAGCCACCCCGAAGTAGCTGAAGTGGCGGTACCCTTGGGCAGCAGATCCGGCGTCAGCCGGATCTGCCGCCCCACCCGCCACATCCCCTGCCACGGGGGGTGCGGGCGGTGCGCCGGAGTCAACACCCACATGCCCCCCCCCGGCAGCAGCGGCGGCGGCGGCAGCTATGCCCCCATCTCCCATCTGCTGCTGGGGTTGGTGAGATGGTGGTGATGCTGCTGCTGCTGCTGCTGCCACCCCAGGCCCACCCACCCATTGCGCCTGGGTTCCGCCCCTGCCGTTAGGGGAGAGCATCGCCGGCGGAGGTGGCGGCGGCATTGCCGCATGGCCCTGCGTGGCAGGAACATCGGCAGCGGCGGCGGCGGCAGGTGCTCCCACGGGGGTCATGCGAGGATCGGCAGGAGCAGGAGCATTGCCCCCACCTCCTGCGGGGTGCTGAGGCACTCCCAGTGATGCAGCGGCGTTGCCGTTGGGGCTCGGCGTGGTGTCAGAGGTTCCTGCAGAGAGAGGATGGGGCTGCTGCTGCTGCTGCTGCTGCGCTTCGCTCCGCAAGGGCGGGGCGTCTGTTGCCTGTGGTGGGGTGGTGGTGGGGCCCGTGGGGTCAGCAGCCGTAGAAGCACAGGCAACTGTGCCTGCTACATCGGCCTTCATCTCCGCGCCTTGGTCACATCTTGTGCTGCAGCCATCGGGCATGTCCAGAGGAGGGGGCAGGAAGGCTAGAGGGGCAAACGGCTCACCCAGTCACAGCCCTGTGGGCGGGGGCTGTGTGCCGTCGGTGCTGTGTAACTGCGATGTGGCTATGCACAGCGTGTGCCTCTGCTGGAGGTGTGGTGTGTGTGTGTGGAGGGAAGGGAAGGGTGGCCCTCATCACACAGCGGCAACACACCGAGCTGGAAGGGACAACAACACAGTGCCAGCAGTGCCAGGGTCAGGGGTGTTTGGGGTGTGGGGTGTGCGGGGGACGGGAGTCTTCGGTCGGACATAAGACACAAAACATCAATATCAAAAACGCGTCTCGTGGGAGATGGGGGTGACTCAGCCACCGCTTTTCCGTTGCATTAGGCACCGTTCAGTGCAAAAGCTGACGTACGGAGGGGCGAAGGCAGGGAGCAAAACACCACTCGTTGGCCTGATGAAGGGTGGTGTTTGTTCCGTTCGCCCCCCTTCCAACCTTGCAAGAAAACTGTTGCTGCAAGTGGTAGAAAAACAAATACGCACAGGGAAGTCGTCTTCTCTAGTCCTCCCTTGACTCCCTAGTCGCACCGAAGGTGCTTAAACAAGTGTACTGAATGCGCAGCCAAGTAGTAAGAGAGGACTCGTTTTCCGCACAATGCTACCTTACATTCGGAGATAAGAAGATATTGCTGGTTTTTCGCAACAGTTCTTCGGGTTTGCTTCCTTCTTCCTTAATGATGGGTTGACGCCTCCACCACCCTTTAGCCTGCTGCTTTGATGTGGGTGTGGAGCACATGTGAACACGAGATAGCAAAACGCACTGAAAAGAAGCAGATCCTCGGAAGCACTCCTACACTTTTACGCATCATGGGGGGGATTCGTTACCAGTCACAGCTCGTCACGGCTCGTCAGTCAGTGAGGGGAAGTGGGTCTGTTGCTCACTTTGTCTCACTCAGTCACACCTGGTAGCGAGGGCCCCCATGCATGTGCTTAAAAAACCCCGAATATGCAAACGTGCATACGTATGCATACGCATACATCTGCCCGTATTGGTAGGCCGCTGCCTGCTGAAAACGTGTGTTCTTCGGGATCCCGAAGCTGAATATGTGCCAACGTGTGCATACGCAGACGTCTGCCCGTATTGGCGAGCACTGGCCTCGGGGGGGGGGGGGGGGGGGTCGCTGGAGGAGCGCAAGACACGTCCGCACGAACCTGTTTCATTCCTCATCTCGCCCAAGGTGCAGAAAAGGCGGGGAGCGACTGTTCGAGCTGCTCGTCCATCACGCTCATCGGCTGCTGCCCCACAGGAGGCCAGGAACTGTCCTGCAGCCCACCGAACCCACCCGTGTGCACAACACCGTACCCTTCGACCTGCACGTTGGAGCTGGAGGCGTTAGTGCTGTAGGCGTTACACCCACAGTACACAGCAACGATGACGCCCACCAGAACAAGCAACCCGGCTGTCGCAACCAGTGCGATCAGCAGCGGCGAGATGCTCTGCGAATGAAACGGCTCATCTTGAGGGTACCACTCCACGATGAGCGCCTGATTGAGGCCAGAGTCCGGAACGTACGACATAACCAGACTTCCGTTTGGGAGGCAAGGACCGCCGTACCGACCGAAACTGTCGTTATACCCTTCTGGGAGCAGCCACCCGCCGACCTCGAGTGACCCTGTGCATTGAGTCACAAAAAATTCCAGACCAACGGGCGGATACAGGCAGGAGATGATCCACTTCTGTGGGGTGTCGTAGGTGCTGTCGATTGAGCCGTGGTCCGACACGTAGTGAATCGTCGGCCACGTGTTCGTCCCCTCAGCAGCACAGATCGCCAGGGCGGCAAGCAGTGCGGCACGCATTGTTGCAGAGACACCTGTAGAGTGGTGGTGCGTGTGTTGGTGTGGCACTGCAGCAGGACACCGATGGCTCCCGCATTCCTCAAGGCCAGTGGCTGGCTTAACGCCGGGGTACTGTAAGCAGGGGCAGGCCTGTCGCTAACTTTTCGATTTTGGAGATTTGGTGGGTTGACGCTCCTGTTTTTTTTTTTTGGGGGGGGGGGGGGATCAGGGGGGAAAACACTAGGGGTCAATTTTTCTCGCGCGCGCTTCGCGCGCGCTCGTGTTGTTGCCAAATTTTCCCATCGGTGGACCACTAGGTGGGCACGGTGTGAGGCGCTAGGTTCCTTCCGTGGTTCCTCTCCCGCTCGCGCCGTCGGGTGCCGGAGGAAACCAAAAAAATGGCTTTCTACTGTCATGTTATTGGTTTATTTCTGTGTACAGATACACACTGCTGATTCGCTTGTCGGGTGGGGGTTTGATGGGGCGTTCTGTTATGGTTTTTGTTTCATTCGTGTGTTCGTTCTGAAGACAAGATAATGGAAACAAAAGGGAAAACAGGCATGCCCCTCACCACTCAGCGTATCTGCAGAGCCATGTGCACGTAAGTACACTCTGGGTACACATCGCCGCTCTGCCTTGGGAACAGAGAATGGGGTTTAACACGCTGAACTCCTTTGTGTAAACACCATTGGGTAGGCGGTCACATTCTCAGGTTCCGGGGGGAGGGGGGGGGGGGGGGGGTAGGGGGGGTCAAATGGGGGTGACAAACACGATTTTTCAAAAAACCGGCGCAGAGGCCCCAAAGCCCCCGTAAACCCTCCAAACCCCCCCAGATCGGTCCGGAAACCCATCGAACCCCACTTTTCCACCATTCCGGGCACCTCAGGTGCCCGAATTGGGGTACCTAAATTTTGTGCCACCGTTTGGTACCGGACAGTGCCACTGTGTGGGAGGTTGGAAAAGAAAATGCCCCAACACACCACATCTGAGGGTTGCAATGCATGTTGCTTGCCAACCACGTCATCCGGTGGGTGTCAGGCGCTATGTAGGTGGCATGAGCCAGGTCTTCGATGTGTTCTGGCTTGTATATGTACCTCCCTGCCTGCGGCACAGGCACTGCCTTTGTCCCCCACACCAGCCACAGAGAGCGTATTGTACTCGGTCCACGGTTGCTGATTCATTGTGATGCGTTGTATCCTCGAGTGAACGTCACACACTAGTGGCACCACCACCCGCCATCCGAGAGCTGTATTGACTTTGCGCCCTTCCGTTGCATTCACCTCGCCACGCATATTGCACCGTTCAGTACCAGTGCTCTTGGGCCAGGCAAAGTAGACCGCAGCAACTACCAATTCTGGCACAATGGGTACCACGACAGCGCACTTCGTGTGTTCCCGGAATGTACAGCTCGTGTTGCAACAGTCGTTGTCAACACATCCCGGTTGTGGAGCACTGCTGCACAGGAATCACACGACCATCTGGACTTGTTCCGTACCTACAGGCAGCCTCCCGGTGCATGGTGGCAGGGAGGTACATATACAAGCCAGAACTCATCGAAGACCTGGCTAATGCCACCTACATAGCGCCTGACACCCACCGGATGACGTGGTTGGCAAGCAACATGCATTGCAACCCTCAGATGTGGTGTGTTGGGGCATTTTCTTTTCCAACCTCCCACACAGTGGCACTGTCCGGTACCAAACGGTGGCACAAAATTTAGGTACCCCAATTCGGGCACCTGAGGTGCCCGGAATGGTGGAAAAGTGGGGTTCGATGGGTTTCCGGACCGATCTGGGGGGGTTTGGAGGGGTTACGGGGGCTTTGGGGCCTCTGCGCCGGTTTTTTGAAAAATCGTGTTTGTCCACGTAAAAGGGTGGCATTTGACCCCCCCTAGGGGGGGGGGGGGGCAGTGGCTGGGGTAATTTTCTGGGGGGTCGCTTACAGCCCCGGGGGGGGGGGGGGGGGGGCAGGCCCAAGTATGCCTGGGACTTTGGCCTTTTTGGGCCCAAAAAGGGGTCGGGATTCCACTTTTTCTCCAAGGGTTTTTCGGGGGGGAAATGGCGCACAATCCCCCTCGCGGGCAAGAAAATCCCCCCATCCCCACCACACAACCAGTGTGAGTGTGGTGTGTGGGTATTGGACGCCCTGTGTGATGAGAGATAGTGGCAACACAACAGCAACATGCCAGGCAAGGGGTGCCAAAAATGGGTTTTCGGGGCGTTATTGTAACGACCCCTTCCTATGCCCAGTGGCACAATCTCAAGGATTTGGTTGCTCGACATACGGGGGGGTCTGGGGGGCGGAGCCCCCCAGCCGCCGGAGGCCACGGTAGTGAGTATCTGTTCCTTGCGCCGTAGTGGGAGCGCGTGGGAGTTGCGGGCGTACAGATTGTTGGCTGCGTCCTCCTGAGGCTACTGAGAGTGGTCTGGGTCCCATTCGCTGATGTGAACCCAAAGGACTTGGCTACAAGACAGGCACACGCTCCAGCCTAGTGGTACAGGGGGGTCTGGGGGGCGGAGCCCCCCAGCCGCCGGAGGCCACGGTAGTGAACGCCTGGCTCTTGACTGGGGAACAACGCCGGGTTTTGGCTGGAACAACCGAAAAAGGGGCGGGTGTCCGGAGGATTCATCCTCATCCCCCACTAGAATACCACCTGCCCCCGAAAAACTTCACCCAGAAAACCTGTGGGGAAAAAATCCCACCTAAAAAACCCAAGGGGGGTCTTCGCTCCGGGTCAATTTGGGTCAACTTGGGTCAATTTGGGTCACCCTGGGGTTTTTCACCTTAGGAAAATGGGGGGCTTCGCTCCGGGTCAATCTGGGTCAGCTTGGGTCAGTGACCCGGAGCGAAGCCCCCCCTTAGGTGACCAAAAATAGGTGAAAATTTTTGCCTATTTTCCCTTGTGTCAAACTTGGAGTCTGACCCAAAAATCGGAATCTGTGACCCATGGTTTATATGGGCAAACCTGAAAATTTCCGACTTTTTCCCCAATTTTTCCCACTTCCTGGCCATACCTTTCCCGACCCAAAATCAAACAAATGCAGCGGAAAATGGCCAAAAATAGGCCAAAAAACCCCCAATTTTTTTCCTATGGGAACGAACATGGGGGTCTTCGCTCCGGGTCAATTTGGGTCAACTTGGGTCAATTTGGGTCACCCTGGGGTTTTTCACCTTAGGAAAATGGGGGGCTTCGCTCCGGGTCAATCTGGGTCAGCTTGGGTCAGTGACCCGGAGCGAAGCCCCCCCCCTTAGGTGACCAAAAATAGGTGAAATTTTTTGCCTATTTTCCCTTGTGTCAAACTTGGAGTCTGACCCAAAAATCGGAATCTGTGACCCATGGTTTATATGGGCAAACCTGAAAATTTCCGACTTTTCCCCAATTTTTCCCACTTCCTGGCCATACCTTTCCCGACCCAAAATCAAACAAATGCAGCGGAAAATGGCCAAAAATAGGCCAAAAAACCCCAAATTTTTTTCCGGGGGGCTTCGCCCCCCGGACCCCCCTTGCGTGGGGGGCTTCGCCCCCCACGCCACACGCACCTCCCGGCCGGGGGCCGGTTCGGTCGTCGTCGGCTGCGCTCAAAGGGCGTGCGGTAGCCGACGCCCTTTTGTGCTCGCCTCCTCCTCCCACACTTCAGTATGACGTTTAGGTGCGTCGGTGTTCCTGCTTTGTTCTTCTGTTGACTGGGACGGGCCAGTCCTCGTGGGTTGCCGACCGGTGTGTCCTCCCCTGGGATCCCCTCCTCCCCCCACCACTTGCATCTGGTTCAGCTTCAGTGAGAGCTGAGCGGGAGCCATACTTGCTCTCGGTGACCAATTGTCCGCAGTCCTACATCATGACGAGTTTGGTAATGCCCAGTCGCAGCCATCCCCCGTCCCAGGTGTTCTGCCGTGGGGCAGCTCACCATCTGCTGTGGTCACACACCAGTGAGCAGGCCCTGTCAACGAAATCGATGTGACTGCTCTTGCCGCAGGGCAACGGAGGTGGGCCTGCATTGCATCCTGTTGCCGCTCAGTTCTGTTCCCACCGGAGATTCTTGTTGCGCCGCAGATCGAACAGTCTTTCGTGTCGTCGGCGCCGATCTTGTATAAAACGTAGGCAGTAGGCTGCTGTGGGTGACCTGCAGGTTACCCGTCCCTTTCGTGCAGGCAGCGCCAGAGGTGCGATGTTTTTATGGGAACACGGCAGCTGCCCCGCACTCCATTCTGCTCTCTTGTCTGCTGTTTATGTTGAACAAGGTCTGGCTGCCAGTGATCTCGCTGGGGGTCGGGCAAACCAAAAAAGAGGTAGGGCACAGGGTGGGCCGAGCTCGCGAGAAAAAAGGTGCAGCCCAACCCCGCCCCGACTTCCCGTGGTATGATGCAAACAGGATCGAATACACGACCACAGAACATTTTCCCCCAATTCGAGAGGCACCGGATGTTGCTGCCTTTGGTCGTCGCCTGCTGGATCAAAAATCAGGAATCCAGGGGATCTTGGATTGCCTTTGAGTACTTGCAAAACTGCAATCCCGAGAAACTTTGCCAGCTAGTGTTCAGGAACGGCAGCAAATCTCATGGCTTGCATCGCTTTGTGGATGGTGTGCGATGATCAATCCCATACACGCAAGGACTTGGTCGCGAGACAGCCTACAGGGGGTCTGGGGGGCGGAGCCCCCCAGCCGCCGGAGCCCACGGTAGTGAACATCCTGAAAGTCTTCGAAGGCGAGTCCCCACACCGGTTGGTGCTGTTGCACATTCCAGGCGGAGATGGTCCTTCGCTTGGGACATGATGAGGGGCGCTTCGATGAACACCATCAAGCCCCCAGCATGCCGTTGGGTTTTCATACGCTGCGGTGCATGAAAACTCGGCCACAAGGCCGAACCCAAAAGCCCCAAAATCTGACCCGGGAGGTAGGGCCGAGGGTAGGGCCATGCCACCCCTGGCGGCCCACCCTCCCAAAGAATTACAGAAAAAGGGAGGTGGGGCCGCGGCCCCCTGCCAGCCCTGGCACGGGATTACTGCTGGCGGGTAGTTCAGGCTCGTGGCCCTCCTCGTTCCGATAGCCCCTCGGACATCCAAATGATTCACGTGCAGCAGCCCATGCGCAGAGAACGGTGTGCCGTCTTGTACAGCAACTGTTGGACAACTGTTGAAATCGTTTTTCACCAAAAAAAATCTCTCTGCGGGCCAAGTCGAAGATTTTTCTGGGGACTTTTGGTGTCCCCAATTTTTCAAATTTCGAAAAATATGCTCACTTTGCTAAACTGGACCCAACTCCCCACACTCTTTTTTTCCGACTTTTTCACGGGTTTTTTCCGGTTTTTTTTGGTTTTTTTTGGCGGATGGAGCGAAGACCCCCAAGGAGAAATCGTACTCCTTTCGCTTTATTATAGACACCCTGTCCAGCAACTGTGGGAGAACAGTTCCGGACTACTTTTTGTTGAGCGCTTGTTGAGCACTTGTTGACTTTTTGTTGAGCACACTTGCTGTCTCAAGGCTGTGTTGAGGCCCTGTGAAGTGGCATGAGGTGCTAATCCAAAGCTTCAGTCGTACGATTTCCTTCGTTACTTCGCGACTTCGCTACGCTTCGTCGCTCGTAACTAGTAAAAAAAAAATTCCCTCCCTATAAAAACCCAAAGAGAAAAAAAGTGCAATCCTGAATCGGGACTTGGACTCCACATTTAGCTTCATACTTGGGCAGGCCTGTCGCTAACTTTTCGATTTTGGAGATTTGGTGGGTTGACGCTCCTGTTTTGGGGGGGGAATCAGGGGGGAAAACACTAGGGGGCAATTTTTCTCGCGCGCGCTCGTGTTGTTGCCTAATTTTCCCGTCGGTGGACCACTAGGTGGGCACGGTGTGAGGCGCTGGGTTCCTTCCGTGGTTCCTCTCCCGCTCGCGCCATCCTCGGGTGGAGGAAACCCAAATAATGGCTTTCGGGACCATGCTTTCGACGCTACCCCCTGATGTGCCACGGCCGTTGAAGCGCAAGGACTTGGTTACTAGACGGGCGCGCGAGATGGGGGGTCTGGGGGCAGAGCCCCCCAGCCGCCGGAGGCCACGGTAGTGAACATCTGTTCATTGTGGGCGTACAGGTTCTGTGTGAGTTGGCTGCGTCCCCCTGAGGCTACTGGAGTGGTTGGATTCCCTGACCTGGTGGTAATCGAATGACTTGAGTACGAGACATGCACCACAGGGGGGTCTGGGGGGCGGAGCCCCCCAGCCGCCGGAGGCCACGGTAGTGAACATCTGTTCCTGCATAACCATACTCTCTTCGACGTCGACCCAGTGAAAGTGGGTTGACGCTTGGTCGACGCTTGGTGAGCGTCGACCCAGTGTAATCGGGTCAACGCTAGGTAAGCATCGACCCAGCATAATAAATGGGTTGACGCTTGGTCCAGGCTTGAATGGCAACTCAGTTCCACTGGGTCGACGCTCCAAGCCTCGACCAAGCGTCAACCCAGTTCCACTGGGTCGACGCTGGGTCGACGCTTTTTTATGGGGGGGGAAACCAAAAATCACTGGGTCGACGGTCGACGCTTAGCGACATGCCTGGGGGGGGGGGGGGGGGTGGCTGGCGTGCAGGGTGCAGGCAGCGCGCGCAAATGCGGCCTGTTTCCGGGTGCCCGCGCGCTGCCGGCGACCGTGCACCCGAGGTGCACGGTTTGGGCTGAATCTGGGTGACGTACGAGTAGGGCTCCCACCCTGAAAATGGGCTACCTGCGGTCACTCCAGGTACCTGACATCACCCGAAAGTGACCCAAAATCAGCGGGACCCCCTCCTCGGGTGTTCCGAAACCCCTTTCTTTTGTGGTCTGGCTGACGCCCAAAAAAAAGTCAAATTTGGGTACTTCTTGGGTACTTTTTGGGTCACCGAAAAAGGGGGGGGGGGTGTCAAAACTTATTTTCTTGGGCGGAAAAATTCGACCTCCCAGAATCGTGATTTTCTTCCCCCATTGTACTTTTTGGACTCCGCGCGGATCGTAGTGGGGTCATTTTTGTGGTCTAGGTGACAAACTTCACCCGTGAAATGCGGGTCTGGTTCAGGCAGTTGTGCCTGTGAATGCTGGGAGGAGAGGGGTGGGAGATCAGTTCAGGGGCACTTTGCTGGTTGAGGGTTACAACAAAAAGGGACCTGCAGGCAGGAAGTGAGGGGAGCGGGTGGGGGGGGCACCCGCACTCTCTACGGTTCTACTGACTTACCCCAGCCTCTGGACCGTCTACGCTCTACTCTCCTTCTTCAACCTCTGGAATCTCGATGTGTTCCGTGTCGTGGTCCTGAAGCTTCGCGAGTAACTCTTCCTGACTCCACTCTGGGCGGACTACGAGTTCCCTCGCCTCCGCATATTCCCTCAGTTCCGACAGAGTAAAACACCGGTCCATACTCTCAATGAGTTCAAGAATAGCGGGTTTGTTTTTACTCTGGCAGTTGAGGATCCCGCGTGCCAGGGCTTGCTGCACCAACACCCCCTTTAACCACGACACATCACAGTGGAATACAGTGCAAATACTGTCAATCAAGGCAGTCCGCTTGCGCTTGCGTTCAGATGCGTTATTGTCTGCGATCCTCGCGACTTCGAGTTCCGCAAGTCGCAGCTTGCCAATACGGTGCTTCCTCTCCTGCACCGCCTCCAGCTTTCCCCCCAGAGAAGAGATCTGGGCCTCTGTGACACCTGGAGAGGTGCCATCAACCCAATGCTGCATGCAACAGAGCTTGGCGCGGAGGACACCATCCCGGATAGCGACCCCATTCATCATCAACACCCGCCGCAGACCCCTTCCAGGACCGCAGGTCCCAGTGCGCCAGTTCTCTCTGCAGCCATCCCTTCCGTGGACTGGGAGTATCTCTTGTACTCGGAGTAGCAACCGGAAGCAAAACGGTGGATGGATGTGCGGAGAAACTTCTCAGCGTCGGCCTTGTCCACCTTGGGGCAGAGGGTCGAACCCTTCGAGATGCCCTGGGCACCATAGTATTTGGCGACACCAGATTCAGCGAGAAGAGTGGGGACAACCTCGTTCAACTGTTCCTCTGACACCTGTGCGGCGAGGAGGATAGTCAAAATATACAGTGCAAGCAACTGTACATGCATTTTCCATAGTCATCGCCAGTTCCTCGGGAACACTGCCCTTCAGTGTGCACGTTTCAGACTCGAACGAGAGGCACAGGGACTGGCCGAAGCAGTCTTCCTGGTGATCTCTCCAGCTCTAGAGGTACCCGTCCTCTGCATTCGCCTCCGCTTGCCACAAGCGCCAGAGGAAGCGGAACAACTCCGAGGAGAACCCGAGCTGGCAAGTGTCACTTGCCTGGGCCTCGCTCTTCGAGAACCGTGACACAAACAGAATGCAGGGGTACACGAGGTGCGCGAAGCAGATTCCCATCCTCCGCACAGTCTCGCGGTCTCCCTCCAACTCCATCACAGCCTCGTACGTCTTCGTATCCCTCTTTGCAACTTCACGAAAGAAGCGCAGGAGGAAATCGAGGACGGTATCGTCGCCGTCAACGAGCTGCGAGAGGGACCAACAGGCGGCCGCAGTGGTGCAGAAGCGGCCGTTCGAAGCTTTTTGCCACAGTAGCCCAGACACCTTGATTACATGGGGACATTCTCTCGCAATGAATGCGGCGAAGGCAGGGTCATGTGCCGCATAGTTGGCGGCTGCACACACGGACTTCGTCTTCACTGCACTGGAATCCGTCAGGTCGCAGGTGCAGGTGGCAGTGCAGGTCGCAAGCCGACACACTGTGCTGTTGGCCACATGTGGCAGAGGCGAGACTACGGCATGCTCGAACAACAGGATTGGCGGTACAGCATAGGCTGGCGGGACAATAGGGATGGCAGGACAGTGTAGGCTGGTAGGACAGGATCGGCCGGCGGGACAGTAGGGATGGCAGCACAGTATAGGATGGCGGGCAGGTGCAGGGTGTGTGAGGTCGCCACCCGGCAGGCAGCTCGCCGCCCCACCCCAGCCACCCACCCACCCAGCGGGACCCCCCTCACGAATTTTCCATAACCCCGTTCTTTTGAACGTTTGGGATCTGTGCGGATCGTGGTGGGGTCATTTTGGCCATGGGGTGCCTCTGACCACAAATCCAGACTGAAACCGGCAGAAAATAAGTTTTGACACCCCCCCTTAAAAAAAGCCAAATTTGGGTACTTCTTAGGTACTTTTTGGGTCACCGAAAAAGTGGGTTTTAGCCATACCATTTTGACTATTTGGAATCTGTGCGGATCGTAGTGGGGTCACACTGTGGGTCGAGGTGTCAAGCTTCACCCATGAAATGTGGGTCTGATTCAGGGTCTGGTCATAGGAGGCTGGCCCACAGGAGGATGTGACTGGGAGGCAGCCACACCAGCCCACCCACCCAGCGGGACCCCCTCCACGGGTATTCCAAAACCCCGTTCTTCTGAACGTTTGGAACTTTTGCGAATCGTAGTGGGGTCACTTTGTGGGTCTAGGAGCCAAACACCGTCCATGAAATGTGCCTCTGGTTCAGGGGCTGGTCCTAAGGGAATGTGACTGGGAGGCAGCCACACCCACCCACCCAGCGGGACCCCCTCCACGGGTGTTCCAAAACCCCTTTCTTTTGAACGTTCGGAATTTGTGCGGATCACAGTGGGGTCACTTTGGTGGTGTACGAGCCAAGCATCACCCATGAAACACGGGTCTAGTTCAGGGGCTGGTCAGCGTGGCTGGGAGGCAGTCAGCCCACACCCCACCCCACCCACCCAGTGGGACCCCCTCCTCGGGTGTTCCAAAACCCCTTTCTTTTGAACGTTTGGAATTTTTGCGGATCACAGTGGGGTCACTTTGGTGGTGTACGAGCCAAGTTTCGCCCATGAAACGTGGGTCTGGTTCAGGGACTGGTCATGGGTGAAGGTGGCTGGGAGGCAGCCACCTTCACCAGCCCACACCCCACCCCACCTACCCACCCAGCGGGACCCCCCCCTCGGATTTTCCAAAAACCCGTTCTTTGGGATATTTGGGATCCGTGCGGATTGTGGTGGGGTCATTTTGGCCATGGGGTGCCTATTGACACCACTTACTGGGAAATGCCAATTGGGTAAAATACGGTCGGATACGGTGGTTTTTCAAAATCGGGATACGGATACGGATACGGATACGGATACGTATCCGGATACGGGATACGCTCTGCCTACCAAAGTGGGCTCAGCCCAGGTAAGCTGGTGCTAGGGGTGTGGGCAGCTGCCCTTGTCATTGGGTAACATGCCCGTTGTGGAGCGGGCACGTTGCTCTGCTATGTCCCTTCAGCGTGTGGTGTGCACCCTCCTCCTCATCCCCCTTGGGGGCACAGCCACGGATGATCCCAGGCCCTCCCAGAAGGGGATGCAGCAGGTTCATGTCAGAGGCCAACATGCACTCAATCTGCTGCAGAACCTCCACATGACCGTCTTCCGCCCGTTGGTCTCCTTGACCGTCCCCTGACCGCCACGTCCACCACGAGCATTCTTGGTGCATCATTGGTTCCAGATCCGTCACCGTCTTCAGCACCGCCTGGCGACAGCCTTGGCGATGGCCTTCGTGTGGTGTGCCCGTCTGTACCCAAAGTACTCCCCACCAAGTATATGGACCGTATCCTGACCGTATCCTATCGATTTCTGGAAAATTTGAATACGGATACGGATACGTATCCACCGTATCCTAACATCACTGCCCTAGGGGTGGTCTTAAGCCCTTTAAAAACGTTAACCTGGCCAAAAAATCAAACTTTTGCGTACAAGGACCAAAAAGTGACCCAAACCTGAAAATTCGACCCCCAGACGTCCGGAAATGCATCTGCGCCCGGTTTCGGGCGGTTTAGAGCCTCCAGAAGCACCTTACTTGCAATTCCAAAAAATGTACCACAAAGTTGTACCACACCACCCTCAGTCAGAAGGTCTCAATGGCTGATTCAAGCCCTTCCGTCACTCTGTGGACCTCCGCACTCCCGCACAGATGCCCGAGTGCGTACGAGGAACAACCACTCACCTTCAGCGGCAAGAGACACAGAAGGCCGTGCTCTCATGACAATTTTCTTTGGCCGAAGATGGTACAACTACACGGCCACAGGTTGGTGCAGGTGGTGCCACATCGACATAATCGCCAGAGGGCGGGCTGCCGCCTAGCCACCCCAGCGAAGGCCTCAACGTTTATTAGTGGGAAACAAAACGGGAGGGTGGGGAGGGCATTGTGGTGGCTTCCCACTCGATGCACACAACTGAACACAAAAGACGCTGCTGCGGGGGGAGGGATCCGTGCAGCCGACTCTGCGGTACGTTGAACAACGGAGTATACCCAGGTGCGCAGGCGGGACTGCCGCAACCACTGGATATGCCAACCATGGGATCTGTGTGAACACAACACACGGATCGAACTGTGCCTGGAAATCAAAGGCAGCGAGTGTGCTTTGGATGTGGGCTATGGCAGAAGTGTGGGGGACTCTGCCCGTTCGTGCGTAGCTGCCTGGACAGCCGAGTTGCGCCCCCTCGTCCTTGTTGTACGGCTTGAACTTTGACATTGTAGTCTTCAGCCTTTCATACAACCATGAGGGGGGCCGTCTTCGGTGCACTGCTGATGTCTGGTACCAGTCTATGTCCCCTTCTTCACGGTCATTGGATGGCTCACTGCCACTATCACTGTCACTGGCCCAAGAACATGAGCACACAGATTCTGACACAAGTGATTTCGCAAGTGGCACAGTGCTCCTCTGTTGCTCGATATGCCTGCAGTTGATGCACTATGCCAGTCCGATCAGCGATTCTCCCGCATCGAGTAGAGATGCAACCGATGCGCCTGAAGGTCTGAAGGGGCTGGAAACATGCCCCTCCTCTAGTTCCTATGACCCCTTGTTTCCGGTGATACTTTTCTACTGTCTCGCATGTCACACCGCAAACAAGGTGTCGTCATGTTGCACTTTGACCCCACGTCTCGTCGGGCAGCACGGTTGGCAATACCGCTGACTGGATCACTGCGAGACATGATGGTTTGCGATTCTGCCTTCTGCCCAGGGGGGGCTGAGGTACAGCTTTGTGGTACATTTTTACGGAACACGACTAAACTGCTCAGAAGTGCTCAAAAGTGCCCAAAACCGGGCGGAATTGTGTTTCTGGGGTCCCAGGGGTCATATTTTCAGGTTTGGTGACGTTTTTGGCCCCCAGACGCCGATGGTGAAAAATTGGCCAGGTTAACAGCTTAAGACCACCCCTACCCCCCCCCCCCCGGCCAGCCCCCTGCTTACAGTACCCCGGCGTTAAGCCAGCCACTGGGGGGGGGATTTCTTTTCACGGTGGACTCCCACCCCCTGGAGCGGGGGTCTGGGCGACCCCCGCTAGCGGGAGTCTGCCCTGCTATTTTTGGTGCCCAGACGACCCCCGCGAGCGGGGGTCCAGACCCCCGATATTCCGATATCCCAAAAAGGTGCACCCTGACGTGTGGGAGTCCACCGTGTTAGAAAACAAAAAATTCATCACGTTCCGTCACGTCTGTTAGCACACACACTCACCTCACACATTCGTATACACTAAACGCTTCATCTCTTGTTCAAGCCTTCATCATCACGTGGTCGTAGCTCACCCCACGCGGCACTCACTTGGCATACAGTCAAGTGGTTCCTTCAGGCTCTGGTCCTGTTCCATTACCAGGCTCCCCTGGCTGCGACTGTGAAACCTCCGTTCTGTCCGTCTCTGACTTCCCCGGTGTCCCCGTCTCCCGCTCACCATCCACCCCTTCACCACCCGTCTGAGACAGAAAAATATCCGGGGAGGCAGGCACCGAGGGTGATGCCTGTGCCGGAGGGGCACCCAACAACAAGGGAAGTTCCACAGCAGGTTCCGTGGCTGACGCCTGTATCTGAGAGCCGCTCACTACCAAGGCAGGTTCTGCACGCTGCCTGTTTGTTTGCGGCCCCTTGGGCTTTGGCGTCACCCGATCCTCCGGGAGAACGACTACAAGGGCTGAAGAAGTCGCAGCCACTGTATCAAGTTGCGGTTGGCTTTCAAACAGGTCTTTCGACTCCTCACTCGTTTCGTCACTGCCACTCACTTCTTCTCGGTCCCTCTTCTTCTGGGCCGTATGAACAACTAATTGCCCTTGCTCAGGCTCCGGTTGCAACAAAAGGGGTTGGTCCGTCCCTTGCACCCGCGTTGGGGCGTCCTGCGACTGTATTTGCAGCTGCTTGTTCTCAGCCACCTCCAACGCTGACTGCAGGGACAATACCAAGTTGTTTTGTTGCACGATGAAATCCTTCTGCCGCGCCATTTCTTTCGCCATGGTCATGCCTTGGCGCAGCTGGTGCTGCACCTGCTTAACCAACATGGCCTTATCCTGATTCTGTTGTTCGTGTAGGCCCTCCTGGATCTGCAGCTGTTGCTCCTGCATCCCCAGTTGGTCACGGAGTGCCTTCTCATTTTGCAGGCTCGCCGATACGTGAAACTCCAAAAGCATCTTATCTTGCTGTGTACCTTTTAAAGCAGACGTATATGGTTTTGCTTTTAGGGCGGAGCTTTGGGGCCTGGCGGCCGCGCGAAGGACGCGGTCTCCAGGGCCTCTTAGCCGACACAGTTTTCTTTGGCACTCGGCGTGTGGAGAGCCAGGCAGCGACAGGGTTGCCGTCGCATCCTCGTTTAATTTGATGAACACACAGGTTGCAGCTCCGTGGGGTTCTGTCCGCCATAGTCAAGCGTTGTTTTGTGATGAGGTCTTCCGCTACCTTGATAAGACGAGGGAGCAGTTGACACGTGATCTGATGGCGAGGCAGAACCTCGGGGAGGGGGAGTCGTTTTCCAGGCGCAGGAGATGTCACTGCGTCAAGGGCACTACTGTTTCTTTTAATAGCTTGAAGCTCAGCGTCCACAACACGGTCTGAAATAGGCAGGACCACATCTACTATTGAAGGGGCCGGGCCTGAGTGATATTCGCACACACTGATCGGGAGGGGGCACAGGTGTGTACTCAATCAACTGCCCCTGCTCAGGGCCAGGTGTTAGCAAAAGTGTTTGGCCACCCCCCGTGACTTGCATTGGCTCGTTCCTGGGCAGTATTTGCGGCTGGCTCAATTCAGCCTCGACCACAGCTGTCTGCAGGGCCTTCACCAACTTGTTTTGCTGAAAAATGATGTTCCGCTGCTCCGCCATTCTTTCAGCCAAGTCTCGAAAACTTTGTGTCTGCAAATCAGAAAGGGGAGAGAAGAACCAGCGGGTATTCGTCGATTGCGAGAACAACCCGCACGCCTGCTGCGGGTGTGGTGTGTCCTGCATGATCTGCATAGCAAAGTTTCCTGCGTTGTTAGCACAACTTCAAAAGAAGTTTTGAGGGGAGCTGGCTGCGTCTTCCTGTGAAGAAGAAGGCACGCAGAGTCCTGTTGCCCGACAAAGATCACTGCGGAAACCGCATCGTGCGACCGGGCAGAGGGCAACGCAGGGCCTCCTGCTGCATCCGTTGTAACACGTTTACCACTCATCGACAGCAAGAAGTATCACACCCGGCTTCGACATCTGCATGGCTGCACAGAGGCTCGTCGTCACACACCGCTTTGCCCCCCCACCGACAGATGCACGTCCTCTTCCTCCACGCCATCAGGGTAGCGGAACGCCTCGCGTGCTTCGAGCTTCAGGCTTCTCGTCCATCCCAATGTCGACAGCGTGCGTCACGCCTGTCGCCGCATCCGTCAGGAACACCTCCATGACCACGCCTGTGAAAAGTTAGCAGCGCGCTGCAGGGTGGTGTGGCTCTGTGCGTGTGTTGCAATCAATCAGGAGGCTTGCGCCCGCTCAGCGTGGTGCATGGTCGTAATGACGATTATCACCAGGTGCAAGTGTGTGCCTAACACAGCGGCAACACACCGAGCTGGAAGGGACAACAACACAGTGCCAGCAGTGCCAGGGTCAGGGGTGTTTGGGGTGTGGGGTGTGCGGGGGACGCGCAGCCAAGCAACGTGTGTCTTTGCATGTCCTGTGCTCTGTGCTGGAAAGGGTGGCAGAGAGCTGACGGCACGCCGGCAAGAGACATCGCGTGCTCAAGGCAAGGTTACTACGTTATCCCAGCAGAGCGTTCACAGCCTGCACGCGACACTGCCCTTCTTCACCGGTGAAGAGCCACCTTCCGCAGGGGCTGATGGCAATGCAGTAGCCATCGAGCCTTGTCTCGAGTCGCTCACCCGTGCTGAGGCGAAACAGAATTGTTCCGCCCAGGGAACTGGTCGCAATGAAGTCACCCTCCTGTGACACGGCGATGTTGAAGCAGGTTCTCGGTCCCCGCAGAGTCCTGGAGCACTCGTAGGTGTTGGTGCACCACACCTTCACAGCCCCGTCTTCCGAACACGACACCAGTTGCTTCTCGTCGGAGGTGAGGGCAAGTCCTTTCACGGCTGCCGTAGGACCTATCAGGGTGTGGGTGTGGCTGAGGGTGTCCAGGTCCCACACTCGGATCGTCTTCTCCAGAGACGCTCTCGTCTTGTCAGTCGACGCGCTGAAGATCTTTGTGTGTGACACAGCAAGCCCGAGGACCCAGCCTGTGTGACCCTCCAGCACAGCGGTGCACACACCCTCCTCCACGTCCCACACACGCACTGTGTGATCAAATGAACCCGATACGAGACGGCCACAGTGTGTCCAGGTCAGACACCTTACCCCGTTTGTGTGACCCTCAAGGGTGCGCACACACTCCCACGTTGATGTGCTCCATACAGTGACGGTGGAATTGCAACCAGCTGCGATCCACCCGCCACACCTGGAAAAGGCAACCACGTAAATATCTTCGACTTTGTATTGAGTGACCAACTCGGCAGTGGTGGTCTCGATGACGAAGATACCGTCACAGTCTGTACCAACACAACACAGCGTGCCACAGGGTGACACTGCGATCGTATTGACCCACATTGCAATGACACTGTACTCAGCAGGTGCCTTCACCTCAGCCCAGCGCTGCACCAACTGGACATCATCCCCACCCTCGAGGCGCGTGTCTGCGATGTGCAGGGTGTCGTCAAGCAGGTCCTCCTCCGCCGTCCCCGTGCCGATGTGTGCCGCCAGCCCGCCAGCCACTCTGCCTGCGTCGATGCGGCGGCCTGCGAAGATCTCCCCCACCGCGCGTGTCTTCAGATCCAGCACGGTGTCGGTGTCCGCAACACCGACAACGCAGCTCCGCCCGCTCCCCGCGTGCCTCACCGTCACCTCCATCTCTTCTCTTCTGTTGCCCTCCCACCCAAAGTGCTGTGTCACTGTGCCTCTGCTGGAGGTGCGGTGTGTGTGGAGACAAGGGAAGGGTGGACCTCATCACAACAGCGGCAACACACCGAGCTGGAAGGGACAACAACACAGTGCCAGCAGTGCCAGGGTCAGGGGTGTTTGGGGTGTGGGGTGTGCGGGGGGGACGCGCAGCCAAGCAACGTGTGTCTTTGCATGTCCTGCGCTCAGCCACTGCTCTGTGCTGGCAAGGGTGGCAGAGAGCTGACGGCAGTCCCGCAACGCAAGGCATCGCATGCTCAAGAGGTGTGCTTCAGCAGGGTGCTCATGGGGTGCACACGGATACACTCACAATCACCTTTAGTACCACCGAGGAAGAGCCACCTGCCACAGGGGCTCATTGCACAATGATTCCAAGTGAGCTCCTCTGAGAGCGGGAGAGGCGTCCCTGTGCTGAGGCGGAACAGGCTCGCGAAGAAGGTACCTGTCACAATGACGTCCATCTCCTGTGATACGACAACCTGACACAGCCACACCTGCCCTGCAGGTATCGTCCTCAAGCACTGAAGTGTGTTCGCGCACCACACCTTCACAGTCTCGTCATCGAAACAGGACACCAGCTGCTTCTCGTCGGTGGTGAGGGCAAGGTCATTCACGTCGTCTGTATGTTCCGTCAGGGTGTGAGTGTGGCTGAGGGTGTCCAGGTCCCACACACGGATCGTCTCGTCTCGAGACCCGCTGAAGATGCATGTGGGGGACACAGCAAGGCCGCTGACACCGCCTGTGTGACCCTCCAGCACAGCGGTGCACACACCCTCCTCCACGTCCCACACACGCACTGTGTGATCGGATGAACCCGACACGAGACGGCCGCAGTGTGTCCAGGTCAGACACCTGACTCTCTCTGTATGACCCTCAAGGGTGTGCACACACTCCCACGTTGCTGTGCTCCACACGGTGGTCTTCCGAGAGCCAGCTGCGATCCACCCGCCGCACCTGGAGAAGGCGACACGGGATTTCGAAGGTTCACCGCGCTGTCCGGTGGGCAATCCCTCACAACTGCATTGAGTCACCAACTCAGCAGTGGTGGTGTCGAAGACGAACATAACATCGCCACGTGTGCCAACACAGCACAGCGTCCCACAGGGTGACAGTGCGATGCAAGTGATATCCGCCGCGAGTGTGTACTCAGCAGGCGCCTTCACGTCAGCCCAGCGCTGCACCAACTGGACATCATCCCCACCCTCGAGGCGCGTGTCTGCGATGTGCAGGGTGTCGTCAAGCACTTCCCCCTCCGCCGTCCCCGTGCCGATGTGTGCCGCCAGCCCGCCAGCCACTCTGCCTGCGTCGATGCGGCGGCCTGTGAAGATCTCCCCCACCGCGTGTGTCTTCAGGTCCAGCACGGTGTCGGTGTCCGCAACACCGACAACGCAGCTCCGCCCGCTCCCCGCGTGCCTCACCGTCACCTCCATCTCTTCTCTTCTCTTCTGCTTCCCTCCCTCCCTGAGTGCTGTGGAGCTGTGCCTCTGCTGGAGGTGCGGTGTGTGTGTGTGTGGTTATAAAGTTTTAAGGCGGTGTCGCCCTGCACGGGCAGTAGCACCTCCCCTTCAGTATCGCACTCCCGAAGGATTCCCCAACACGACGTGACACCGGTTTCGACGCGTACTCTTCGTACCCCTCCCCCCGGCCGCGTCTCTTCAGCGAAGAACCGGGGATAATCGGACCAGGGCTAGCTAAACCCTGGTGGTGTCACGGGTGGGGTTGGAGAGGGAGAAAAGGAAGAAATGAAGTTGCGAAAAAGTCAAACACTGACACGTGAAATCAATAAAAAAAGGCGGTATATATCGCCCCCTTGCTGCGACGAAGACACTAAATAGTCAGGCCGCTTCAAGAGTCTTGAGGGCTTGAAGGTAGAAACAGGTTGCTGATGAGCCTCAGGAGCAGGCACCTTTTGTCCGCCCACATGACCTTCGCCCGAAGGCGAACCTCGTCCAGCTTGGCTCGATCGCCACAGAGAAGGGGATCATTCTCCGCTGTGGTGAACATCTTAAAAACCGAGGGTGCAGAGGTGGGGCAGCCCACTGGTGCGACAGCAGACCGCCCCCGGATAGCTATAACTAGTGCATAGGAAGCATACGACGGCACACGCAACAGATGCCGAAGGCACAACGGCGGGTCACTTTTAACCACCAGAGGAGTGGCACTCCCGAGGGGTGGGGAAGGGGGGGTAGTCACAACACTTTCGAAGGAAGAAAAGGGGCAAATGGGATGTTTTGTGCAAGGTAGAAAGGAAATCACAACATGGGGCAGGGGGGTTTGCTCATCAGGCCTGGGGGATTTTGAGGGTTTGTGTGTGGTTATAAAGCTTTAAGGCGGTGTCGCCCTGCACGGGCAGTAGCACCTCCCCTTCAGTATCGCACTCCCGAAGGATTCCCCAACACGACGTGACACCGGTTTCGACGCGTACTCTTCGTACCCCTCCCCCCGGCCGCGTCTCTTCAGCGAAGAACCGGGGATAATCGGACCAGGGCTAGCTAAACCCTGGTGGTGTCACGGGTGGGGTTGGAGAGGGAGAAAAGGAAGAAATGAAGTTGCGAAAAAGTCAAACACTGACACGTGAAATCAATAAAAAATCGGTATATATCGCCCCCTTGCTGCGACAAAGACACTAAATAGTCAGGCCGCTCCAAGAGTCTTGAGGGCTTGTGTGTGTGTGTGTGTGGAGGGAAGGGAAGGGTGGCCCTCATCACAGCGGCAACACACCGAGCTGGAAGGGACAAAAAGATAAGGCTGTTGTTTGTGCGCCAAATCCGGGACAACAACACAGTGCCAGGGTCAGGGGCGTTTGGGGTGTGGGGTGTTGGGGAGAACACGCAGCCAAGCAACGCTGCCACAGGCAAACCGCGACACACGTCAACGATTCCGAAACCTGGCGGAGGGTTGGAGGAGAACAGCACCAGCAACGGTGTTGACACCCCTGTTCACTCTTTGATCTGCAGATGGCGCTCGATTCCGAGTGATGTGGCTGGGCTGTATTGTAACAGTCCACACATCCCTGTGTAGAGCAGGAGCTTTGTTTCCATTGAGTCCATTAACCAGTGGGGGCCTTTGCCCTGTGCCACACTGTGTGTCAACCCGTGTCAGTTGACAGACAGTGTTGTGACGCAGCCCTTACTCATTCCTTCTCAATGTTCTGCATCGGAGCGAGCCTCTAGCATCACGCTGCACTCTCCGGGAGGCCGCTGCACCACACAGCATGGCAATGCTGGTGTGCAGGCACAGTGGTAACTGCGCGGCGGTAGTGCAGCGTGCTGCAGAGGGAAAGCGGGGGATAGCAGTGGGATGGGTGGGGGGGTAGTGAAACATAGAAGCAGAAGGGAGCACAGGAATGATCACCCTTCACTCGTTATGCAGGTTGTGTCTGAAATCCAGTGATTTTTTTCCAGGGAAAGCGGGGGGAGGGGGGGGGGGGGGTGTGTACGATGCGACACGACCCACCAGCACCCACACACACGTGAATCTTTTTTACATTAGTGTAGACACACACCGAGCACACACCCTCCTCCCCCAGCCCCCACACTTGCAATGGATGGGCCATGCGTTTCGAAGCCTTCCTTGCCAGAGGGCCGACTGCAGTATTTATTTTCACGCACGCGTGTCGAGTGGGAATTGTTCATCCAGCTGTACAGTGTTCACCGGGCTCTACGCACCGTGCCCCCCTTCACCAGGTAAAAGGTGTTGTATGTGGTGTGTGGAAACGGCATCTGAGTATAAGTGGTCATAATTGTAGAGAATGGGCAGGAAAGGTGTTTTTTTAGCAGGTTGCTCAGGTAGCTCTACTCCGGTCACCGAAGAGGTGACAAGAGGCATCCTCCCGAACATTTGCGCTATGTTGGCTTTTTTGACAAGAATCCCAAACTTTGCCGAAAACTTGACGGATAACGAAATACATGATCGGATCTCTCTTTTAAAGTTGACCGCCGCCCTGCACGAAACCCGGCGGGACACGCTCAGTGTTGAGCGAAACGAACAGAAGAAAAAGTGGCACACACAGGAGCTGCAGAGTGGGGCGCCGCGCTCGCTCCCGATTCCACTCCGCTGACATGCGCAACCAAGGAGCCTTGTCTTGACGAAGGCATCACGATCCCTACACGTGAATCTCAAGCGGCGTCGTACTGCCCAGCAACCGGATCGCCTCGCATGCCCGTATGCGGTGCTCCCCTGCCAGGGCTGACCCGTCCACCTTCTCCCCCGACAGAAACGCGCGCATCGAAGCGTTGTACGGCTCCCACTTTGCAGCGTCACCGATGTGGTACATCCACTCGCCCTCCTTGGCACCGCCGTCATTCTCCTGGACCAGAAGGTCGTAGACACGGATCGCACCGCTGCTTTGCGAATAGGAGTCGGTGCTGGGTGCTTCCACAGCAGTGATCAGGGCGCACCCAGGGGCGGCTCGTTTGACCAGACGCACCAGGCGCGGCACCAACAGCAGGGTATGCTCGTGCTCTGCGTCGCGCTGCAGCGCCACGTTGCACACCACGTCAAGCCCGAAGGCGCGAGCAGCGCGCTCCATCCCACACGCCACCACAGGGAGTGTGCCCAGCAGGCTGAAGCGCCGCATCTCCGCACACCCCGTGTCGCCGCACAGCACGCGCCCCGATGCCGCACCGATGTTGATGCTCAGCGCCCCCAACGCGCTGAGGTAGTCTGTGCCTCGCATGGCGCACACGATCTGCTGCGCTGCACCCACAGCCACCGCGGCGTGGACGAGGCACGGGCGTGACGTATTGAATGCCGCGAGGATGCGGTCGCCAACAAACGATTCGACCAGCCCACGCCGTGCCTCAACCGCCGTCATGGCCGTGCCCAGCAGCATCTCGAAAAAGGACGTGAAGGTGCGTGGGTCCTCCTCCAGGCAGGGCAGGGCCCCGCAGGTGTTCACCACCAGCACCGTGGCGCGGGTGCCGCGCAGTGCCCCGAGCCCCTTCCGCCCCATGGGGGAGCGGGGTGTGGGCACATCGGACGTGACCTGAGAAGACGATGGCGTGTCGACCGGCATGCTCGAATCAGAGGAAAAATCGTGGGAGGCGCGAGGCGAGTCTCCTGCGAACACTGCGGGCAGGCACGACTTCGGAAGGTACGGGCGGTAGGCACGCAGGTTCTGCTCCAGCATCTCGAGTGCCTCGTGCATCGCTGCAGGCAGCCGCCCCTCCGCCTCCGCGTCCTGCAGCATCTCTGCGACGGTGTCCACGTCGTAGCCTGCCAGGAGCTTGGCGACGAGCTCCACAGTCTCGATGGTGCGCGCCATGGCGGCCTTCTCCCTCTCGGCAGCGTCTGCAAACCCCCGTGTTGCGGCGAAGTCAATCAGGAGCACAATCAGGGATATCTGCGTCTCGTTCACACCCGTCACCGCACTGATGGGGCACGGAGGGTGGCTGCAGGTGAAGGTGTCGTCTAAACGCTCCCACCGGTACCAAGTCGGCACTGTCCCTGGGACGTCGAACAGCCCGAAGCGCAGCACCGTCTCGGCCCCGCTGAAGACGACCCACACGGCTGCCACTGCGACCAGCCCTGTCGCAAACCCTCTTCCGAGGCGGATCACCAGCGCCAGGTCTGCGAGTAGAATAAACGCAGGCCATATTGCCTGGCTGCCCATCGCCCGCAAGCCGATATCATGGCATACGATAGTCACAGCGAGCCACACGATGTAGGCGCGCATGGCAGTGTCGGTGAAGTGCACGCGGCAGATGCACAGCAGGGACATCAAGGCGTGCCCCATGATGATGATGATGCAGTAGACGCTCGACGCAACCCACTTCGGGCTGATGAGATACATGACTGTGAGGGCGGCTGAGATCACGAGGCTGAGGAGGAAGATCAGCCGCCTATCCCTGCGTGCTTTGGACTGCAGCTTTCCGTCCATCGAGACGACACGCTCAAACCAACCCATTGTGCCGAATATGCTGGCTCTGTGTGCTGAGCTGAAGCAAACCTGAAGTGACCTGGAAAAGGCTGGGGTCAAAACCGAAAGCAACCGAGAAGAGGGCCCCCCCCTGCAGTGCTCAGCGAGTGAAACAGCTCACCTAACGTAGTTGCAGTGTCGTGGGGTATGGTGGTGCTCGTGAAGAGATACAAAGTGAATGCGATTGCCGTTGACAGCACGTGTGTGTCGTATCATCCCCAGAGCTTGGCAGCTGAGGAGGGGTGCTGATGCAATCGCTCATTCTTGCAAGGCTGCAGAGCAGCTGAGATGGGGTGGTGGTGGGAGGGCCTCTTCGCTCACCGGCAAGTTTCCGGCAAAGTTGGGCGTTTTTCTTGGCGTTTTCTTTTCTCTGACAGAAGAAAAAAACAGGAGTTTTGCTCTTCTGTGTGTTCTCGAAGAACCGAATGGTGCCCCCCTCCCCCCCCCCCCCCCCCTGCCGGGTGGTGGCGCTGGCCACGGGTCTTTCTTCAGTGCGGGAAAAAAAAATGCCAGCGAGTTCTTCCAAAAATAGGGTGGACGACTCGCCCAACTTTTCAGCTAAGCTACTGTGACAAAAAATATTGGCTTCAAAAAAAGAAATTCCTGGGTTTCTCGGCCACTTTTGAGGTAATTGCGCGACAGTCCTGAAGTTGGGAACCCCAAATGTGGAAAAGCAACACCGAAAACTCGATTTTCGGGCCCCACACTGTAGACACAATGTGAATTTTCGGGGGTACCTGGGACCCCCCGTGTTTAAGTCCCCCCCCTGGAGGCGACTTTCGGCCAGGGGGGGGCTTAAACACGGGGGTGGCACGGTGGAGACCAAGAAGACCTCTTCCGCTTCCGTCGTATGGGGGTGATTCCGGTCCGGATGGACTTTTGGCACCCCACTTTTCGACTCTGACAGCACCTGGAGGGCACCAGGTGGCCTAGCGGCCACCTGATGACCCTCCAGACCAGCCCACTCCCGTCTTTAGGTCCACCTGTGCTTAAGTCCCCCCTGGGGGGACTTTTACACGGGTGGTCCCAGGTACGAGCAGTGATCTCGTGCCAGGGCTGGCATGGCCCGACCTCAACATTTTCCCATCACATGTTGTGGAGAGGCCAGACTATCTTCAGTAGACTTTGGGTTTTTGAGTTCGGCCGGGTGAAAATGCGGCGCAGCGTGCGAAAATCCAACGCCACCATGAGAGGCAGGTGGATGAAGCTTGATGACTCAGTCGCGCCGAATCGTACCCAAGTGAAGGACTATCCCCTGGAATGCGACACAGCACCAACCGGTGTGAGACGTGCCTTCAAAATCCTGAAGGATGTTCACCGACCAATAAAGCGACCAGATGGCGGTCCCAAATTTGGGACCGACCCATAAAGCGACCAGATGGTGGTCTCAAATTTGGGACCGACCGATAAAGCGACCAGATGGTGGTCCCAAATTTGGGACCGACCGAAAAATTGACCAGAGGGCGGTCCCAAATTTGGGACCGACCCATAAAGCGACCAGATGGCGGTCCCAAATTTGGGACCGACCAAGAAAGCGACCAGATGGTGGTCCCACAATTGGGACCGACCAAAAAAGCGACCAGATGGCGGTCCCAAAATTGGGACCGACCGAGAAAGCGACCAGATGGTGGTCCCAAATTTGGGACCGACCGAAAAATTGACCAGATGGCGGTCCCAAATTTGGGACCGACCAATAAAGCGACCAGATGGTGGTCCCAAATTTGGGACCGACCGAAAAATTGACCAGATGGCGGTCCCAAATTTGGGACCGACCAATAAAGCGACCAGATGGCGGTCCCAAATTTGGGACCGACCCATAAAGCGACCAGATGGCGGTCCCAAATTTGGGACCGACCAAGAAAGCGACCAGATGGTGGTCCCACAATTGGGACCGACCAAAAAAGCGACCAGATGGCGGTCCCAAAATTGGGACCGACCGAAAAATTGACCAGATGGCGGTCCCAAATTTGGGACCGACCGAGAAAGCGACCAGATGGTGGTCCCAAATTTGGGACCGACCGAAAAATTGACCAGATGGCGGTCCCAAATTTGGGACCGACCCATAAAGCGACCAGATGGCGGTCCCAAATTTGGGACCGACCCATAAAGCGACCAGATGGCGGTCCCAAATTTGGGACCGACCAAGAAAGCGACCAGATGGTGGTCCCACAATTGGGACCGACCAAAAAAGCGACCAGATGGCGGTCCCAAAATTGGGACCGACCGAAAAATTGACCAGATGGCGGTCCCAAATTTGGGACCGACCGAGAAAGCGACCAGATGGTGGTCCCAAATTTGGGACCGACCGAAAAATTGACCAGATGGCGGTCCCAAATTTGGGACCGACCCATAAAGCGACCAGATGGCGGTCCCAAATTTGGGACCGACCGAGAAAGCGACCAGATGGCGGTCCCAAATTTGGGACCACCATCTGGTCGCTTTCTCGGTCGGTCCCAAATTTGGGACCGCCATCTGGTCAATTTTTCGGTCGGTCCCAAATTTGGGACCGCCATCTGGTCGCTTTGTTGGTCGGTCCCAATTTTGGGACCACCATCTGGTCGCTTTATTGGTCGGTCCCAAATTTGGGACCGCCATCTGGCCAATTTTTCGGTCGGTCCCAAATTTGGGACCACCATCTGGTCGCTTTATCGGTCGGTCCCAATTTTGGGACCGCCATCTGGTCAATTTTTCGGTCGGTCCCAAATTTGGGACCACCATCTGGTCGCTTTGTTGGTCGGTCCCAAATTTGGGACCGCCATCTGGCCAATTTTTCGGTCGGTCCCAAATTTGGGACCACCATCTGGTCGCTTTCTCGGTCGGTCCCAAATTTGGGACCGCCATCTGGTCGCTTTATGGGTCGGTCCCAAAATTGGGACCACCATCTGGTCGCTTTACGGGTCGGTCCCAAATTTGGGACCGCCATCTGTCCAATTTTTCGGTCGGTCCCAAATTTGGGACCACCATCTGGTCGCTTTCTCGGTCGGTCCCAAATTTGGGACCGCTATCTGGTCGCTTTGTTGGTTGGTCCCAAATTTGGGACCACCATCTGGTCGCTTTGTTGGTCGGTCCCAAATTTGGGACCACCATCTGGTCGCTTTATTGGTCGGTCCCAAATTTGGGACCGCCATCTGGTCGCTTTATGGGTCGGTCCCAAAATCGGGACCACCATCTGGTCGCTTTACGGGTCGGTCCCAAATTTGGGACCGCCATCTGGTCGCTTTGTTGGTCGGTCCCAAATTTGGGACCGCCATCTGGTCGCTTTATTGGTCGGTCCCACATTTGGGACCACCATCTGGTCGCTTTCTCGGTCGGTCCCAAATTTGGGACCGCCATCTGGTCGCTTTGTTGGTCGGTCCCAAATTTGGGACCACCATCTGGTCGCTTTGTTGGTCGGTCCCAAATTTGGGACCGCCATCTGGTCGCTTTGTTGGTCGGTCCCAAATTTGGGACCACCATCTGGTCGCTTTATTGGTCGGTCCCAAATTTGGGACCGCCATCTGGTCGCTTTATGGGTCGGTCCCAAAATCGGGACCACCATCTGGTCGCTTTACGGGTCGGTCCCAAATTTGGGACCGCCATCTGGTCGCTTTGTTGGTCGGTCCCAAATTTGGGACCGCCATCTGGTCGCTTTATTGGTCGGTCCCACATTTGGGACCACCATCTGGTCGCTTTCTCGGTCGGTCCCAAATTTGGGACCGCCATCTGGTCGCTTTGTTGGTCGGTCCCAAATTTGGGACCACCATCTGGTCGCTTTGTTGGTCGGTCCCAAATTTGGGACCGCCATCTGGTCGCTTTATGGGTCGGTCCCAAAATTGGGACCACCATCTGGTCGCTTTACGGGTCGGTCCCAAACTTGGGACCGCCATCTGGCCAATTTTTCGGTCGGTCCCAAATTTGGGACCACCATCTGGTCGCTTTCTCGGTCGGTCCCAAATTTGGGACCGCTATCTGGTCGCTTTGTTGGTCGGTCCCAAATTTGGGACCACCATCTGGTCGCTTTATTGGTCGGTCCCAAATTTGGGACCGCCATCTGGTCGCTTTATGGGTCGGTCCCAAAATTGGGACCACCATCTGGTCGCTTTACGGGTCGGTCCCAAATTTGGGACCGCCATCTGGCCAATTTTTCGGTCGGTCCCAAATTTGGGACCACCATCTGGTCGCTTTGTTGGTCGGTCCCTAATTTGGAACCACCATCTGGTCCATTTTTCGGTGGGTCCCAAGTTTGGGATGAGGAACTCCGTGGGCACCATTGGTCGCCCTTCGGTCGCCACCTGTTCAGACCCCTTTTCAGGGGATTTGAGCCCCAGAGAGACCTCCTGGACCGGTTTTCTGGTGTTTTATGCTCTTCCCGACCCTGTCCTGGCCCACAATGTGGTCTGGAGCGAGGTTCTGCTGATTTCCGCCTGATGCGGACCCTCCTTTGGGGTCCTCCATTTATTTTGCGTCTGACCGTCGCCTTCCCCACCTAGTTCACGAGGGCAAGGTGAAAACCCGTTTTTTAACCCCAAAAATGGCATTTCCCGGGTGGCGACCTCTGGCGACCTCTGAAAAATGTGCCCAAAAAGTGATTTTTGGGACCTTGCGGACCTAGAAAACACAAAGGGAAAAAAATATATTTTTTGTCACACCCCCTCTTGGGGCGGTACGCCAGTCTACCAAAAACAAGGCGTCGGTTCAGTTCTGCCTACCCCACCCACCCAACTTTTTCATCTACGAACCGCATGCTGCATTGTTGGGATGTGCACCACGTTTCACACACACACGCGGCGCACCACAATTCCTTTTCCGGCGGGCGACACCTCTTCTCTGCCGTGATCCGCTGTGCCGATTTGCCACACCTCTTCTGTCAGACATTCGCCTGAAAAGTCCAGAGAAAAGGTGGCGGGCCCACCTCACAACACTGGCTGCAGAGTTTGGCACACAGCGTGGCACAGAGCGAGGGTACCTGCACAAAATAGGGGGGAAAGGACGCGGGAGTCGGGAGACTGGGGTGGCTCTAGAGTCGGAATGCAGCCTGAGGCCCGAATGCGGCGCCGCTGAGTCAAAAGGTGAGGCGGAGTTCTCGTCATAGCGGGAGGGGGGAAGGCACATCTTCGGCACAGTGTGGTGACGGACCCCATTGGGAGGGGGGTATATTTGAAATAGAAGCAGAAAGGAAACGCAGAAGATGATCTCCCTTCACTCAATGGGCCTTGGGAGGGCACGGCCCGCCTCAGTGTATATATGATGTCTGTTCGGTTTGGCAGAGCAGGGGAGAGGGGCAAAACGCCGGATGCGTCACCCAGAGGGGGGAGGGGGGGGGGGGGGGGGTAGGGGGGGTCAAATGCCACCCTTTTACGTGGACAAACACGATTTTTCAAAAAACCGGCGCAGAGGCCCCAAAGCCCCCGTAAACCCTCCAAACCCCCCCAGATCGGTCCGGAAACCCATCGAACCCCACTTTTCCACCATTCCGGGCACCTCAGGTGCCCGAATTGGGGTACCTAAATTTTGTGCCACCGTTTGGTACCGTACAGTGCCACTGTGTGGGAGGTTGGAAAAGAAAATGCCCCAACACACCACATCTGAGGGTTGCAATGCATGTTGCTTGCCAACCACGTCATCCGGTGGGTGTCAGGCGCTATGTAGGTGGCATTAGCCAGGTCTTCGATGTGTTCTGGCTTGTATATATACCTCCCTGCCACCATGCACCGGGAGGCTGCCTGTAGGTACGGAACAGTCCAGATGGTCGTGTGATTCCTGTGCAGCAGTGCTCCACAACCGGGATGTGTTGACAACGACTGTTGCAACACGAGCTGTACATTCCGGGAACACATGAAGTGCGCTGTCGTGGTACCCATTGTGCCAGAATTGGTAGTTGCTGCGGTCTACTTTGCCTGGCCCAAGAGCACTGGTACTGAACGGTGCAATATGCGTGGCGAGGTGAATACAACGGAAGCGCGCAAAGTCAATACAGCTCTCGGATGGCGGGTGGTGGTGCCACTAGTGTGTGACGTTCACTCGAGGATACAACGCATCACAATGAATCAGCAACCGTGGACCGAGTACAATACGCTCTCTGTGGCTGGTGTGGGGGACAAAGGCAGTGCCTGTGCCGCAGGCAGGGAGGTATATATACAAGCCAGAACACATCGAAGACCTGGCTAATGCCACCTACATAGCGCCTGACACCCACCGGATGACGTGGTTGGCAAGCAACATGCATTGCAACCCTCAGATGTGGTGTGTTGGGGCATTTTCTTTTCCAACCTCCCACACAGTGGCACTGTACGGTACCAAACGGTGGCACAAAATTTAGGTACCCCAATTCGGGCACCTGAGGTGCCCGGAATGGTGGAAAAGTGGGGTTCGATGGGTTTCCGGACCGATCTGGGGGGGTTTGGAGGGTTTACGGGGGCTTTGGGGCCTCTGCGCCGGTTTTTTGAAAAATCGTGTTTGTCACCCCCATTTGACCCCCCCTAGGGCAGTGAAGGCAAAATACGCGTATTTTTCAGAATCCCGATTTTAAAAATACGTTGAACGTTCAAATACGTTGAACGTTCAGCGTATTTGAACGTTTCTCACATTGCCTACCGTCTGCAGGGGCCACCAGTCACAAACCCACCTTTCCTCAAGCAGAGCAAGGGCGAGTTGGTGGCACCAACGACAACCGTGCGGAAGACGTCCTTGGAGCACGATTTTACAGCGACTTGCTTCGCGATGCAGTCGACAGCATCCCTTGTCCTTTGCTCCATGAAGCGGGCTGGTGCAGTTGAGGTGAACCCCTGCAGGTGGGATATCCCATACGGTTCTCCCATGCGGGATATCCCACTGGGTTCTGGCTTAGAGGCGTTCAGCCATTCTCCATCCAGTGGGTGCATCACGGCACTGTCCGATCGGACACGTAGATACCAGGGACTGAAATGGGAGTTCCCCATATTGCTGTCGACATACGCCGGCTCGAGGTGTTCTCTCTCAGTCGGGTAAAACCACCCTGTCTCACGACGGTCTAAATCCAGCTCACGTTCGGCCATCCACTTCCTCTACACGACGGACTCCAGCCGGTCGAGTGGGGTAAAACTGGGAGATAGGTCGAGAGGGGGTTGGTACCCCCGCTTTTCCGGAGTTAGTCAACCCTGAAAAGAGGGGGTACCAACCATTTCCGGGTCCCGCCCCTTCTCGGACTACAGAACCCCGTTTTCACCGACTTTTCGCCACGCGTGACACTCTCCATCCCACCGGTGTCCCCTTTAGTGCGTGCAGGGGGCCCACCCCCTACTGCTAGGGGGGGTTTCATGTGGAGAGTGCACCCAGTGGGTGAAAACGCTCAAAAGCCAAAAAAACGTTCAACTTCGACGCATTTTTTTAAAAATACGTTGAACGTTCAAATACGTTGAACGTTTTTTACGTATTTTCTATCACTGCCCTAGGGGGGGGGGGGGGTTTTGATTGTCGGGAGTGAAAGCAAAGGCAAGTCGCTCAGCGCCTTCTCGCAATGCACCCAGAGGGAGACCCTTGAAGCTCCTGCCAAACGCAAGCGTCTCATCCAGAGCCAACAGCTCTTGGAGGCAGTCGCGAAGCGTTGTGAAGAGAGCTAGTTTTGTGCGTCACCCACAAATCAGACATCCACTGCGCACGGTTTTGCAAAGACTCTCTAAAGTTGCAAGGAGGCCGGGGGAAGCTACACGTGGGGACTGACCCCCCCCCCCCCACCCCACCCCCCACCCAAGCATAACCTGCACTGACCCCACGCAACAACCACCACTACAAAACAAGTACCCCCCCTCCCTATCCCCCCTGCACCCCACCCCACCCTCACACACACAGCCCCCCCTAAAGTTCGAAGAAAAACTCAGCCCAACACGCAGGTGCACACGGGATAGAACATGGGTTCATACAGAAGGGTAGAAAGGAAGTAACACGGGCATAACTGCAGCACAGTATACAGGCAGTGTGCAAGATAAGGGGGGGGAAGGCAAGCAAGGTATCAAGGCGAAACACGCAAAAGCCAATACCGAGCATTGCTCTGAGACAGAAACGTAACCGATTGAGGTGCGGATGAGATACGGTGGCAGGGGAGGTGCTGGGGGCGGGCGGAACTCACGCGGCACATTGGCACAGGTGTGTGGGGGAAAGGAAACAGGAAGAGGGGGGAGAGAACGCGCGCTGTGTGTGTGTGTGTGCCCGCGCTACGCGTGCCAAAAAAAAATAGGGCTTGCGTTGCGGTTTTTCTGGCGCATTTTTTTCTCCTATGTTTGTGTGTGTGTGGGGGGGGGAGCAGGAGGAGGAAAGCCTTTTTTGAGGTATATCGCTTCCTTGCTTTCAGCACAACCTTGCCCCGCCGGGGTGGGCCGCCACGGATGGGGAGGGGCGGGGGACGGGGGGGTGAGAGGTCTCTAAGTTATTCTTGAACAAAACCTCACACTCCCACCCCCACCCCCGCACCCCGCACCCCGCAATACAGCATTGGAAGGCGTCTTCACCGTGGGGTGGTTGTCACTGCATTTTTTTGGTGTATTCCTGTTGAATCAGCTGAATACTGATGAAGAGACGGACGAAGAATAACGACCAGCGCTGAAGACCCCCCCCCCCCCCCCCCCCGGAATATATATCTTTGGAAAATGGGGGGCCACAAATGACTGTGGGATTGCCACATTTTGTTTCGCGTCTGTTGCGCGTGGTATATATTACACCAGCTTCTGGCATGCAGGCAGTGGGAGCCTTTCGCGGTGTCGGCAAATCTTCAGTAAAATCCGGCGGCTTTTCACCTATATTACACGGAGGTCGTGCGAGTCGTATTCTCGTATACGACTCGTCGTACATTATTAAAGAGCAGAAAATACACCAAGAGCGTGCCGTTCTCGGGCACCGTATAGCGACTATCCGCATCGGGGCCTTCGCTCAGAAGTGCAGGAAAGTGAGTCGCCTCACAAACTCGGAGACAAAATGACACAGTTTGGCACAGAGCGAAGACCCCTCCTATTGTTTTCTTCGCGATCTCTCAGCAGCATGTCGTGTGGGTCTGCGATCCCGTGGCGTTCGCACGGAGTTGCAGCGCAGCGCATGTTTTACACTGCAGCACACGCGCTGAACTGTTCTTTGCGAAGCTTAATTTCCCTGCAAAGTGTCGGCAGGAAGACGGCTCTGCAACCAACACCCGCCCTCTCGGACACCATGCATGGCAACGCAACGCCGCTCCGCATGCACCCGCCCTCCTGGTGGCGGGCATCAGGATCCCACGTCAACCGGCGAAGGTCGCTCAGTCGTAACCTTCCAGCATGTGTTCGTCCATCTGTGGGTTGGGGTGCGGTGGTTGGTGTGAAGATATTTCAAAATAAAAAAAACCCCTCGAACCCCGTGTGTGCCTGCATGTGCTAGTTTCGCCCGCCCCCGGAGTTCCCTCGATGGGGCGCACTTTATGTGACAAAGGGCACAATCATTGCATTATGTTGCGCGAGGATGGGCACCGTTCTCATCTGTGCACCCAGCAGAGCATTCCAAACACATGGCTCGCAGCTACCCCTCCCCACATGGTGTGCCTTGAAGGCGGGTAGTGATCGGGTGGCTGTGCGGTGTTGTTCAGACATACCTCGAACCTCTTCATCCGAGCGCCCCTCTTTTTGCTCGTGGTCTTCTTCCCCCGGTGCGTCCACACGTATATGAAACAGCCGAGGAAGATGAACAGGAGCAGCACCAGCACTATCACCAGCCAACCGAGGCACTGGCCGCCGATTGCGAACACAACGCAGCCCTGTCGCAAAGGGGGTGAGATGGTGCCGTGGCGTGTGTCACATTGTTTCCCGGTGGGATCAGCAAAAGTCGTTTGATTCGGGTTCTTTTCACATTAATCCACAGAATGATCGTGCCACGGAATCCCAGCCGGGAGTCTCCGGTGTACAGCACGCAAGGGAAGTGCACAAGAGCAACCCGCATATCTTTTGCATTTTGTGCGGCCAAAAAATCCGGGCAAAACAAAAAGCGGCCTGAGGAGGAGGTCGCATTTGTTGCCCCTCCACGGGCGTCAAAAACAAACATCGGCACAGCTTTTCGCAACAACACAGTACGCACACAACACACCTCATCATCATTGGTGGCTGCGACGACCGGCCGCTCATCCTCGCAGAGCCCCTCTGGGCAGTACTTGTCGCACACGCCAGGTGGCTGGTAGCCGCTATCGCACACACATGTGCTGGAGATGCACTGCGCATGCTGCGGGCAGGCGGGCTGGCAGGGCACTGCCCTCTGCGGGATCCGCACCGACACACGCAGCCGGGCCATCTGCCCGTAGATGTCCGTGGCCTCCGCCTCCACAATGAAGAACTGCTCCTCATCCCCGAGCGCAACGCGCGACGCATCCCGCACCGCCAGCACCGCACCCGACTGCGGCCCCGCCACCAGCTCAAACCTGCCTCCTGCAGCTCCGCCGAGAAGGCGCCAGTCCTTGACCGGGCCACACCCCCCTGCGGCGGAAAACCTGCCGAACACAAACCCCTTCGTGATATTCTCATAGAACCCTGGCTGGGCCGCACCGGACTCCTCCGCCCACGACACGGCAAACCCGGTCAGCTCCACCGCCGGCGGGGGTATGACAAACGTCACACTCACCCAGGCGGACTCCCTCCCACCCTCATCCACCACGACGTACCCCACGCGGTCCTCCTCCCCGCCTGGAGGCGACGGGACAGGCGGCGTGTAGACAAAGCTCCCGTTGGACCAGAAGGTCACCGAGGCACCCAGCTCCGTCACAACCGTGCTCTCCCCACCGACGGGGATGGGTGTGGGGCTGCCTTCGAGGTGGAGCTGCACAGGGGAGAGGTCGGGGCTGTGGTCGTTTGACAGCACCCCTTCGTAGAAGAGTGCGGTGTAGGGTGTGAGTTCTGGGTTCCGTGATAACGTGTAGAGATCCTGCGCCGCGACGGGTGACTTGTCGGTGGCTGAAGGGTTGACGTTGAACCTCCGGACATCGCCGTAGATGCAGCCGTTCTGTGAGAAGTTGAACCAGGCAAACCGGCCGCGCTTCCACTTGCGGCACTTCTCCTTCTCCACAGGGTTGGCGACGGTTGCGCAGAATTTCTCCATGTCCTCCCTGGTGAGCTTGACCAGGGGCGCCCCGTTGATATTCACCTGAAACACATCCTCGGTGTACAGCGCAGCCAGGGTGTAGGTCACCCCGCGCACCCACTGCGTGTTAGGGTTGTTGACCATCCAAAAACACCCCACCTCGTTTCTCTGCGCTGCCTCCTCAGCAGGCTTGTCTTCGTATCCTGGGAAGAGGCAGGGGCCCTCAGGAATGTTTCCATGTCCTTCCCGCACGCCAGGCGAGGGAGGGAGGTGCTTCGGAAAGACGTGGTCGATACGTTGGATGTACGCATGACTGTTGTACCCTCCGCCACCCCAGCGGAACAGCAGGGTGTCGTAAGGCGAGGCGTCTTTCGCGACATCTTCAGGCATCGGGGAGGTGTGCCCTACAGAGAGACCGACCCAATCGTCATCCGCTTTGCTGTCGACGGTGATGGTGCCCGTGACGATGATGTTGATCAAGTCATCCTCGTCGCTGATGTAAAACCCGGGGCGCGGCGTGTTGATATACTGCGACACCCGCCGCCCCCCGTCACGCACCTCCCACCTGGCTTCCTCACCCGCGCCGACCCAGCCGAACATGTTGACCCAGCTCGTCGAGGCAAAATTCTGGCAGTCGACATGGCTGTTCGCCCCCAAAGGACCCACAGCGCACAGGACAGCAACCACCAGATGCGCATGGTAAACCCTGGCTCTGGAGGCTAAGCACGGAGACGGCATGTTGCCGCTTGCCACTTCGGGGTGGTGGGTGTGGGGTGTGGGGGGACACCCGCGCCCGTGAGTTGTGTGCACCACGCACACACAGCACACCCTCTCCTGAACATGGTGAAGTGGGTGTGTATAGGTTGGTTGTTGGACGTGAAATGAAGGGGAAATACTTCTACTGTCATGTTATTGGTTTTTTTGTACTCTAATTATGGACTCTTCACAAATTTGTTAGGGAGGCCTGGTGCCCCTGACGACCCCATATTGCGTAGTTTGTGCGTAGTGAAAAGGGGGGGGGGGTCTCATTTTTTGATTTACTCAGCCATTCTCTGTCTCTATGCCGGGACCCCAAACTCAAGGAGTTCTTGCTGTTCCGGGGTCAGTGAGGGTGCAGGCGCTTCAGGTGCTGCAGGTGCTGCAGGTTCTTCAGGTGCTGCAGCGCTGGCAGCCTTCGGTGCGGGTTTCGACGCAGTCTTTGCAGGTCTCTTTGGGGGTGCCCTTTGGCGCGGTGCCTGCTTCAGCTCGTCGGGTGGAAGCATCAACGCATCATTAAGCGGTGCCTGCTTCAGCTCCTCCGGGTGGAAGCGTCAACGCATCATTAAGGAAGAAGGAAGCACAGTTGCTACGCTTTTTTGCAGCTGCAGGAAACGACACCATACCCAACAACAATCCCCAGACCGTCGAGGGAGAGTGGGCGCCTGGATCCCGTGACACAGATCTCTAGTGCCGTTGTGATCCCCTCGGATAACGTCTCCTGGACGTTGTCAGCGGAGGTTGCCTGTGTGGCGGTGACCTCCGTAT